>RPOG01000100.1:600000-932738 GCA_008086565.1 Thalassoma bifasciatum
TGTTTTCTCTTACATCTTACCAAGAAAACAAACAAAGGTTAAAAAGGTGACTGCTACTGGCGAATAAAACCTAAGTGGTTAAAGCCAACCAGTATTGAATTACTGCAGCACAACCAGCTATCGACATGGCACATCATTTTCAGATGGGCTGAGATCTGTAATATCTGTCAACAGGACAAATATCATCCAATCCGGTGCTGAACCTTTACACTGGAGTGTACCAAGCAGCGGCCAAATGCAGAAGTCAGAGCTTCAACAGGAAGGTCACCGAAAAAAAGAGTGACACCCCAGTAGTCGTATTGATTGATCATACAGTTCCAATACATTTCTGTTAAAGTGTGAATTTACTGATTTGCTGCCGCTTTTATTTCATGCATTTTTATCCATCATGCTCACAGATGGTACACAGACTGAAGCTCCCGCTCCTCTCTGCCTCTCTCCCCCGCCTCTCTTCTGATTTAATCTGCAGGTTTTAGTTTTAATGAAGGGCTCGTTTTTTCCCCCAGGTGTCCGTCTCTGTGTCACAGCCCTGCCAAACGATGGCCTGTGCTAACCGAGCACTCTTGTTATTTGCTTGCTCAAGGTCAGTGAACAATCAGGAGATTGACTATGAGCAGGCTGGCTGTTTCTGCCTCAGAGGGATAAACTGGATTAAGGTACTGGGAGGGCCGAGCAGTTAAAGCTTTAGAGATGGCAAACACAATCAGCATGTCTCTACATGCCCTGCCTCTTTCAATCATCCAGGAGCAATCACGAACAAATGGAAAGCCCCGTACACTCTGCAAATCAGAGAGACGACAGCATGAGATACGATCCCTGTGATATCTCTCTTATATGCTACATGTGTGAGGATTCACAGCTCGTCTGCTCGTTTTCCATAATGATTCTCGGTAGAAATGAACATTAAATCTTAATAATAAGAAAAGCAACACCCCAGATGTGACAGTCAGAAGGCATGAATATTAAAGGTGATACTTTCTAAGTTAGCATTGAACTCAAAGCCTTGTTTTTTCAGGGCTCAGTAAATGTTGCATGAAGGATAAAGCACATCTGACTCTCCTGTGGCTCCTTTGAACTCGGTGAAGTGGTCCACCAGTGTGTCTTTGGGTATTTTTGTTTATTCTGAAGTCTGTTTCCAGGGTATCTTCAAATGCATCATGTCCCTGAAAAGCCTAAGCCTCTGCTGGAAGGTCCTACAATGAGGAAAAACGTACAAAAATCAAATCATTTCACACATTTCCAAATCAAGGTTGCGTTTTATATTCCAGATGATATTGATGTGACAATTCAGAGGCAAAACAGGGGCACAGAGCGTTGTTCAACAGGCAAAGTTCGTAACTAAAACAGTTAAGAGGGTCACACACAGCGAGACGGCCCATGAAAGCAAACAGATCAAATCCAATATCCAAAGCAAGGTCACAAGAACAAGCAACAAACACGAGCATCAACAGGCTGGAGAGCATAAACACACAAGGGTGACAATGACAATCCAGCAGAGAGGTTTTTAAAGTACGGGGGTTTATATACAAGCCAGGTGAATGACCAGAGAAGCACAAGTGTGTAGGTATAAAAGGCAGGAAACAGAATAACATTGGGAAATTAGACTGGCAAGAACAAGGACACCAGAGTTGCAAAACAAAAACAGTAAGTGAAAACCTAACACATGACAAATGACGGACCAAAAATTTGCACTGCTTTATCTGCATTTGTTTTATTTAATTGAAGTGTTCGAAATAATACTCTTAGTATGACAGTTTATACCTTTTCTGCACATGACTGCCATCTAGCCAATTTTAAGCTCCATATTTTACAGGTACAGTTACGTTTCTCTGAAGTGGGCTTATATGACGTGATTGTCAATAGTAAATGTATCATCAACAAGAGATTTAGACACTGCCCAGAGAACTGCAGCAGAAACTGATTTATCAGATAGGGTTACTTCTATCACGTGCACTTCTGATCAAAATCTTAAGACCAGTTGAAAAATTACTCAAATTTACATTTTGAAGTGTTGGATCTTAAAAAGGTTCTGAGAAGGGTTTAAGAATGCAAAAAGAAGAAATTGGAGTGAGCCCAAAAAAGATGAGGAAGGGCTGGGTTAGTTCTTAACTATCAGTTTGGCTCCTGATGGCAAAGGCAATTTAATTGTTGTTGCTTTCAAATAATTTTTTCTTTTTTTTTGTGTCACCCTCATTTCTTCTTCTTGCATTTTGAAACCCTGCTTGAAACCTATTTAAGGCCCCACAGTGCCAAATTTAAATTCATACAATTTTTTTAACTGGTGTTTGATTTTAATGAAGTATTTATGAAACTTATTTGAAGAAACTCCATCTAAAACATTCACATTGATGTTAGGGTGCAGTTTGTAGAAAGTTTTTTTTATGTATGCTGTCAGAGAGCCTCTTTGTTTTTGCTTCATTCATGGGTGTGAGACCTACATGTTCTACGAGCTACAGTGCAGTTATCAGCTCTTCAGATCTGAGGCCTTAGAGAGGTAAAAATGGGACTAAACTGGAAAATGAGTGACTGACAATGCAGACCAAGAGACTCGGCAGACTAAAGGAGAAAGAGGATCGACTTTTCTACCCAGCGGGGAGCAGGAGACATCCCAAGTTACCTTGTGGTCCAGGAGGATAAACTGAGTCCAGGCCTTTGAACTCAGAGAGCTACTGCTGTCACGCTTGGGACTCGGTAACAACAGAAACAACTGCTCCTTCAAAAATCAGTCTGAAATTGGCAAACTGTAAAGTACAGCTTTTTATTTGGCCCACAAAGAGGTCACGATGAAATAGCTTGATGTGCAAAGCCTGTGAAAAAATGGATCTCAAGATTGAATGCCGTTTACATCCATTCTGTTTGACAAGTTGAACATCTCTCATGGTCTGATGTGACTGTAGCTCGACAAAGTAGTCCAAATGTAATTAGCTCCAAAGATTCCCCAGGGTCGATCCACTTGGTTTGCCCAGCAAGAATAAACCAGTCATAAAAAACTAAATCAGCAGAGGCACACGCAGGAAACCTCAGGACGCCCCTGTGGCTCATTCATCTGTCCTCATGTGTAAGTGTGTGTGTGTGTATGTGTGTGTGTGTGTGTGTGTGTGTGTGTGTGTGTGTGTGTGTGCGTGCTGTAAAAAGCTTTTCTGCTGAGCGATGACTCATTTTTTTCCTCTGTTGCTCACAACTGTTAAACTGGCACTGTTCACGTCAAACACGTTCAGACTCACAGCAGAGACCAGCTGCACTATTATGCAGAAAAACAGATACATGGCCTCCAAAAAACTCTGGATGCAAAATAGGACCGGACAGTCATCGGGCTTGGCACCAATAATTGTGTAACATCCACAGCTTTGTTGAAGCTCTTCAAATACCCTGACCACAGTTACATTTCTTTTGTTTCTGTCATTTCTTTTGAAGCACCAGGAAAACCAAACATTACTCATCTATGTGTCTAGATTTTTTTTTTCATGGTGACTTTGTGGTGGTCTCCGGAGAACTGGGTACTAGTTGTGTCTTTTAAGTCATTGTAGGGTTGGACCTGTGTCGTTGTGGGTTACTGTAACACATGATTATGATCAGAAATGATCAAGGGGATAAGAAAATGTACAAAAACTAGAAAAATATGTGTGTACAAACACTTGTTAAGGTTCCCAAGAATAATAAAAAAAAGCATAAATAAAATATGTCCTTCTCTCATTTCTGAAGTAGTGGCAACTCTTTGTCTTCATAAATTGCAAATACACCACGAACAAGAAAACAAAAGTAAGATTGATTCATAAGTTTGAATATTAAAACAAAACTTGTTTCTCTTCCTCCTCAGTTTTTTCCTGTAATAGTTTCATTCCATTAACCCCAATAAAGACCCTATGATGAGTTTTCCTTCAGGAAATCGTTTATAATGATAGTGTCATGTGTCACAAGCTCAAAGTGTTGATATTGTTGTGGGAGACACCAAACTAATCTAAGGTTTTTAATCTTCCTTTAATCAGTTAAACAATCCTGGGCTGAAGATAAACAGTGAGTGTGCACAGCTCTGTGTGGAAAAGGATTTTTATTTTGAATCGTTAAACTGTTGGAAACAGTCATGCAGATATGAGAGAATGTTTATTTATTTTAAAACCAAGAGATTTGAGCTCATAAGTGAAACTGTGATCAAATATGAATTGAATGTCTTCTACTTTTCTCAGTTTTTCCGCAGAGGCTCAGGCACTCTGTCAGAGTGATGCTGGTGTGACCTGTTTGGTTTTCAGAGTCACAGGTTGACCTCTGGGGATGAATGCTGAAGGACATGTTTTGAAGCATGAGGTTACATTTCTCTCTGTGAGGCCTTTGCTCTTTCATCCCCGCCTCTTTCTGCTCCTCAGCCTGTCTCTCCCTCTGCTCTCCAGAGCTGCAGCGGTAGCCTCCAGTGTTTACTCGTCATACTGTATGACTTATACATGAAGAGTCTGCTCTTTATTCATCTGTGGGACTCCCACTGCGTGAGTCGAGCTCTCTGCCGTCTGTATCACTTCAGCTGCTGTGTCTTCTCTAACCTTTTCATCTTCTGCACGCACGTTCACACAGCGTTCAGTCAAACCTGGGAGCCTCCGGGAGTGAGAAGGACAGAAAGAGCCCGTGGAAAGCCACACAGCACTCTGCACTTTATTACTCTGCACTTACATGGGTTTGTGTGCTCTCTCATGGTAGGTGAAAGTAAATATGCGTCATTGTCAGACAGAGATCAGATACAACCATCAGATACTTTGCTTTAAAAACTTTTTGAAAGTTTATCCTCTCAAAGCTGTATTAATGTCTGTTTTGAAGTTTTCTTCCATGAAAACAATGGATTCTTAATGCAAGTGTCCTTTAGCTTACTCCAGGACACTCAACATAAATGTTTAACTATCACTAAGCATGATGGTAACCAAGTGTGGTTGGTCACTTTGTGCCAAAAGCAAAATTAGACTGATCTCATTAATTTATCCAGTCATTAAAGAGAAGGACAAGATCACTGAAGCCAATCACATTCATGGAAATGAGCTGCAAATTCTTGCCCAGCAGAGAAATGCTGCACATGAGTGCTTTAAACAGGCTCACTAAGATAATATGTGTAGACCACTGAGGTTTGCAAAGTGTTTTGCACAAGGATTATAGAAATCCCCTCTTATCAATAGCTCTTTATTGTGCTTTTTTTTCTCATCTGCTTTTGCAAACTTAATCAAAACTGTAGCTTTACTTTCCCTCTCCTCATTCCTCATGTGATTTTGCTTCAGACTGATCCGTTTAGTGAGATATGGAGAGGAAAAAACGTTGGATTGTTCTCCTGCGTGTGGGTGTATCTTTGGGGATCTCGCTGGTGTAATGGATTGAAATTGTTTCAACAACTGGAAAGAAAGTCTTGCCTTACTTACAGCTACAATTTGCATATATTTATCTCTGATTCATGTTGCTACTTTCAGCTGTGAGAGCCTGTCTCATGTGTTTTTACAAAGATACTTCTTGGAGTGACCTCTCTTGGGGAGATTTGGCTCATAAAGGCACAAAAATCCTACTGCCACACATAGTATTGCTGCCAAATACGCTGTCAGATGTTAAAAGACTCAAAGCTCACTCTAAGTGTGAGCGAGATGTAAAATTCAGTCAATAACCACGTCCTTTGGGATTGAAGTATCATACATAGGGATCTGCTGACTCCAATAGATCATTTTTTATATGACTTCACTGTTGATAAACTGCAGAAAGGTCCTCTGGATTAATCTCCCCCCATGTTCAGACAAACCAATTTGATTTTATTTCATGTCTGAGGAAATTAGGAATTTAAGATCTAGGTTTTATTTATTTTCCCCTCCAGAGTAAATTTGCTCTGGGAATAAATACCACATTCAGCTTTTTTCATTAGTTATAACAGTGCCTCAGTACATCTACACAAAAGACAAATTTCCTACACTAATGATGACAGTCTATCGTGTTCATTTGCACAATGTTCCACAAACTAAAATACTTTAATCTGAGAGTGCTGTGAGCCTAGAGACACAAAAAATAGAAATTGAATAAAGAAAAAAACAAAAAAGGCAGAAGGGCTCAGAGCACCAAAACGATTGACTGATTCGGTTTTATCCCAAAAATGGGAGCTGCCATGAACACAAAAGTTCTTTGAGACACATAGCCAAAATACTGAGAGAGAGGTAAATAAAAATAGAATGTACAGCTTTAAGTATAAAAACATCCATCAGAACACAGTGGTGTTTAAGTATTGAAAAAATTAGGACTGTGATTGGCATCAGATAGAAAAGCAGAAAACAAATCCCAACCCTTTTATACTAACTGGATTGAAAAACTTCAAAGTTGGTAATTAATTTCATTCGACTTACACAGTTCAGAAAAAATATTTTGTTTCACAGACATTCTGGGAGCATTTTTATGGTTGTTTTAATGCGATCTAGACTTTGATCAACTTGTGGAATTATAAGACAGAGACAGACTGCAGATGATCGCACAGAGCGGCAGGCACAGAGGAAAGTAAAGTTTTCTTACCCAGTTTCCAAATATGGGTCAATCTGCCATATCGCAGATATTGGTGCCATTGAAGCTGGTTTAAGTTTTTGTTGTTCAGTCACTTTTAGTGCATTTATATGCAAGCAAATGTCTGACTGAGGTCACGGCTCAATTGTAAAGATACAGAGGGGGTCTTGTCTTGATGCTTAATTTTGCACCGTCGTCTTGTCTCTCACAACTTCAGAACAGTGATTTTCCTCAGCAAATCATTTTCTTACATTTCATGTGCGCAATTCCACACTTTTATTATGATTTGTAAATGTGTGCAAATATTGACTTTACGCTTATTAGGATCCATTCATACAATATAATTTATATTAGGAACATCTGATAAAAAGATCATAAGTGTGAAGGCGAGATGGCTCTTTTTTTTGCATGGCGGTGTGCTATGATTTTTAACGCGGCAGGAACCGTGTTCTGCTCAAGCCTCAGGTGAACAGTTGTTATGGATTTGTTTTGGCTGCGGGTAAAACAAACTATTTCATGACACCAGTTTACAGGAAATATCGCATTCATTTTAACATTTATCTATGTATCATCTATCACTCCATCCATCCTTCCTGCCCCCCTCCCTCCCCCTCTGGTATCTCTGTGTATTTGTACCATATGTGTTTGATCCAACATGTTTGTTTATCACAGAAACCCTCTGATTAGTCACAGTCTCTCTTGCAGAGAGCTTAATGAGACTTCTGATGGAAAAATTAGTGATGCTCTGCAGGAAGCGTCATTCTTCAAATCCCAAATGTTGTGTTATTTAATAATTATCATGATAAGTGGTTTGGATGAGAAGCACAGAGGCAAAACATGTTTTTATTACAGGGATGGTTTGCGTATTCAAGCTGAATCCGAGGTTCACATTGAAAACCCAAATGCATTAAGTGTCTGTTGTTGGGGGCTTTTGTTGTTGTTGTTGTTAATCTCTTGTGGGACTCTTTTCTCTCTCATTGAAATTACAAATGAGGCTTAGTTTGAGTGATTCTGAGGTCAAGGCTACTATTATGGAGCTAATGAGGAAGTACAGATCCTGATATACATCATCAGTGTCAGCTAATTAGACAGGCCTCAAAGTGGCTGACAGTGTGATCACAGTTGGTAAAAATGAAAGCTGACGTAACCTCCTCCTCAACCTCAACACACCATTAATCTCCTTTAATGGGCTCATGGTCAGTTGAAGAAGGCCGACATCATCAAAGGTTCAAAATGTCTCTGAGCTGCTCCTGATTGGTTTAGTAGCTTTTCTGAGTTTTATACAGAAAAGAAAGGGTTTGAATTCTTACACTTGTACACCTACAGAGCCAGCGTCAACCAAGGCAAGCAGAGATATGATTACATTTTCCTGTTTCATTTCCTGAACATTATTCTTAGTCTGTGAAGTACTTCTCCCCCCTCAGTTTTGAGCCTGATGACAGTAGCATCTGAGAAAACCACACACTGTATTCCCTCAACGTATTCAGAGACACTGAGCTCCAAATGTGATCCATTTCTATGTGGCTTGCATCACTGTTTGTCATTATTTGCCTCACGCAGAGCGCTTTCACACCTGTTTGTGGTGCTCATGTGTGACATGAGCTCAGCTATTTTTATCCGCACTGTTTCCTGTCATGAATACCAGATGATGTAGCTGCTCGCTGTATGTGAGGTTGTTTAAATAAGAAGTCTGAATCATGCCTGGGGTCCAATCACTGTGATGATACACGGCTGATTCAGGGGAGCTTTGCAGATTGGAGAAAGTCCTACCTCCAGTCATACTGATGTACACCGATGTAAAAATAAGAAAGCTAATTCCTTTACAGCTTTATTCTGGTCTTCACTTGGTGATGAATTTTATTTCAGCTAATAATTACACCCCCTGTGTTAGAATTACTGATAACTTGTTTCTTTTATTTTTACTATTGCAGGAGCTTTGAGGCCATCCGCTACTGTATTGGGAAAGGTAACCTGATACACAGACGTTGTCAGACACTCGTAGCCTTGGCGTGTGTGTTCTGCAGTGTGTATTAACTCTGCATCTGATTTACATTTCAAGGCTGAAGATTGTTGTTTATTACATTCACAAAAACTCACAGCTGGATAAACAATGCACCAAAGTTAATTTTAAGCATGAGTGCCAGGGCTTTGTGCAAATGGTTGGCAGTTCTGTACGTATATGGCTATCGGTTCGGGAAGAAAGTTGTTTATAATTTAGGCACAGTATTTTCCTTTTTATGATTAAGTGGCATGGTCATAACTTGATTTGTTTTCCCTCTCACTCTTTTCCACTCCTACTCCTGATACTTTCTGGAGAATTTTAGTGAACACAGGCTGAAATTAGTCAGAAATACCTGAAAACAAGCAAGACGAGTCAGCACAAAGGAGACCGGTTGCCCTTGAACATGATGTTGTGATACAAAGTATACAAAGTCTTCTCTGGATACAAAGTACCTCTGGTGTGTGCAGGACTAGTATCCATAAATCTTAAGAATTAGGTTTTGAGTTTCAACAGTTGAATGAAGACAAATAAAGATAAAGCTGATTTCACAAAATGCATTTCTGATCAAAATCTTGAGACCAATTGAAAAATTGCACTATTCTGCATTTTCCACTGTTGAATTTTGAAGTACAGTTTCAAAATGCAAAAAGAGTAAAGGGGAGTGACTAGGAAAGCAATGAGGGGTAATTTATCTCCAACAACAATTAAGGTGAAATAGTCAGTTCATCAGCTGATTAAATGCTTGAGACCACAGCCTTTAAAAGCAAGAATCTTCGCAAAAATGCGGATTCAAGGTCATTTTCTGTCAGGTGTTCACGCTGTCATGACCTCCTGATGGCAAAGGCAAAACATTTTTCTCTCATTTGACGTGGTTGTACTCTTGAGCTGCGTAAGGAAGGCCTCTGACAACACGCCATTGCTGCTAAGGTTGGATGCAATAAGTCAGCCATTTGGAATTCCTTCTTCAGAAAAAAAGAGGATGTAAACACAATGCAGCCCAATATCTTCATATCCTCACAGCATGCAGATGTGAGAAACTGCTAACAACTAAGACAAAGAGTCAATAGTTGCTGACTCTGAATTTCGCTTTGATTTGTCTTAACAAATCTATTCACAGTGACTTTAGACTTTAAACTATTACTTTTGCTGTTTGTGTTCACACGTGCCGCCCACCTGGACAATGTTGGAAACTTTCAAAGAGAGCAGTGAAAAAAGCTTCTTTCAAACGAGGTGAAATCTTTTCATCAACCGCCACAGAGAGCCAGTTACCTCACAGCGTGTTTTTCTTCTTTCATTTTCACACCAAAGGACCTCGAAAAATGCTCTTTTCAGGTGTTGGTCTTTGAAGAACCAGAAGAAATGATACACCAAGGAAAGAGAGGAACAGAAACTACTATGAGGAGGCGGAGAAGCAATGAGTGGGAGCAGGGAACACAAAAGTCTATTTTTCTCTCGTCTATTTTTATGGCTCAGGCTGGATTTTATAGCTGTCTCTAAATCAGCCTATGATCTCTGGCTACAGCAGCTTTTTACCCCAATAGACATTTCAATTAATCAGTCGGGCCCCGGTGCTCAAGCACAGGGAGGATTGTAGAAGGAGGTGCTCGCTATTTAAGCACTTTTTTCCATCACCGTATCTGAGTATATGAGACAAACTGTGTGTTTGTGAAGAGCCACCTGCTCCAGGTTTGTCGTGCTGTTATAGTGATTACATTCAAGCAGATGCACCATTCATTAGAGCTGAAACGCAGGCTGAAAAATTTAATTTAAAATCTCTCTCCACACATTGACTACAGGCTCTACCTTGGGTAAGAGCCTCACTTTATTTCTCAGACGCTCTTTTCATCTTTTTCTGTAGCTTTTTTGTCAACCCTGGGCTGAATCGTCCTGTGCTAACGCTTTGCATTACTTGTTATTCACAGTTATAATGACTCACCATCCATGGCTCCTCCCGGCATCATCAAAGGTCATCCCTTCACTGCTGTCACACTCTCATCAGGAGACAAAGACTGCAGGAAAACTTATCTCACCGACTCCTCCTGGTGCCTTTCACACAGATATTTTACCAAGGTGGAACATTTTGTCATTTAATTTTCATACCCACCTTGTGACGCTATTCAGAAAATGAGCCACAAATGACAGACATTCTGCAGACCCAAAGAAGACGGCAAAATCCAATGTCTATCCTGAGGAGAAAAATAGAGCAAAGATTAAATGGAAGCTATCTAATATCCTTTTGCCCCTTTTTTTCATCAGGACAATGCCAGAGCACCAGGAGCTCATATTAAACATAGTCAGACCGATGCTACATGAAAACCACAGATGAGCTGGTCTTGAAAATGATTCGCCTTCACTTCGCCCTGTTGTGTTTGCACCAGTTGCATGATATAAACATCATCACCCCAACCTGCCTGCTTGAGGTGAATTCCTGCCGCACTGTTACATCATCTCACCCAACAACTCGAGGGCTGGCAGGTAAAATTCTTGTTACAGTCAAGGAGAAAATTTTGCCTGTTTATGTTCAGATTTGCAGTCAATCCTGAAAAAGTCACACAGTGTTCAGGTGTTTTGAGCACGAGTAGATACATACTCATAAATCACTGCCACTTAAATCTTTATGAAAAATTATGAGGCCGACACTTACTGCATCTTCCAAGAATTAAGATGATTCATAATCCAATCCATAATTCAATCCAGCTGACTTTCAACTGGACCAGTTTAGATCATGTTTAACCAATTACAATGGAGTGTATTCCATCATGTTATCTGACCTGTAAATTATGTTTGAACCATTTTTTCATAGACATAACCAAATTACAGTTACTATGGAGAATGGATTGCTGCTAGTAATAGTATCAAAAATTGCACATCAATTGACTTCAATATCTACTCCATCACATGAAGCAAATTGCTCAAATGATACCCCCCTGACAATGCTAGAATATACACATTTACATGATGAACTGCATGGAGGGAGTGAGTCCATCCAATTCATTTAAGAGAAGATTCATTAAAGATGTCACACAGATTTCCCAGTTTATATGAAACTCACTTCCTGGAGCGAGCTTCAAAAGTCATCTCCATCAGATTAGGAAATAAATATATTAAACTCGCTGTTATGCGTTATGGCACTTTCTGCATGAGCAGAGGTTGAGACTCAAGCAGCTCTAGAGAGATGCAAATCCTGATCATATAATAATAGTAAATTCAAAGAAATAGTCAAAAACTTTATGTACATAAGTGGTTATTTAAGGTCATCTAGAGGAAGAAATGTTGTTCTGGTCACCCAAAAGTTGAAGTGTAAAATCTTGGAATGCCCTGATCAATCCTGGTCTTGGGTATTGACCCAATATAGACCTAGAATAAGATTGGAAATGGGTAACAACAGGCAGATCCATCCAACCAATCTGTTCACAGTTCTATTGTTGTCTGTTTTTACAAAATCCATGTGCATACATTAGGTCATCAACACCAGTAGGTTGGTATATTCGGGCTGGATAAAGCTAGATATTAAAAAAAAAATGCTAAATACAGTGACCCAGCAGTTCGGCAGTGTCCCAACCTTCTTTCACCAACAGCTCTGATGGTATCTTGCAATTCTCACTTATCCACTCCTGAGGTTTATGGTTGGATTATAATTCCTGTTTGTGTTGGCGGTTAATTCACAACACATTTATAATCCCTCAAAGCAACCATCTAGTTGGTTTAAATATATTTTAATTTGTTTTCTAAAGGTAGAAAAGTCTGACATTGCAAAAGATGACATGCCTCAAATTTGGCCTCTGCTGTTAGCCAAGACGATCATTCATGCATCTCAAGCACGTTAAATGGGGATGAATAGTTAACTCCTTCATAAAAGGGTACTTTTCTAAATCAGGGGAAAGAAGTCTTTTTAACCCCTTCCCCTGTGCGCCCATATGTTTATAAAGGTGACAGCATTGGTCTCTTGACTTAAAAGTTGGATCACTGCATCTAGAGTAGAAAAGCCAACAAACACTTGTGTTGTAGTTTGCACCAGTTTGCAGCTGGCAGTAAATATTTCCACTTAACTGCACAGAGCTGTTAGGGCCAGTGTTTGTGAACTAGGTGTCATTTGCCATTAGGTGCATTGGAATAGAAAATGGTCTGTCTTGTTCCAAATGAATGTGGGAATGGATCATTAAAATGTATGCAAAACAAAAAGAGGGCATAAAACTCTGACACACAGAGACCTTATTGGCTCTGCAGCACAGTTGGAGCATGTAACCTGCATGTTTGTGAAACGGTAGCTTTTGCATCTACTAAAAATGTGCAAATGAGCCAAAAAGTTGATAATAATTTGGTAAATGAGGTCCTCATTCTTGTTTTTTGTCTTCACATGAGACATGGTAGTATTAAGGGACACAAAGCTTCACATTGCACACAGAAGTTTGCACTGACCCAAGACCAAGTGTCAGGACAATCAGAGGTTTTTAAAGAGAGAGAGAGAGAGAAAGAGAGTGAGGATTACAGTAACTATTCAGATTGAGAGAATACAGTGGTGCAAAGTTATGACGTGATTTTTTTTCTTTTTAACTTTGAATCATGCAAACCTCCTCTGGTGATATTCTACAATTACAGAGAGAGCATGAAATGAGCTGAAAGAATAAACACACTGCTTCAGTGAACAGGTTTGTGCGTGTTTCTTTCATTATCAGGATCACTCTTTCCAGGATGTCATTTTTCCAGTGTGCAGTTATTGATGTTGTGATGTGGGGACACAAAGCCTGCTTGCTGGTGGAAATAGAGGGTCTTGGGGGCAAGTAATTTGGAGCCTGAATGCTCGTGATGCATGGCGGGGAACGCGGCTGCTGGAAACTTTTTAGCATTGAAAACATCACTCAATAACCACCCACTTCTGAAGCCTTATGGGAGATTTCTGCTTCCATACAAAACCCTAACATGTAGTGACATTTATTTTCTTGCTCGCCTACATCGGCGCTGATCATTTCAGGAGTGTGGGGAGGGCAGTGATTGTAGCATCAGACTGCCGGAGCTTCGGTTCCACCTCCCAGCTTCAAAGAGGAGTTTGTGGTCTCAGAGGAACGGTTTAGAGATGGAAAAGCACAGAGCGTGTGCATATATGTTTGAGCAGGTTCAATGCCAAATCACACAGTATCATTCTGCCGTCTGTTCTACCTCATAAGACACTGTAATCCCTTTGTTCTTATGTATGATGTGTAGATGGAAAATCTAATGATTTTTCCACACTATGAACCAGCACATTCAGCTCTTGTCTTGCCTTCCAGCCTCCCACACAAACCCGTCTCTGGCTCACATGTTTATTTGCTTTCCTCCATCTCCACCTTTCTGTAATGTCTTGTTTCATTCGTGCATCAATCATTCAGCTCTGCCTTTTCCTCAGGCATCGCCTACAGATTGATTACCTTTCAGGAGTTCAATGTAATGACAGGAGGCCAGGCTAATTTCTGAAGTGATAAATGGTGAGCAAAGTGACTTCAATCCACAGGGACGTAAATGCTCCTTGAGCTGTTTCTGTGAAGTGGCCCGAGCTTTTTCTGTATTAGTGGAACCAAAAGAAGAAAAAAGATTGTCTCTGAACATTTCTTCATGAAACAAAGAGATGGGATCAGACAGAATGGGTTTACTGATGCTTCTCTTTGAAAGGTTTGTCTAAAAAAAAAGAAACCCTATGAGTCCCACTTTGTAACGTTTGAATGAAAAAAAGGAAAAAACAAGTTGTATGAGATAAAACTTTGAGGTGTACAAGAATCTCTATATGAAAGAGTACATGAACAGCGCTTTCATCTCCCACACACACAGGGTTCACTAAGCCAACATTTTCCTCTTTATTCTGCAAATCCTGATGTTATGTTGTTATGCATTTTGTGAAGGTTGCAAGTTTTAACAGGAGCCGAGAGGAAGACTTTTCTTACAGTTTTGCTAAAAAATGATGGCAAACTGTGGCCATATCTAAAATCAGGACCGCACGTATAGTATCCCATTAGCTGTGGTCTACAGTGATCTTAGAGTCAACTCCGAGGCTCAGGATAGGGATGGATACTGAATTAGATACTTTTTTAGTGACCAACTGTCAGTAGTACCCAGTACCGATTCAATTACAATCAAATGGTACCATATTTCAGTACCTAAACACATCTTGTGTGCCTGTGTGGGAGTGAAAGAGTAGGCAATTTTCCATGCTGGACAGGGGCATGAGGCACATAGGGTAATTGTGTTACCAACGAAGGGGCGGCCAATGGGTCCCCACACTACAAGCTTTAGTCACATGAGCTGAGTCGTGCCTCTGATTGGACAAACTCCTGATCTCAATATCTTCTGAACTGCAGAGTTGGAAAAAAAAATTCACCCCCCGTACAGTGTGTTCTGTTGGCAAAATTGGCAATTCTGGTGGGAGGATTTATTTGTACCAGGCTGTAAGCATGTATCACTCTCCCGTTAAGCTTTCTTCTGCTCTTCTCTCCTTGTCTTCTTGCCAGTCCCGCTTCAGTGTCCTCCATTACTAATAGTTAAATCCAAGAAATAGGGCTCTTCAAGAAAGGCAGATCTCTACTTGCAGCTAAACTTTGTCAGCCACTGTGATGTTATCATGGGGACTTCACCGCGCCTTATATCAACATGGTCCTAGCTGGCCCTATCAGACGGCTGAGAACTAGCATTTAGAAATAACATTTTTTGGCGCTGATAATCTCATTTTTAGTTGTAGATTGCGATCAGGCATATATCTAGAAGGGAGACATTTTCAAGATCACTTGGAAATGAACTTTAAGTGTCATTATACAACTTAAAGCAAAGAAATACAAAATCTTGCTTTGAAAAAGTTTTTCCATTTATCTCTTCTGGCTATTTACATTTGACTCTGATGATTTAACTTCTGAAAACTGAAAAAAAAAAAAAACAGTCTTCACACAGCAGCGGTCGTACGATGGCTTCCTCTCAGTTAAAATGATCCTGAGGCTCTGTTGTTGGAAAGTCCCCCTCCTGACACCTGCTTCACCACCACTACAGCTCAAAACTCTTCTGCCCTAAAGTCAAGAGAAATGTCTCTATTCCATCCCTTGGTTTAACAGCTGTCAGATTCCTAAATACTGAGGTTTGGTCCTGAGTTTCTCCTTAAAGGGGCATTACAAATAGGACAGGTATCATGCGAATTTAAGCAAAAAGAAATTACACTCACACATACACATACATAAATAAATAAGTATATATACATAAATCTCCTTGCTTTTCAGGATGACAGTAAAAACATCTTTTATTATTGGCTGTTTTTGTGTTTTCAAAATGTAGCTGGATAAAGACTTGATTGACAGCTCTCTCTTACTTGATAACACATTTCTCCGTAAACCTCAAAACACAATGTTTCTCTTGTTGACACAGACTTAAAAGATGTAATCACTCCAAAATGACACTTATGATGTGAAGTCAAGAAGTATTTTCAGCTGCAGGTCTCTGTTTTCTTTATAACAGCAGCTTTGTTGCTTTGCCATTGTCCTCTGATTAAGCCCTCTTTCTGGGCTTTCATGACGATAAAAACATCAACATATGGCTGGCTGAGTAATGAAACGGCCTCTATCCATCTCAAAGCTCACATAGCATACTGAGCCATTAGCCCCATAAATGCATCTAACTGTGATTTCTGTTGTTTTCCGACAATGTGACTTCCTGTGTGTAAAGTCAGACCGTTCACACAGCGCCAGGCCTGATTTATACAGCGCCAGATTCATCTATTCTTTTTCTTAATGATAGTTATTTCAAAGATTTCGTTCAGTGAGCATCAGGACTTTCACTTGAAAGCATGATCGCTTTTCTGCTTTGGCGTACACTGGCAACAGGAAACACAGGCAGCAGTTTGCATTTTTTTTCCCAATTCACTTTTTCTAAACAGCAGCCAGCAAATTTCACAGAGCGGATCTGTGTGTCTGGCAGTTGTACAATTTCAAGATCATTCTCTGCGAGGCAGTAAAAAACATGTTAATTATTGTAATGGATTTGTTGTCAGATTTCTCAGTTAATGGTGTATACAGAAATATGACAAACGGCCTCCAGTCACCATTTCAGATTTCAGCCACAAATACAGGAAGCGATAAATCAACATCATACTGATTATGATTAACAAATAAAATCTGAGATACGTGTACAAATTTATGACATACTCGTGATACACTAATTCATCATGCCTGTAATGGGAGTTATCGTTTTTATATTTTTTGTATCAATAATGTTTAGAGCTGCAACAATGATTCTTTGATAACCAGTGTCCAAAACAGTGTCATGAGTCTGCTTTTAGAACAAATAATTCAACCATTTCTAATGAATCAAAAGATTACTCAGTTGAGTGTGTGAGATCCAAGGAACAGTCAGCGTGTTTTAAATATATCTCATGCATGATATTATCAAATCATATAAACATCACACAGAAAGTTTACCCCATATGTACAAACGGAGAATAATCTCTTTTGGCCCAAGCGATTATTTTTGCAGGCTGTGAGTGTTAAGTATTGAACTGGTATGTCATGCAAGTTTAATGCCACATATTTTGCACCACACATTAACTTCATCATTCCGTCAAACTTCCTGACATTACTTTTCTTGACTAATATGTTGCAGGTGTAGCAGTGTCAGGTTCTGTATTTATCACTTGAGTTCAAATTTTGTGGCCAAAAGCAGCACATGCATGGATTGCATGGGTTGGGGGTAAAGAAATATTACTCAACTAATGGGATCAATGGCAAATACTTCTCCCTCATAGTTCACGTTTAACTTTCTTGTCAAACTTTAGGCAACCTTACAGGGATTCTTAAGCCTTTCCAGCCTACCCAAGTGGACACTTGAGAAACTGCAGTTTATTGCCCTTTAGTATTGGCTTCATCAACTAAAAATGACTGTGCTGTTTGGTTTGTAGCTCTTCTTTTCATGACTTTGAATGTATAGCTTGTTCTCATTTTGCTGTTGAAATTCTAAAAATCCCCCTTCCTCTGCTCTTATAGAAGTTGTTCACGTCTGTTGTTCTGTGCCAGTGAAAGCATAAGTGGACCGCTCATTAGGTACATTAGCATTAAATTAAGTAGATTACCTTTTAGCTACGTTCCCTGCATGTACCCTCTCTCTGCAATAAGAATGACTGGATGCAGTAACAAAAAGTAGCAAACCCATCTTCTAATGAGGGTTATTGTTCAGCTGAAGTAAATGTCAACTAATGGATCTGCTCTCAGACAGCAATCTCCATTGGCTCACAGTCATTTGCGTCTCGGAGCCGTCTCATCAGGGTAAGTATAGATGCAGGCAGAGCGGGCACAGCCATGTCTGCACACTAACTCTATTTGGTTTTAATGTCCTCACTCGCTCATAAATATCTTCCATGGGTCCCAGGAGGTTTTTAATAGAACACATCTGGTTATATTGCATGGAGAGTTTATTCATATTGTATTACTACTATACGTGCGTTTGTGAATTTGACATACACTTTCTTTCATGCTGCCTGACAGCTGCCATTTTTCCTCCCTCATCTGTAAATATAACCTTATCTCAGAGGTGCGCTGATGGTTTTTTCTTTTTTGTATGTTCTCTTGATAGAAATGGAGGACAAGTAAGAACAACCCATCTCTATAAGAAGTGCAACCCGTGGTGATTGTGTCTGATACACTCTTTCTCTATTGTGAGAAGCTGCGACTCCAATAAAGCTCCACGGTAAATCCATTTGACAAGCACATGGTGATAAAAGACGAGAAAAACACGTCTGTGTAAAATCAATAAAAGCTTTGTGAGAGTCAATGAAAAGCCGACTTGGTATGGAGGACAAACACTGATACTTCTCAAATATCTGCCTACTGTTTACTGAAAGATCTTTTTCTCCACATTACACTCATTTCTGTGCAAACAAAGAGTTAGAGAGTGAGAGTCAGATATTTTTTTGTTTGTCATGTTTTACTCTCTCTGATGAGAAAAGAAAACCTTCACCAGTGTCTGTTTTATTATCAAGAGTGAGACTCCTGCAATGAATGATCCACTACTGTTCATCAATAAGGATGCAAAAACAGGAAAACATCCTGAAAATCTCTTTTGCACTCCTCTTGCATTATATTGCACGTAGAAAACAACCTTTTGTGCTCATGCCTGCCATTAATTAACCGCCCTGTCTCTAAGCAACACCCTCCATTTCTTCCTGCAAGAAATCAATCACAGATATTTTTGCACCATGTGATCAATGGCTTTAATTATATGGATGAATGCTGCTTGGTCTTTTTTTCCTGCCATTTTGATTTGGTTCCTGGATCGAGAACAACAAATTAATCTTGTTAATGTAGCTGCTCTAATTGGTCACTTTTAATTTAAACACTAAGTCAAACAATCACCAAAGGGAAGCTTCTGGACTGAACCTCCAGGTGCAAATAAACAGCACGTATGCTGTATTTTCTGTGATTATGTGATGAATGACTTCTTTCAAATGCGCTGCAGTGGTGTCTTTACTACTACACACAATAAGACTTACAGCTGCTTGTTCTCTTAATGCATCCGTAGAGACACAAACATACATCAGAGGAGCAATCAAAGTTTAACTGGGATAAAGGTTTGATTAGTCTAAAGCCAAGAGCAGACAGATGATCAGCTGAGAGAACATATTAAAACTACTGCAGTCTAGTATTAGGTTTGTAGAATCACTGACCACGGCGGCGCAATTACAAGAAAACAAATGGTTTATTGTAAAGGGAGCAAATAAGTATTTGAAGTATTTGATAGGAAGTATCTACTGGTTTGCGTGCTACTAGTTTCAAACTCAGCAGCCTGGCTAATGAGGACGTCAATGAAAAAAATGTTAAAGGGACTGTGAGGACTTTCTAAGTGATCTTTAAAAGACTCCTATCTAGGTATTTTATAGTTGTACAATGATACAATACATGGTCCATTCCTCAAATGAGAGGATCAGCACTAAAATAGGTAATTTCAAAATGCTATATATGAGCTTCCACATCAGGTTGGACTGGACTAGATTAACATATGACAAGTAAGAATCTCTATGATATCAATTTTATAATTGATAAGGTGAGGAAACATGAACATGTTGGGTGGCTCATTCTTTCCACCGGGGACAAGGCGCTGGGGGCTTTCATCAAGTACGCAGCAGCCCATTATATTGTATCAGTAGATATCAGCATGTTGGCTGATAACCCACTGTCCGATACTGATAAAGTGCATTTAAAATATTGTGCATCCCTGTCATTATTATGGTATCCAGAATTTTCCCAACATCTCAAATTTGGGGGGGGAAAAAAGTTGGAGAGCATGGACGAGTAGTCAGTTACTAAACTGAATCCAAATATGCTGACGCTCAATGGATACATTATTATTTAACTCCTAAGTAGGTGTTTCATGAACAAAAAAGTTTAAATAAAAACTCCAGTGTCAACTCTGTACTTTCTCTCTTTATAATTGTCAACATGAGCTTGTTAAGCCTCACTCAGCCTCCACACTTGTTCTAATTATGTAGCTCGACCTCCTGTGATAACAGGCTGTCAAACCGCTCACTGTAATCAGGGCTGCTTCACACAAAGTTCAGTCGATGCAGAAGAAACATCCTGATGTGAGGAAAAGGTTACTGCAGATCTGAATCTTAGGTTAAATATCACTGAAGTGTTCATGTTCAAGACTGACATACAAAAGACACTGTTAGGGAGCTGTTATAATCCGTTTTAGAAAGTCAATCAAGAGTTAAGTGACTAATCTGGGAAAAGAGTAAACAAATTAGCATCTCTGATCGTTTGGGAACAGTCATGTTGGCTTATGCTTATGACACGTGAAGCTTACATATTTTGGAAGGCTAGTGTCAAACAAAAAACTTCACACTTTGAGACCTTAACCTTTGGAAATGGAACTGATTCAACCAATTGGCCAAACCGGCTTTTTTAGCACAGTTTCCTTACAAGAGCATGTGTGGGGAAAGCAGGCAGAAATCTTAATAAATAAACTTTTTTTTTTGCTCCAAGTATTCACAAGTCTTTTAAAACAAAAATCAAGAATTAAAAGAGGCCAAATACCTTTGCTATTTGTTTTCTTTAGGATTATTTCGACCCACCAGTGTATATCAGATGGCTTTGTTTGTTGATTTGATGTATAGGTGATTTCCAGTTGAATTTTGCAACAGTATTCTTATAATGTCAATTTTACTTTTTTACTTTTGCTAAAAAAAAAAAAAAATGGTCATAGATTTTTTTTAAATTATCTATAGAGAGAGAGAGAGAGAGAGAGAGAGAGAGAGAAACCCACCAGATTTGATTAATTTTTCTCATGAGCACAGTAAATGAGTATTTTAGCCGGAAAGGGTCGTTGCCCCCTCCTGACCTTTCCCCTCAGGGCCTCCGTCACTGCAGCAGCGTTTGTATCTGACTTCTTGCCCATTGCTATGTGCTACATCAACCTCCAGTTTTTCTGTCTGCATATCAAGCAGCTAGGAGGTCCTTCTGGTAACGACAGGCCTTTGGGTGCTCCATTCATTTCTGAAGAAGCGCAGATCCTCGTCCCTGCTGTCATTCTGCTCTGATCAGCTGCTCAGCTGTCACACACTGACTCCTCCACTGCAGAGTCGATGGAGGGGGGGCTGACTGAGGCCAGCTTCACCCTCTGGCGGCTGTTCAGACTTGTAGACTTTCTGTGCTGGAAGGCTGACTCTTAGCTGCCTGAAATGACAGCGACTTCCTTCCTTTGTCCCCCATGGCTGCTGTCTGTGCCGTTCTGGATAACATCCCTGAAAGGGGGACGACTCCTTGGGGGTCCTACTTGAAAGATGGACACTTGGTGTGCAGACAGCATGCTCACAGAGCTGTGGGGAACTGAAGTTAGAACTGCAGCTCTCAGACATCCAGAACCCATGCCCCTTTACAAATAAGAAGTCCAATTATTTATTAATAGTAATAGTTAATTGTCGTCTGAGGCGAGGAAGGAAAAGGACATAATTGTTGAATCAAAACACATTATTTCTGCTTCACCTCCGACTCTGCATTATGAATGAAAGAACTAAAAGCTATTGTTGGCTTTTGCTCATATTAATGTGCTTGTGGAGCTGTTAAGGCCTTGAATTATGAGTCTGTGGAGCAGTTTTTAGGAGTTAGAAAACAATCTGATCAAGCTTTAGAAAAGACTAATGCTTATAGGACAAACAAAGGCACATTGACCTCTAATAGCCTGATATTTGTCACGCTTGGTGTGCAAAAAGTCTCGAAATTAACTGTGATCTGAGAGAGTTTTTTAATAAAACAAACAAATATATCTCTCCCGTAATAGACTACATTGGCAAAATACCAAAGCAGAGGATTGCAACTTTTATCCATCCAACTCAGCCAATTTCTGTTATTTTCCTGTTTCTTTCATTTTACCTGACTGTTTAAGACTTTATTCTGATTGTTCAAAACCCAAAAACAGTAAACAGTTCTTAGCTCATTGTCTCATATAGCATCTGTAAACAGAAGCTGGGTATTACTTTTATTATAATTTAAAATTTTGTGGTGAGGAAAAATTCAAGACTCATGGCTGACAAATCAATAGTATAGTATAGAGGGCCTGATACAGGTCCTGTGAATGGTTTTTGCATCTCTTAAAAAATGCCAATGTTCAGACTTTAAAGGAAAAGGAACTCTCTTGTTTGAAGTTTAAATAATTCAAAAGCAACCTTTTAGAAGGTTTATTCCCATTGAAGCACTATTAGCCGACAAATCTGAGGGCTTCTTTCTTTGGCAGTATATAATTTGTCTATAAAACGGAGCTGTGAGCTAATTAGGTTAGCGCCAGAGAGAAATTTAAGTCTGTCTCTAGATGAGTCCTTTTGTTGAGACAGAAGACTTTGCCATTACATTTGGTTTTAAGCATTAAATTTGAATGCCTGTTTTATATTCTCAGTTAAAACTCTTTCTTTGTGTAGATGATTAGAATACAAATTAAACATTTCACGTTAATCTAATAAATTGCTTACAATATTTTTTGTCTCACCCCTGTTTCATCTTTTTTTTTTATTTTGAAACTCTGTTCAGAACCTTTTTTAAGATCCAACACTGCAAAATGTAAATTTGTGCAATTGTTCAGTTTTTTCTCCTGTAGTAACTGTGTCAGAAAAGATTACAGAAGTATTTTTTGCTTGATAGATGTCAGAATTTTGGAAAAACATTCTTTTACGCATCCTTTTATATCCACCTTGTTTGCATTTTTTGTAAATTACACAAAAGTTTTTTCTGGGAAAAATTGACATCCTCTATAAGCAGCAAAAACGATTGTCAGTTAAAGTTGCTGTGACAATGTGTTTATATGTTTAGTTGGGTATTAACTCATTGGCTACCATTGTAGCCGTCAATTTGATTACAATCATTGACTTCCATTGACTTCCACTGACTTCGATCGACAGCAGTTATGTTTTTCAAGGGGGCGGGCTAGGAGACGGTCTGGCGGTGCTTGTTCATCACAACAGTGGCAACAGTGCTCTTTTTGGATGAGAGATCAGCAAAGCTTATGAGAAGAGAGGACAGACACAATGGCAGACATTTCCAGTTTGAAAAGTTCAGGCAGCTCACATTCAAACAGAGTATGTGTTGCAATTGTGAGACAACAGAGATCATGGAGAGGTTCAAAGGGTGGAGCTTCAGAGATGAGCAATAAAAAGTAGTCGAAGCTTGTTTTCACCATTTATTGGTCAAAAACGGGTGATTTTGGTGAAAACAGCCTGTGTTCTACTCTTGATTACTAAAGAGCGGGTAAAGGTAGAGGTTCAAACTTCTTATCTTGATGAAAGAAGAGAATCTACTCTTTTCTTTTGTCAGTTTTGGTGTCTACATTGTCATAGAACATAATATTCTGTGGGTCTTGTAAGATCCATCTAGATCTTTTTCTAAAATAATGCATTATTGGACTGCCTGCTCTGAAAAAGACTGGCAGCCAGTCAGTTAAGCAGGATAATGTTTCACACAAAGGTCATGTTTTATCCTGTCCACATTACTGCTCACTGTAATTTTACCTGTCTTTAATGTTTTTCATCAGGAAGTTTCTGTTTCATGAGGCAGCTTATAAGTTTGACACAAAATACCAGTAATGCACTAGATGTGACTGTATCCAGGTCCTGGTTTAAGCATTTTTCAGACTTTTTCACTTCCCCCCTGAGAGCAATAAGAGTTCATTTTTAAAAAACAACAATAAACAAAAACATTTTAAACGAAACAAAAAGATTTATTTCATACAGTTGGATTGAAACAAAAACTAAAAATAAATTCCTTTAGTGTTCTGTTTCAACTCCAACACAAAGCAATCTGTGCTGCCTGATTCGAGACAATAGATGTTTGTGTTGCCAGATCTTGCCAGTGTTTGTATTTGTTTGTGTGCGTTCGTGCTGGGATTGATGCTGTCAGTCCCAACCAAGAGTTTAAGTTGCCAAACAGAACTTTGTAAAACTGTGACAAACAGCAAGACAAATAACTGCAGATTGAGGAAAACTGTAGGGACACTCATTGCTGTGAATGTAAAAGCCATTAACAAGATATGTTCTTCTATAAATTCTTCTTTATTTTCCTGCCCACTTTTTAATTCACCTCTTCTTCAACAAATTTTATCTGATTCAAACCATTTAAACTTTAAAATGTTCAGCTCATCCAGGACTACTTGGCTATGACTTTTAACACCCACTTTTCCACTACAATTGCAGAGATATTTCACAATTTTGGTCCAATTGAAAAGAAGAGGGTTTCCAATATTTGTACATTTCCAGCCTCAATTTAACCCTTTTTTTCTGTCATGCATTAGGCCAGAAAAGTCTTTCAACCTTAGAATTTCAGAGTTGGCAGGAAGAGAGAAATAGCCTGGGCACTTAAGAAATGAGGCAAAAATGGAGATAGTCAAAATGGAGGTAATCTTGTTTCGCTTGTGTAAAATTGGGATTTTCATGACAGATGTTTTCTTGAAGATCAAGGATGGAAACAGATGACACACTTTTTGTTAAGAACAAGAAATAGTTGTGATGCTTGTCCTGTTCATGCTGGTTTCAGATAAGAGCTTTAAATGTGTCATTTTAAACTTTTAATAAATCAAGTTACGCAATTTCAAGATGTCTGAATGACATGTCCTCACCATAGGCTTCATTCACAAACAGTGCATTCTCACAGATTTGTGCTTAATTGTGCATACGACGCACAAATCTGTGATTCACTAGTATTTTTCAACTTGAATTTATTCTGCTCTGCAAACAAATCTAGAACCTTCTCAGACCATATGTATACACAAGTCTCAAAGACTTGGCTTGAACATGCCTGAAAATTAATGAGTGTGTGAGTTAGGACAGAGATTGGTCCCTAGAGTATGCAGGTAACACTCCGATGAATCACCTGGTGACATCATAGAGTGGGCAGATTCTGTACTGCTGTATTTATAAACTGTATCTCTTAAATGAAACCAAGCAGCAAACACTTTCAGGTCTCAAGGATTATTTCTTCCTCTCTGTCAAACTTCGAGGTTTGGTGGTGACATTTTTTCAGATTTTAAAGACACTTCCTTCCCAAGTTTTCTGTAATTTTAACATTCTGTTTGAAGTAAAATTCTGTCAGTACAGCTTCCTCGTCACAAAGACAACGCAGCTCAAGTCTGGCTTTATTCTGCCACTGTCTGTGTGCTTCTCTGGGTCTCATTGTGGTGAAAAGTCTGCCGCAGTATACTGTCTGTCCTTGGACCAGTAAGAGCATTGTTATTCTGGAGCAGATGCAGCGCATGTTTTTGTAATGCTAAAATCTTAGAGGTTGGCTTCATCTGCTCCCTGTCTGTAATACCTGAGGGTGACCTGTCATACAGTGATGGGTTGGGCCAATTAAATGTGTTAAATCATATTGTGACAGTCTCTGAGACAGATGACGCGTTTCACTTTCACACATTTAACAACAACAGTGCCAAAGACACCTCCGTGTTCTTGCGCTGGGCTAAAGCAAACACTAACAGTTATGGTGAGTTCATTGGCACTTGTCAAGGTGTTGTTAATTTCCTCCCACAATTCCTGCTTTAGTCTGATAATCCAGTGCAGCAAGAGTCTGCATTTAATAACGTTAATACCAATCGGTCTTCCCGTAACATCAAATATCTCTCCTCGTAGACTTCTCTGGGAAATGAATCAGCATGAAAAGAGTGGGCTATTGTGACAGAAGTGTTAGCCAGAATATGTATTTGACAAAAATGTTGATTTTGCAGTGTGGTCCATGACCCAAAGAGGAGGTGGTCTGTCACCAGGGGGGCACTGAGTGTTTTGGTCTCACTTTTGAGGAACTGTCATTTTGTCCATCTTTTACGCAGTCTAAGTTTTGTATTTAAAATTCTCGGAGGTCTGGTTCAGCTCTCACCACGATGTATTCATGCTGTAGTCGACTGTGATACCCCCTGGGACTTAGCCTTGATGCTGGAGATGGTACTACCCCAAATAATGCCCACCCCAAGTGTGTCATCTCACTTTTGTGTTATTCCAGGTGAAAGTTCCCTATTGTATCCTCATCAGTCAAACATGGTGTGCTGATTCTTTGCACAAACACCCTCTGACCACGGCTGGGCCCATGTTATTAGCCCTTGTTTTGAGCTTCAGGTACCTCCAGGTACTGACAATCAAGTGCATCTGACAACTGCCACATTTTTTGCAGTTAATGTGAAGTATGCATAGGCAAACTGAATTTGATGGACTTGAGTTTTCTTGGAGGTTATGATGTAATTATGATGTAATCTGCACCTGCTTTGATTTCATGATGTAATTAGTTAGCTGACTAATTTTTTTAAAGTCACAAATGCAGCTAATGCTAGAGCTGGATTTGTTTAATGACTGAATGTGCATACGGGCCCTGGTTATGTCGTACCAGAGCTCATCTATCAACTCCAACCTCACCAAGCAGAGCAAATTCACGTGGCTCTTCATTTTATTGATAGACTCTCAGGTTTGATTATCACAAATGGCTTAGCCCATGCTTCAGCCTTTAGCCTGTGTTCTGTTGCTCTCCTGTGTAGTTTTCTGACCTTTTTCTTTTTGGCCAACCAGCTCCATTATCCAAAACTAACTACAAATTTTATCCAAGAAATTGTTTCCAGCACAGAAAAACACTGATCTCTCTTCTCACTGCTAAACCTTTTTTTGCTGGCATGATGTTGTCATAGGGACTTCTATGTACCGTAAATCCAGTCCTGGCAGACTTGACCTGGAAGCTGGAAAATAGCATATAGAGGTAACATATTTGGCACTGATGCCCTCATTTTTGGTTGTTGAGTATGATAAGGGATGCATCTAGAGTTGAAACATTATCAGGATCACTTAGAAAGTCCTCACAGGAACTTAAGTGCAGGGTTGTGTGAGGTTCTTGTCCTAATGGTATTACCAATTGAGGCTCCTGTTCATCTGGACCACATCACTGAGAAATCAGCTCAGAAGCCAGGCCATCACCCAAGGTCAACTTTATCACATAATTTAATCAAGTTGAGGAAATTCATACCCAAAAACTTTTGTTTGTAGAAGTGTATGCTCTAACGGGAAAACTGTCAGTCTTTTTCAACAGGATTCTTCTGTGGTCTATGGTTTAGTGATGACACACCATCTACAGTGTATACAAGAGGAAACATTTGATACCTTTACTATTCTAGTTTCTCCATAAAGAAGCAGTATGTTGCAGCCTTCCACTGTTGATAGCAAAGAAATTGAATCATATTTAAGAGACAAGGAAACGCTCAATGACACCCTATATATACTGCAATTGTATGACACATGGAGAACTATTCACATTTATGTTTATGTTTATGTTTATATTTAAAACATTTTTCCTGTAAGGGCAACAACATATAACTGTCAGGACCCATGACAATAGCCAATGTCACGCATGGTCAGTATGAAAATAATGGTGGTCTATTCCACACTCAGAAGCTTTCAAGGGCACTCTTTGTGGCAGACTCTCCTCTTGAGAGCATGCATTACATAAAAGATTACGTACCGCAAGAAGTGGTTGGACTCATGTTCAGCCTTGTTCCTTTGAGGTCACACTCAGATTTGGAAGCAAAAATGGTGCTTTAATATCACACTGTTCAGTTCTGTGTGCATATATCAGTCCTGTGTTCGTATATCAGTCATGTGTGCATACATCAGTCCCAACAAGGTGAGGACAACAGAAAGAACCCATGTATGCAACAGAAGAACATGTTAGCTTAACACGGAAAGGGGCTTCTTGCTGTGAGGCACCCACAACTGGTGATCTCTCAAGAGTTTTTGTTGCCACCGTACTGAGAGACTGGGTCCTGCTGTGTATTAAAATCATTCTCAACTCATATTTTCATCACCTGGGGGAAAGTTTGTGTCTCTTGACTGCAGCCTAACAGCACTTTAAAGCCCACAGACATGACCTATAATATCTGACATATTCCTGGGCTTCTGTCCAGCTCTGAGGCACTAAATCATTGAGGTTATAGATCAATACCTTCACAAATCTGTCTAATGTCTTGTTTGCCGCCCTGTTCTTTGACATGTTTTTCAATAGATGCAGCTGATAATCTGTTGCCACTCCCTCACTCTCCTGTCGCACGGAGTTGTTGGCTTGCTCTCTTTTTAGACATTAATCAAAGCGTGTCACTCTGCTGACATGAGTTAATGTGCTGTTTTAAAGCAGATGAAGCTTGCAGAGGCTGATAACACAGTAAATTACCCTCGTCTTAATGAGCCAGATATGCATTATATTGTCATGAACAATCTATTATCTGGAGCCATTTCAGCATCCTCATTAGTGAGATGTGCTTTGTGTAGCATTATTCAGAGAAACATGCAAACACTCTTGATATCAGAGGTGATTCAAAACTTCCTTTGACCTCATTTTCACTTTACTTGGTGATAATGTTTCTTATGAACCATGCTCTCACTTATTACTGAAGGAGTTTATTTGTATTCTTACAATTGTTACCCATTAAAAGTCAACTTGATGTCAAATCAGGGCTTATAGGGAAAATAAACGAGAGTAAAACGTGTGTCTCACAGTCTTGTTTGCTTCTGTAGGTCATAAATGGAGATCTGTTTTAATTTCATTCTGTTTGATAAGCAGATAAAACTTACAAAGGAGCTTAAGATAAAATTAACTTCATATTAAGGGCCTTGGATGTTTTTTCTTATTGACTCAGAATCCACTTTTCAAAGAGCGAGCCTGAAGCTTTTCCTGAACAATTCATCTGAATTGTCTTTTAGGATCATTGACCAGCAGGCATACTCCTCTCAAGAAAACAATTTGACATTTCAATAGAATCAAGCAGGCACAGCACATTAGTTCTGCCACATGTACTTTTGGAAAGGCAATCACAGAACAACAGAAGCAAAAAGCAAAGTGATGAAGCAGGAAGTCTTTTCCATTTAAGATGTTAAACTCAGAGTGCTAAATGTTTGTGAAACTCAAATTTTCAAAGACAAGAGAAAATCTGTGTAACTACAAAGAGAAGATGTGATCTGATTGTCATGCAAACTTCATGGTGTTAATGGAAAACATCAAACATCATATGTGAGTGTCTCTCAGCTTACATTTCAGTTATCACTGCAAGGAAAATACAGGAGTTATTTTTGGCATTTAAATTGTCTTTGATCCATTTATACATCCCAAAAGCTAGAATGTAGCCACATGGCGCTGTAGCACATCACTGATAGTGTTTATTCATGAAAGAAAAGGTTGAAATAGACTCATATGAAGCATTGGACTAGAAACTGACAGATGTCGAGTAAGTTCACAGTATGTTTTTAAGTATTTATGTCTAGAAGCCTGTAACAATACTAAGAATACAAATCTAACTCTGAATCCGAGCTGTGTCAGCATCATCAATAACTCTGCTGTGAGCTCCAGCAGCTTCCCTTAGACAGTATTGATGACTGTTGTGAAATCAAGCTGCCACAAATAAAAGTTATCTTATTGAAATAACTTGTGCTCACTTTTGAAAATGGATTATCTGCTTTTCATCGCCTAACTGTTTGCTCATTATGTTTACTTCGTTCTGTTTGTATTTGTGTGCATGTGCATTTATATTACACTTTGTTAAAGCTTGGCATTTATGTTTTTGAGCGACTTATTTGAGTTTGTTAAGCTACAGTTTCACAGAGTTGTTAGAGTTGATTCATTTGCAGATAAGAGTCCTCATGATGGGAACTAGCTGAGGGCTCTAAAAGTGAAGCCAATACAGATTTGACTCAAACAAAGCCTGGTGGTTAAAGGCTCCTTCTGATTAATAACCTGAAAACATTTTTCCTCTAACAAGCCTGTGATCTTTATCTTTTGTGTCAGGTCTGTTCTTGTGTAAATCATTGACCATTTATGGTGCATTAGATGCTGATTCAGGGTAAAATTAAGAGAGTGGCTCTGTGTCATTTTTCATTCCCTGCTGAATGAATTCAGAAAATGTAATGTCGAGTGTACAGTCATGTTCCATGACTACATGAAGAGCAGGCTTTTTCAGTTTTTCAAAATTAACCTTTTGAAAACCTTGCCTAAATGCCAGTGTAACTAGTATAAAAGTATAAAGTATCAAAAAGATTTATTAGATCAAGTAACCTAATTTTGTCTTTTTTGGGAATCAAACCTCATGTATTCAGAACTTTGTGATAAGATTGAGATAATGATGAGTGTGTGCGTGAAAGGTTTTCTGTCTCTGTGTAGCTGGGTCAGTGGGTCCCAGGCACCTACCACTAGGATTTTCTGAGGATACATTATCCTGTTGTTGATTATGTTTAAGATTGGAAAACAATTAAAACAATTTCATGGATGTGTTTATGGGGCATGTCATCCATTATTAGAGCCTTTTTCATTGTTATTAGGTTGACTTGTCTTTCACTTTGAGTGTAAATTTACCTTCCATTATTAAGTTTACTGATGGTCGTACATTGCTTTTAAAACATCTCACAGATTAAACTCCTGTCAGGTACAGCTCTATAAAGGTAAGTCAGACCTTCACATTATGATGTTTGGGTTTCATTTTCTCTAACCACACAGTAAATACAGACCCTGTTTGACTTACCTCACTGAACAAAAACTAATCCATCTTCTTCTGACACCTCAGGTTCAATTTTTCACCCTTATCATATTTTCTGCTGCAGTAAATTGCTTTTTCTTGATTTTTCTCAGCCCAGAAAAGGGAATTGATTAAAATGTGAGTCTCAACGGTATGGAGGGGGGAAAAAAACTCAGTTAAAGAAAACTGCAGCAGAGTCCCTGAGGCTAAGTAAGAGTTGAGTATAATGTATCTTTATCTCTAGCTAATGACATGACCTCAACAGTATTGCTCATACAGTGTAACACTCTACTGGTGCTTAAATGGGACGATGCTTTCGGAAGACCATGTAAGCATGTTTAAAACAGAGTTTCCATGTTAAACATCAGCTTAGGTCTGATGTTCCAGTTTGCATTTTTTGTAAATAAATTCTTATAAATCCCTAAAAAATTTAATAAACTGAGCAGCTCAATGAGCATTAACATAAATGTGAAATGTCAAAATTCAAATAGTTGTTCAGTAAGATTTTTTTGGTATTAAGGCTGGGGTGTTATGCTTTTTCCCCAATTTAATTCTTTTACAATTTTGGGGGCAAAATTCAAATTAAATTGCATTTCTATGATACTTTCAATATTTTTGAGATTTCCAGTCTACTTTTTATCACCAGTGGAAAAGTCGAACGATGATGATGTCTACAGATTATATTAAAGAAAAAATTCAAATCACGTGAGTCAGTTTTGAAGATTTATTTTGCAGAAATATATTTTAACCTGCTTATACTTTTCTCCTTTTCAAAAGCTTTTTTTTTTCAAGAGTAAAATGAAGAATTTTTATTTGGAAAAAACAATTGATTTTTGACCCCAAAAAATGTATTTGCAAATGGTAAAACAAAACGTCCTGATACGTATTTGAAACAACTTTTTTCGCACACCTTTGGTCGGTACACTGAACAAACATACAAAGACAACAGTTTTGTTGCTCTCATATTTCATGGTCAAAACTACAAAAAAATAAGTCATTTTTTTACACAAAAGCCCTGTTTTGCTCAAATGTTGTTCACAAATTTGTCTAAATCTGTGTTAGTGGGCACTTCTCCTTTTCTGAGGTGATCCATCTACCTCACAGGTGTTGTGGTAGAATTTTCATACAGTGAGTTATTTATGTCTATTTAATTATCTCTGTAAATTGCTTCAATAAATGTTAAAAAATCCTATACCCTGCATTTTAGCCGCAATGAAATCTTTATACAGAGAAAGTGTGGCTCCAGCCTGAGTTGGATTGGTTACAAACTTGACATCCGAAGCTAAGCTGAAACTGTTGCCCTGGTCCTATTGGACTATTAGATAGAAAACACAGAGTGATGTGTTAGAATTGACTCTAGACTATACACTCATCAATGTGTAATGTGTCTGTCACTTCTCCTCGGCCGAGCTCTGTAAACTATTTCAACTTAAGCCATCTGAGTCTCTGAGTTTTCTTCTTTAAGTGGTCAGGCTTCCTGAAATTTCCAACAGGTGTGGCAAGATGCTGATTAGACGGCATGATTATTGGCATCTAATCAGCATCTACTCAGCCGTCTAATCACGTGTGGTCACAATAAAAGACCACTCTGTAGTGTGCACTTTTACTACAGGGGGTCAAAAAACTAGTTAGAATCTCACATGACCTCCTCTTGCCTCACACAGCATATACACATTTTTACTCTATCCAAGTGAACAGTAAGGATTAGGGCTGCTGTTGTATGAATCAACTGTCAAAGGCGGTGCTCAATGAGTACCATATCCTGGGTGAGAAACTTAGCTTCGTAAAATTGAAGAATATCAGTTGTCATGGTAAATATTGTGCTCTGCTCTCACTTTTTCATGAGTCAGCTTGATTTCAAAAGGTCATTTTCATCTTTTAGGTCCGCTTACCCTGAATGAACGCAGGGACTCTTTTGAACTTTCTGTTTCTCATAATCAAAAAGAATTGTGGAGCAATTCCCAGTCATACAGGCAGCCTTCTCACTGTCCTCCAAACAGTGAAAAGACTAATTAATAGAGACAAAGAATCAGATGGGTTGGATTTTCATGAGTGACCTTTTCATAGAATTCACTTTATGTCTTGATCCACCACTTACTGAAAGAACAAGACAAAAGGAAAGTTTAACCTTTTTTTTTCCAATATGAAACACTACACACATCTCTGCAGGATGATGGTGTGATGGTATTTCTTGCAGTGGACCCCAGACTGAAAGAAATTATAATGAACGACTTACTGAGACAGCAGTTGCAGAACTTATTAGTGTTGAGAAAAAATGAAAAACAAAGCTATCTGAGAATATAGGCAACTTTGTAATGTAATAACAGATGAACTTAGGGGTGTTACAAACTCTCTCAGATGACAGGGGATTATGGGTTGACTCTTGCAGAACAGCTGGCTCAGGATGAAAAAGAAAAGGATATAGATGAGGAGGAGGAGGAAGACTTAAATCAGACTTACATTCTTGAAATAAGTAGTGTTATTTCTTGAAGAAAAATGTAAAAAGGATGACTGACTCAGCACTGTGGTAAATTGTAATACTTGAGTTTCCTCTTCCCGATAAAACCTAAGGCCCTGCACTGGAGGAGATTTTTTCAAAGGAGCGCAGAGAATTGAGGAAGAGTCTGTCTCTGCAGCAACAAGCTACACCAACCATGCAGGGGGAGGCTGTCAGTCTCCAGGGGGGGGCCCTGCTTCTGTCCCTGCCTTGGAGCACCTGATCTAAGGTGGAGGATAAAAAGGAGCCCACTCCCTCTCCTGTCAACCACTCTTTCGACCCCCAACTGAGAGTGTTTTCTTTACAGCTGGGAACACAATCAGCAGGGAGAGACTGAGGATTTTCACTGAGGAAGCGAACATGATTATTTTCTTTAAAATAGACTGCTGAAGGACAGATCAGTAAAAGAAAAAACGATTTGTAAATTTTTCTATTCACATTGGGGCTAACTTTTGGACTCTTGCTGTACATTTAACATTTTTTACTTCCTATCAGGTTGTACTAGACTATTTAGTAGCAATAGTGAGCACTGGAGCAGAACTGTTTGACTGAAAAAGGACAAGAGAAAACTTAACAGGAGAGTGATACAGCACAGGCTACAGGCTAAAACACAAGTTAAGCTGTTTGTTATAATGTTTAATTCAACCCACAGGCAGAAGTTATACTGCAGTGGTCTGTTCAAACTTGAAAGTGTATCAAGAAAATGAAGAGCCAGGTTATGTTTGCTCTGTTTGGTAGATGAGTACTGGTAGGACTTGAAAAGGATTCACTAACATTTCACTATACTGATAAGTCTTAGAGCACCGGGCTGTGAGTAGACAGCTACCAAACAACTACTGAGTTCACAAAGTTTGCTTATTGTCATGTTTCAAACAACAGCACCAAGTAATCGTTGATAAATACATTACCTTGTGCATTGTGTCCCGTAAAAAGTTTTTGAACACAGAAAAGTATTGTCAATAAGAACATACAATCATACATACTTCATTCATTTTCAAAACAAATATACACCTTGTTGACAGTCATGTGACTTGTCATCGCGACTGTGTGAGTGCAATTGCTCATAGGAAGAGGAGTCTTTGTACCGGAAAAAAATACACAGATTCTGGGACAAAGGTGTTACTGCATCCACTTTTAACTGATATTCCTCACAGCTTCCTATGCTAATTCATAATTCAGATGTGTATGTAGGTTTTAGCAGGGACTATGAACATTTTCATGCCCATATTTAAACTATACTTTGTGGTATTATAATGCCAAACAAAAGAGAAGTGAGAAATTGCTGATGTGTGAAATATTCAATTCATACACCTTTAAACACATTATGGAATTATACTTGCATCACAGCTTTTTGGCTGCTGTGGAATGAGCTAGAGAGCCTGTCAAACACAAACATAAGTTTCAGTTTATCTACCATGTTTTCATCAGTGTCTCATGTCATCATTCACACTTTTCTCCAAACCTTGACTCCTCCTGACATTTCCCTGTTACGCTCCACTCTAACACAGGTTTTATAAACTAATTTCCCTGGAAAAAATCAATCCATTAGAGGTGGGTTCCAAGAAGAAGAGAGAATTAAATAATTAAGGCAGCAGCAGAGAGAGCGGCTGCTGAAATGAGCCTGTCCAATCACTTAACAAGGTGTCGTTTTATATTCCTCAGAGGCGGCTTTGACGTCAGGCTACAGATAACCTTTTAAAAGACCAATTTACTTTTCACAATTATTTAGACCCACTCTATTAACTAAATTACAAACTTTAAGTGATCAAGCCTCAGTAGCCTCTCTGCCTTGTTAGGACCACAGAGCTTCACCGCATGCCAATGAATCCACCTTTAAGTGGACACATTGGAAAAATGTCTGACCCTCCGCAATAAATCACTAAACTTTAAATTGGAAAAGTAAAAGTTATAACTTTCTTGACCAAATATCCCCCTACTTAACATCACATACATGCAATAAAGACAAGGTTCTTGTAAGATGTACTGAGATGAGCTTTTAGTTACTTTCCATTAAATCAAGCATCACTTTAAAAAATGTCCCCAGACAATGCAGCGTGCTAAGCTACAGCTACACAACAAAAGTAGAATAGAGCTACCAGTCGACTGAGATGTCACTACAACAAAGAAAAAGAGAAGAAAAAAATCACCATACTACACAAGGTTACCGATTAGCTCCAGGTACGTCAATGAAGTTTACACCACATCTCTCTATAGTACAGAGAAATGTTGATCCACAGATATATCTTCATCCAAACTCAAAAAGATTGCCAAATAGATGAAGTAACAGCGGCTGGAATAATGAATATTACCACTCATTATTGCACATTACATTCACATTCAGGTCAGCAAACTGTAGAAGTAAGTTAGTTCCATCATTTTGCAAGACTCAGATATTGCAGGAAAAAAATCATAAGGAGTATTAAGGCAGTGCTTAGAGATACGGAGATACAGATTTGCTTGCACCTGCCTCTGCTGAGAGCTTTTGGAGTTGAAGAGACCACTTGGTTCAAGGGAAAAGAGTGCATATATGATAGTTGGTGAAACCTTACTATTCTTGAACAACTGCATATTATTTGCTCTGAGAAAATGCATTCAAGTGAAATATACTCAAGTCCTTTCATTATGGGATAAAAGGCTAGTGCACAACCTGACAGGTCCCAAGATGGCAGGCCAGTCAGAGGGAAAGGGCTTTGTGGAGGGGGGAGTCTTGAAGAAACAGCAGCTAAAATTATTTCTTTTTTTGTCAGACTAAAAAAAGGGTTGTCTAAAACACCAGTGAGAAAAAAATAGGGGCATTTTTTCTACTGCAAGTCATGTTAAACTACTATGGGAGTCCCATAGGGACAGAAAGTTTCTTTTAAAAAAGCACATTACCCCTCTTCAAAGTGATAGTGGTTGGTTATATTGGTTTATTCAGCTATCACCTGTGGGTGCACTCTCTATTAGGTGAACTCATGCTTGTCCTCAGCAGCAGGAGTGAAGTAGCCAATATTAAGCAGCAGCCTCAAGTCTAAAGCAGGCAGTCCTAAAACTGCAAGTCCTCTTGTGTCCACTTGAGACTGGATGCAGAAGCCGTGGTGTGGAACCTCTGACTCTTGTGACAATGTTTGCTATCCTACTTATTCACAAATTTATTTGTCGTGATTTTTTTTTTTTCTGGTGAAAAAATTGAGTTCTTGCCTTCAGGTCTAAAAATGTTGTGCTGAATTGTTTGTAAATCTTGCCTGACTGTAGATGAGTTTTTCAAGGATGTGCTGCTGTCACTCCATCACCCTGCTGTGATCTGAAGGCTTCTTTCAAACAACAATTTTGCCTCCCCCTTGAAAGCTTTAAAAATCAACAGTCCAGTTTGGTTAATCATTTATTTTGTCTGTTGTTTACTTTTTTATTGGCAACATGCTTGTATGCAATGAGAGTAGAGAAAGATGGAGTCAGCCCCACCATGATACTGATGACCGTGTCATCAAAAGTTTGTTGGTGCACCACATATTTGCTATGGGTCAAAACAACAACAGCTCAGTCCCTGAAGCACGGTCAGAAGCTGGGCAGATTCTCTGTATTAACTCTAATTGAAGACGAGAGATCAGAGCTCAGACCAGCTGGAGCAAACAGACAAATCAGAGACTAATGAACAGAGCTCAGGCCAACACGGACAGACCACAGCATGACGCCGACTACAGCCAAACAAGCTAGGTCAGACATGTGGGGTCCACTTTTTCTCCAGTTACTGTGAGCTGAAGAAAGTTCACTCTGTTTCATCCTCTGCTTACTCTGTTTATTTATGCGGTCTCACCAGTACAACCAGTCAGGACTTGCCAGTTATTGCCTCAGAAATAACTTTCTTTTCCTTATCTCTTTTTTTTAATCTTCCATGCATTTATGATTTCTTCAAGAGAATTACTTCAGTAATTTCACTATTACAGAGTGAAATTTTCTCCAGCAGTGATGATCTTGGATTTCAGAACAAGAGCTGATGGTGTCCACAGAAGAACTGAAGCAGAGCACGGTTTAAGACTGAGTGCGAATCATATCTTTCACTGCAGATGTGTGTAACGACAGCTCGGTCTGTCATCTTAAGTGATACCAAAACAAAGCTGTTGACCGTGTCATTAAAATGTCTCATATTCATAAATACCCTTAGGATTGACATTTATGACACCCTTAATTAGAAGTAAAAGTACGCAGGAGATTGAAACCTGATATTTAAATGAAAAGAGCACTAAAAGTTGCATTAAATGTTATAATAAAATTGCTATTGCTAATGACAAGCCTGTTTTTAATTGTATTTTATCACAGCTTACATAAACATTTCTGATTACATGACATTCCTGACTACAGTACAAAATGGTATTATATAAAAACAGTAGATTACTGCTGAAAATTGGCTGTAAATTAACAGCAATTGCATACAGTGTGGTCACAGGGCTTTATGCACAGACTGTCTTGTTTCTCTTTTTCACTTTTTTCTGCCACTTGAGCTTATTACACTATTTCAAGAGTGTAAACAAAGACAATTTACTAATGACCATTTCTTGTGGCTGAAATTGACGTAATTTTTTTTTATTTTACTAATTTTTAATTCATTATTGTTTAGGTTCAAGCATCACCATTTGGCAACATCCAAATTTGCACTTTTCTATTTTATCTTTGTCTATTTGATGTTTTTGCTCTGATTAAAAAGAAATAATCAGAAGGTGATTATCAGGGGATAATCAGATGTTACTAACCTGTTACTCAATACTAGAGTATTTTCACTGAATACTTACTTACTCTTACTAAAGTATAATTTAGAGGACTATTTTTTACTTTTACTTGAGTCAATTTATTCCAAAGTAACAGTTCTCTTACTTGAGTAAAATCTTTGGCTACTCTACCCAACTGAATATGAGTATAAACTATACAATGCAAAGAAGAAACTACATATACACATGAGAGAAACACTGTCTTCAGTAAGCGGCAGTACATCAAAGATGGACTGCTGCAAGATTTTAAACTCCCCTCGAAAAAGTATTCTATCAAATTCTACAGTGTTTGTGCACATATGGCAACTCTAGATGCTTTGTCTGTTGATTTAATTTGGAAAAAAAATACACCAAGTTATGTCTACTTTTTGGATCATTAATCATCACTGTTTTCTTCATTTCTCTGGCCTTGAGCTTGGTTCTTGTTGTGACGTACAGTTTTTTCCTCCTCTTTCCTTTCTCTCTTTTTCAGCCTCAGTAAACAAGCTGACTTTAAAGATTCCAGACAACAGTTCAAGGTAATGCTCTAAATCTAGATCTACAATCTCTTATACAAAACAACAAACAGTGAATTGTGAGTCGAAGATGAAAAGAGGATCTAAACTTGCGCTAAGACTACGTGACAAATTTCAGGACGATGCTGTTAATGTAGAAGCACGGGGTTGTAGAGTAAACAAATATAGATAGACTGGATAAACACGTTGTGACAGAAACTTCCAGAGGACTTTAAAATGTGTTGTTAAGCCTGAGTTGCAGCACATTTTTGTATCTGTTCACTTGCTGTTTTATTTTCAGCCCTTTATTTCTTATTCGCCTGGCGTGTTGTAAAATTGGAGAAGTTGTTTTCTTCATTTGCATGTTTGTGCTGCGTTCAGGTCTCAGGGCCGCTGTTGTATTGTGTTGGATTACTGAATGTTTCACGCGCCAACATTTCACTGTGCCCATTACTGCTGACAGTTATGAATAACATATCGCACAGGCAGTCATCGCTTCTGCTGAGAGGCTCGACGCAGAGATCTGAGAAGCTCCAGTCTGCAGGCAGACATTTTGAAAGACACCACAGATGTTTTCAGACTGTGATTCAGCCTTAATTGGAACAGGCTGTCCTCAGAGCCGAGCTAGAAGAGGAATCAACGGACACGCTGAAGGCACAAACAGACACAAGGAGGCAGTGAATGACTTAAAAAAAAAAAAGTATATACATATATATATATATATATGGAGAGAGAGAGAGAGAGAGAGAGAGACAGAGAGAGAGAGACAGAGATAGATAGATAGATAGATAGATAGATAGATAGATAGATAGATAGATAGATAGATAGATAGATAGATAGATAGATAGATAGATAGAAGTTGCTATCATACAGCATCAAAAAGCTAAAACCAGCAAATGTGCTTCAGCCTGTGTACATTTCTATGTTAGTGTGTGGGACTTTAGACAAACAGCTAGAATATTGAATGTTATCAAATTCTACTGCTTCTGGCTATCCTCTGCCGCATATCAACAGAGAGCAGAATAATTTCCCTCCATTTCAAAGCAGATAAACGGCTTGTTGCACCAAATGAAGTCAGTCTGAATTTCATGAAAAGTTTGAGATGGAGGTTTCTGGGAATGAGACAAAATTGGAACAAGAAAGCATGAAGGGATTGTCAAACAAGTTTAAAAAAAAAAAAGATTCTGAACGCAGTGCACAGCCTGTTGACTGTGTACAAAGGAAAACAAGACATCCCAACTCCTCTCCTAAAGCAAAGGTGAAACCATACTGACATCTTGTGAATTTGGAACATACACTGTTACAGATGAGGTGATGTGCTTTTCCAGCTTTTTTCTCTGGTATCTCTGTGGTAGTTTTACATGATTTACACCTAAACAGAAAAAAAAGAAAAAAAAACCCTGTCCTTAATTCTCTCACAGTAGTGTTTAAGAATAGTCCTATTTCAGCCTCTGCCTAAAGAGCTTCATTTTACCTGTTGTCTATGTAAGGCTCTACACGCCACAAATCCACTTGTTTTTGGTTTGCCAACACCACTGGTGACTTTTTTTTTATGTGACAGAGCTATGGGCAGACCCTGGTGTTTGAGGCCCACACTCCTACTATGTCTGGAGAGTTACACCTTGTAAATGTACCTCAAAGGACATTTCTGTGTCATCATAAAGCATAAGATGCAGCCAAAAAAAGTTAAAAAAAAAAACAAACAAAAACAAAGCGGTCAGCACTTATGTCCAGGTACAGTGGTGGTTTCATCAAGAAATGTTAAATAAAAAAGAATCAAGAAAATCAATCAAAGGCATCAAAAATGAAGATTTAATACAGGAAAAACCAACAAACAAACGTCTGATCTAAAAATATGAGATAATGCATCAACATGGAAGGGACATGCTTCATGATTTTTGAGTGTTTCATGTTTTGACTTCACTTTTGGATTATCTGTCTTTTTATACATATATCTGTGGTTCAGCCTCTCCAATCCCAGAGCTCACTCTGCCACCCCCACTCTCAAATTATCCCCATGTGTCTGTAACCTCAGTGTCAGCAGAGCGAGTTATCCCTGCTGGATTGGGAGATGTGTCACCTTTGTGCTGTCTGACACAGTCTGCTGGAGCTCAGCTGAAGCAGTTAGAACTAGTGTTTGAGGCTTTGCAGGTCAAAAGGTTGGCTTCTCAGTTTGTTTGTTTTTTAATTATTCTTTTTTTCTACCTGAAAATCGAAGTCTTGGCCAGAAGAGAGAAACTTAAATTATTCTGAGCAGCAATTTGTGGTATAAATAAAAAGAGACCATATCAGACAAGCAAAGACAAACATTCACAGTAATCCATAGCAGCTGTTATTAAAGTCCACACAGTATGGGCAGCATGTGATGTGCATGTCAATAAAAGTTAGCTAACATCTGTGATAAAAAAAATTTCAGCCATCCTTGTTAAACCCAATAATAATGCATTTACAGTACATTTTGTTGTTTGTTTGCAGTTTAATTTTGTTTTGTTTTGAATGTAATTAATGAAAAAATGCTCTGTCTTGATGACCCTCTTTCTACCCCATGGTTTGTAGTACAGTGTAAAAGTTATGCTGGGCAAGCAGAAACATACCTACAGAACCTTTATGGATAAAGAAAATGGTCTTTTGTGCAGTGAGCTCATCTGCACTTGTGGCCTGGCCTCAGTAGATTCATTGTGCTGCTTCCATCTAGTGTTCAGAGGTGAAACTGCTCTGTGAATCCATCAGACCCATAAAACAAGCTGCATCATGTCTGGTTTGTCATTGGAAAGGGTGGAAATAACCCCTCATAAATGAGAGTGAGGAAGAGGTTGTTGTTTTGAACAAAGATACAAAGGTTCATGTAATAGTTAAAGATTTTGAAACATTAAGGGGATATAAATAGTGACTCCTGTAATTTAAAGATGTGTAGTGTGGGTTAATCAGCATCAAAAAGGCCAGTATTCTTTTATCCTTCAATGCATTGATGCAGGATTTGGGTCAGTAAACAAGATGCTCAAATCTAAAAGGAAAAAAAAAATACATATCATTGCAGCCATTTGAAACCAATAATCCACAGTGTTGTAGTGTAAGTGTGGCTAGTTTGACACTCTTATGAACACACATGAATCCACTTAGCAAATAACACAGTGAGCTTTCTATTAAACAGAGTTAGCCTGTCTTCCCTTCTGCCTCACCTACAAACTCTTTTACAACTCATCCCAACCCAGCTCCTCCTTTTATGCTGTGTCTAGTTTTATTATTATTATAATTGTTACTGACCATGTCCATCCCCTCATGAGCACAGTGAACCCATCTTCTGAAAGAGACTTACAGCAGGATAACACTCCATGTCTAGCTCAAATCATCTCAAACTGATTTTTGAATGTGAAAATTAGTTTACCATACCAATGGCCTCCACAGTCCCCAAATCTCAATACAGCTCCTTTGAGACATGATGGAGCCGGGGGTTGGCATCATAGATGTTCAGCTGACAAATCTTAAGCAACTGTATGACGCTATCATGTGAACATAAAGCAAAATCTCAAGGGAATATTTCCAGCACCTTGTTGAATCTACGACAAAAAGAATCAAGGCAGTTCTGAAGGCAAACGGGGTCCAACCTGGTTCTGGCAAAGTGAACCTAATAAAGTGGCAAGCATAATCACATTAGTGTAGGATCTTAGCTCCCAACAGAAAACAAAATCATTGCCATTGTTACAAGCTAACTTGGTGCTAACTAGGTTAGCTGAGTTAGGAAGATACCACAGCTCAACATTTGCAGTATCCCGTGCTCTGTGGTATCACATGTGGCCACAGTGGCTTAGTATTAGCTGTGGCCTCAAGGACAACAAAGGACATAGACTTTATTTCTTCACTAATTTAAAACTAACATAACAGAGCTATGAACTGAAAAACGCGCTTCGAGATTTTTCCCCAAACTGGTCACACGAGTGAATTTGTCCTGGTTTTCCTTACTGTTCCTTCTTTTTAAATCTAATGTGTATTCTTTGAGTTATCAGAGTGCTGTGGTTGATACTTTATGAGATCTCATTAAGCTGAGTGTCAGGCCTCAGCAATAATTCAGCAGTAATGTGTTTGTTTGTGCATGTCATGAGAACAAACTGTGTCCCATCATGTCCTTTGGCACCTTCACTTCCTTCACCTTCACCTGTGATGTCAGAGTAGCAAAGTGTTTGTTTGTGTGTTTGTGCATGTGTGTGAGAGAGAGAGTGTGTGTGTGTGTGTGTGCGTGCAGCAGGGGGTGGGCACAGTAAGCAGCGCAACATCTTCCCTCCTGCGTCTGACTCATCCTCGTATATCACGCTAACACACCCCACTGTCTTGGCACCGATTCTCTCCTGTTTGCTTGTTTTCTTTTCCATCAGCTTGGCAGTGGAGGGTGTCCAGGAGGCGGAGCAGTCTGAAAAAAAGATGCATCACTGACAGGACAGGCTCACATGTCGAAGGAGTGAGGTAAATATTCAGGTGAGTCACAGTCAGGGAGGAAAGTTCCCCTGCACAGATCTCACAAGATTTCTGTCATTCATGACTGAAGCCAACATCCAGACGACTTTAATCCTGACTAAACAGCACATTAAGCAGAGTTAGACAAAAGTGCTTAGGTAGACAAAGAAAGCACCGCAAACCAACTACTCTTCTCTTCCACTTACAACACACACTCAACCTAACTGCACTCCCCTCTCCTGGTTTCAGTCTAGTTTATTCACAACAGTAACAGCTCCTCATTGATTGCTCCATTGTTTCAAGGCGTCCCTCAGGGTTTGGTGCTTGATCCCCTACTGCTCATCATGTACTGGTTCAACATGGCCTCTGTTTTCAGTGTTGTGCTGATGACATCCAGCTTTACATTCCTCTCCATTACAACAGGGACCCAGTTAACATGAATGAAAACAACGCCACAAATTTCTTACCCCAAATTTTCAGCTTCACAATAAACAAATCAACTTCACATCCTCATATGGGTTTATTTTCACCACAACCCTTCTTTTGAACACCAGTTCACCCAGTTTACAAAAACTGCCTCTTCAATCTCAAAAACGAAGCCCACCTTTGTCCACTTCTCACATTTCCTGCGGCTAAATCATTAGTCTACACTTTTAACACATCCTGTCTTGATCATCATCCAAACTCCTCGATAAATGTTGCACATCCAGAATTCTGGTGCAAACCCCACTAACCACCATCATTCCCATACTGCAGTATCTCCACTGGCCCCCTGTCCACTTACTTCATCCAATTTAAAATCCTGCTCCTCACTCACAAAGCCCTCCACCACCAGGTCCCTTCCTCACTCATCGCATCCACCTCCATCACACTCCTTCTCATAATCTCTGTTCTTCAAACACCAACTGCCTGAGTCTGCCTCTCAGAGAGGACTGAACCTGAAGGGACAGCCGCCCCCTCCCTCTTGAACTCACTCCCACACAGTCAAACCTGCAGTGATCCATCCACTCTGACTCACAGTTAAAAACTCACCTCCACAATGACACTTTCAATGTGAAATTCAACTGATTTATGTGTAACTTCTATTATGTTTTCTTGTTTTGTCCAGGTGTCAGATTTGCAGTGTTGCTGGATGTTTTTGAGTTTAAATGTGTATCTATTTGTTATAATAAAAAGTGGAATACTCAGTGAGGGGTATGGCATTAGATTCTGGAAAAACAAAAAGGCAACACTAAAGCAAAACGAAACCTGCTGTGAGGAGTTTGTGACTGCTGACAGGACACATTAATTTTATTATTGGTTTCTTGATCTGACCTGTAAGATCAATCACAATATCTGCCTAAACATTCCTGTTTGTTTGCCCTGTGTTTGTTGCTTTCTAAAGCTGTGCCCCATGGCACGGTAAAAGCCTAATCTTGATATAACAAATGAAGGGTAAAAGAGTTTTCAGATGAGCTGTTTGAAGCAAGTGGCTGTCATTATGCAGAGAAAACTCATCAACTGACTCTGGATTAGAACTTTGTAAGCAGTCATGATGTGAGTAAACAGTTTTGAGACAATAATATTTTTACATTGATAATCTTGATAAATTGTCTGAGAAGGAGTGGAATTGATAAAGAACAAGACAGATGAACGCTTCTTTCCATACAAGTTCAGGATTGTGTGGCACTGATTAGTATTATGGTCCAACACATTATTTTTCATGACTATTAAAAAACAAGCGGTAAGGATTGGCCTTCTCTCACCATATAATAATAATAATAATAATAATAATAATAATAATAATAATAATAATAATAATAATAATAATAATAACAGATAGAATTTGACATTGAATAACTTCTTGATAGGTTGAAACATTTTAAGATATTGAGTAAAATATGATTTTTTTTTCTTGTATTTTCATTTCAAGTTCATTATAAATATGATGATAATTTCAGTCCTAACACTGTGTAAGCACTTGTGAAAGGAAACACACATTGAGAAATTTTACACTCACTGGAATCAAATAAACTGGGGATAGAGAGAGAGTGAAATTTGAAATAGGAAAAAAGTCTCAGTAGCCTTGCATTGTGCTTTCTGCCAGGAATCAGTCTGAAGCCCCTTGAGGACTGAAGTTAGAAAATAAACTGGCGGAGAAGTGAGCAGAGATCTGTATCTGTGCCAAAACAGGCGGAGGGAGAGACATGCCGTCAGCGTGCTACACTCGTCTCTGATGACTCAAAGTTTTCTGTGATTCACGTCTGAACAGTAGCTAAAGGAAGATGCACTCCTCTACTTTTTCTCACCACCTCTTCCTATTATTCTACTCCTCCTCTCCATTCATCTCTTTTTCCCTCTCCTTCCTGTCTGCTAATTGTTGTTGTACTCCTCTGAGCCTGTGTTCTTTTCAGGGCCTCAGCGTCTCCGGGCCCTCGCTGGAAGACCTCCAGGATGTTCAAAACACTCTCACACACCCTCCTCCACCTGCGGGTCCGCGCAGCCTGACAGGGGATTTCACCGCACTGATGACGGGGCGCTGTCTTCCTTCCTGAGCCCACATAAATCTGTCGTGTCCTCCGTCCTATAGTCTAATATTAAACCTGTTTTCCATGACACACTGCTCTGCAGGGGAGGGAAAGTTGTTGTTGACTGAGATGAAGGGGAGAAGCCCGGGAGGGAAAAAAGTGGTTCAAGTGTCCTCCTTACAAAGACTGACCCACTGATTGTGACTGATGATGACCTCACCTACTGATGTTGCAGAGTGAAACCTCTACTTCTGTGTTAAGAGATAAAACGTGTCTTACTCAAGTAACTTCTACCTTCAATTACCTACGTTTATGCAGAAAAAGATACAGTTTCAAGTCATTAAGAGGTAAAGTCAAGGGAAGCATGTTTTAGAAGATTCAGTCAATGATTTTGTCATTAGTTAGTACTGCCAATTTGATTTCAGCTTTGTAGCCCATAGTGTGTTGTCCTCCCTGTCAGTCTTTATTGTGCAGCGTGTTAAACACAGCACCCTGACTTCTCCTCTCTCAGAAGAATGACAAGAATGGACTTGTGAGGACATTTTTCAACCGAGTGAAGGACCTCTGTCATCTCAGAGTCAGAGTAGTGGAGGGTACTGACCTTAGGCTATAATCAAACGCATGCTCACACACACACACACTTATACACACACACACACACACACACACAGAGGCACACAGGCACACACATGCACTTTAAGACATGTAGAGCTAAGTGCTGCGCTGTTGTGCAATCCCTGAGAAGCAATTACACCTGAATATGTGTGTTAGGAGAAGAAGCATGACAGATTTAATGTTATTTTAACATTTAATTCTGTAATTTAGAAAATCATGTACAAACTTTCACAACTTTACAAATTAAATTTAGATTTTATGCAGTATAAACAATAAATACATTAAAAAATGGTACACTTTGCGTTTCAATAGACCAACTGACAGGGAAATTCAATTCAGAATTCAGCTTTTGCTCTTTGCTGCATAATTATTTGACTTTTGCAGATTTCTGATGGATTTACAAATAGAGCACAATCATGAAACATTCTCCTGAAATGCAAAATATACTTTTTGATATGTACAACATTCTGCAGTCTGGACTGTTGTTGTGTTCATACAAACATGATAATCACAGGACGGTGACTGCTCTAAAAACGTAATACTGAGTTGATTGTGTTCTTCCTGAGATCATGAAACAGTCCTTTGGGGTCTTCAAGTCACGCAGTGTTGGATGTCACAGTATGTCTGCGCACAGAGGGAGGTTGTGCTCTGGCTCCTGCAGGTAGCTCACCTGCCAGGGGAGCCCCAGAGCCTGAGCCGGCTCCACAAACGTGTCCATGTACCTCTGAGTGCAGGAGGCCCACATCCCCGGCTGGTACCCCAACCCCTCTCCCACCTGAGAGTACCTGAGGGGACTTGGCGGGTGGTCGTGCGGGCTGCTGCAGTGTCCGTGTGAGGCGTAAATCTGTCCCTCGGTAGGGTAACAGGGGTAGTGAGGTGATGGAGGACAGGAGGTCGCTGTGTTGTCCATATAGAGGTGAGTCTCAGTGGGCAGTCGGTGCATGTGGGCTCCTTGTTGTGGTTGCATCTGGTGCGAGATGGAGGCGTGCCAGGGGATGTAGCTCTGATGCTCCAGGCGAGGAGGGACTGTCACCCTGCTCTGCTCCAGCCGAGAGGGTCCCATCCCTGCTGGACCCACTGACGACCTGTTGCACTCTCGGTGTGTGCAAGGCTTGTTCGGAGGGTTGGTGCTCAGGAACACGGACAAAGCAGAGATCCGATTGATGGCTCTTTGCAGGGTGGCAATCTTTGAGAGTCGTTTCCCACTGAGGTCGTGGTTCAGAGCTACTCGCAGAGCGTTGAAGGCCTGGTTGTAGTCCAAGATGCGTTTTCGTTCGCGGACGTTGGCAGCCATTCTTCTTGCTTTGGAGCGAACGGGCCTGTTGCGTTTCTTGGTTTGGCTTTCCTCTGGGTCACTCGGGCTGCTGGTGGAGCTCTCGCAGTCTTGAAAAGACGCCTTTGGACTCGTGTCATCCTCTTCCTGATCAAGCACGCCGAGATCCAGCTCCTCCTCTGAGAACTCTGATCCTGTCACACTGCTGCAGCTCATCGTGGAAGTAAAGCAGATGCCAAACGTGTCAGTATGACTATTTTGACGTCTTCTGTAGTTGAAGTGAAGAGTCTTGATAGAGAATGCAGAACTTCCTTTGCTCCTGAGGAGTCTTTCTGAAGAATGCAAGTCTTCTTGCAACACGACCAGCCGAGCTCTCCTTGTGTTGTTTCAAGGGGCTGTCGGTGTTTGCTGCTGTGCCGACAGCCCAGGTATTCTCCTCATGTGCCTCCTCTACTGCTTTGTGATTACTTGTACCTGAGCAGGACAGGTCTGCCTGCTTTTTAAAGCTCTTGAAGTCACATGGTACAGTCACCTGTGAGGAATGATGCACTCTCTCTGCCTCTGCAGGTTTATGAGTACCCTGCAGGCAAATGGCACTGTCACCGCCTCCTCCTCCTCTGACTCTCCCTCACATCCCTCACAGGATCTTCCAGGAGAGTTTCAACACTTTGTGCGTTTGTGTGTGAGTGTGTATGTGTAGCAAACACAAAACATACTCATTATTTCAGATAGTAATTAACTTCACACTTCCTTTCACACCTTTACAAAGGATTTGACTTGGTTGTTTTCAACTCGTACAACAGTCCTGTCATCCCCAACATCAGCTGCATGTTTTAGACCCATTTTAGCAAAACTGTTGAAAAGAGTAAAAAAAATGAAGAACAGATACTTAGCCAGGTATCTCTACATTATCTGAGACTTTGCTTTTCCAACAACTTATTACTCTACACTTCAATTTATTACACACAACCAGATTCCTGAACAAGCCTGTCACATCAGCTTCATGCTAATCATGCTTCCCTCTTTGCATCTAGTCTTTATCATCTCCTGTAGAGGGGACCAAAACAGACAGACAAGACTTGACCGGTCCATCAGTGAAACAAAGCATGACAGGTGCAATGTCACAAAAAGTCACACCGAAGATGCGTAAAGACCAGACAGACAAGAGGGAAACTGGAGTATGTGACGTCAATGTCTGCAGCCAACAAGTAAAACTTGTTGATTGGATGAAGCAGCTGACGCAGGCATCGATGATGAAGCTGTTTTCAGGCAGGGAATTTATTGGCACAATTTAGAAAATTATCTACAGCTACTTTCTTAAAGTTGAAAGTACCAAAGATGTCAACAATCTTCCAAATATGGCGCATTTTCTATATTTTTGAACCAAACAGTGTGAAAATGTCCATCACCAGAGGCCTGACTTTCACATTACCAAATAAATTCCAGATCCCTGATTTTTCAAAACATCATGTACTTCTGCATCAGTTATGTGTTTTATCACTACCTCTGTTTTATTAAAACACAACAATATGCCTGACACTTTATCTCAATCATGTGATTCCAACTCAATTGTATTTTTGCCTCTGACCACTGTCATACTTTCCTTAGTTGTTCATATGATCATTGAGGGCTTTCCATGCCTTCAGAGGAAGAGACAATTAACAAAGTTGAACTAAAGAAAGTATAAGACGTGCAGCAGAGGGCCCATGTTCAAACCAACCCGGGGCTCCAGCCCCGAGGATTTTTTCCTCTGTGTATGAGGCATTTGCTTTGTCCACTAAGGTAAACAAGTATCCCATGCACTTCCTACTTTTTAACCAAAACATTCCTTCAGAAATGCTCATTTGGCTGGGTTTTTGTGCGTATTAGTCTCAGGCTCATTTCACATGTTTATCAGTAGCAAAAACAATCCAATAAATCTGAGATGTTCCACCTTGTCTCAGGTGCAAGAGGAGGAACCTTACAAACCTTAATATCATTTGAAGTTTAGATTTATTTTGCTGTTCATTCTCTGTCTCTCTCTCTCCCCTCTCTCTCTCTCTCCCTGTGCTCAGGTTTAAGGGCCATGTAATTTAGAGTAGCCTCCCTGGAACCGCTCTCATAAATCAGGCCTGGGCAGCACCTGAGGATAAGAGTGGAGCGAGGCCGACACTTCAAAGAGAAGGAAAAAACAGGGGCAAATATTTTACAATTAGAACCTGCAATCTCTGCTCACAAGACTGTCCTTTATTCATGGTCCGCAGGTAAAAAGATATCTTTTTATTGTAGCTGAATAAAGTCCTGCTGTTTTTATCTCAGAGATGTTCTCATTGATCCTGCAGAGTTATGAGTTATGTGTCATTTTGTGACAGGTCCACTAAGATACAGAGAAAAACAGACTCTCCTGAGTTTTATTCACTCTTTACCTTTTCCTCTTGACTAACAGACACAAAAAAGGGCAAGGGAAGATCTACATCCACATCACAGATCTAAGCGTGAGACATCATGCTGGACAGTGAAAGGTGACTGCTCTGACCTTTAGCTAGGCTACTGGCCAAGTGCAACGGGTCATGTAAGTAAAGGGTAGGTCACTCAGACAGTGAACTAGGGGTCGTTGAGGAGCATTGCTTCCTTCCTGCCCTCGTGGTTTTATTGTCAGTGCTGCAGCTCTTAGACGCCGACTTTTAAGACAATTACAGCCCACAGTCTCAGCCTCAACAGGCACAACTATTGATCTGAGGTGGGAACTTTGTGAACAGTCTTCAAGCGTGGGATCAGTGTGATTGAGAAGGAATATGTTCTTTAAAAATATTTTCTCATGTATGAACCCACACACAGAGTGGTCAGTGGGTTTGAACAAATCCTTACACGAAACATAAACAAAGAAGTACAGCAGCTTAATGTCTACTAAACTTTACAAACCAGTCTTGTTGGATGTTCAATGTGACATGGAGGCAGGTAGATCAAGCAGAAAATGTTTTGACTGTTTGTTGATTTGATGATTGTGGTCAATACTTATCAAAGACCCAAAAATGTTCTGCTTCGTAAAATGGTTTTGCTGGATCATGTTTTGATGTGATTTTCCTTTTGTACAGTTTTAATCTGCATTTGTTTATGGATGCAGTATTTTGAGCCCCTGCTGTGGTTTCCACCAAAGAGTCATGACATTTTTAGTGCAGCAACACCTGAGGGTCAAAGATCAGTGCCTTCTAGTATTAGTTTTTGGACTTGTTCTTTTTTGTTGAGTTATTTTAATAATACTTTTCACCTTGTTGGTGACACCTTGAAATTCTTTGCACTATTTTCTCTTACTCTGATGGAGCTGTGAATCTCTGCTGACCCATCCTCAGCACAGTGGTGTCACTGTTTTCCATTACTGTAGCAGCAAGGGCAGGGGAGATGTAGCTGTGGCCTGGGTGGGAAAAATGATGCCAAAATTATGAACAGACTGTTTTTAGGTAATCTTATGTGCCCTGGTATCTAAAGATCTACATAAATAAAAATATTATGGATCTCACTGAAATGATAATCTAGACCTAAAAACATCTTCTTTTATGAGCTTAAAGGGCAGAAACATTATCATGCATTGTCCCAAATATGTCGAAACTTGTCCTCACACTATGTGCGCCTGCAGGCTGACATGAAAACCGCAGGATAGAAAAGTAACCAGAAATGTATCAATAACCAATCTTCATAGGTAGCCTCAGTAGAATTGGCTTAAATGTGAACAATGAATCTCTCTGCCTCTGTCTTTCTCTTTTTTAATAAACTGCCACATGAGCCACATTCAACTGAGAAGTTAAAAAAATGCCTTGTTTCAAGATATTGAAAGACAGAAATGACTTCAGAATTGTTTGTAAAGAGCAAACAACAAATCAGCCTGGGGTGAGAAAAATTTGCTGCTCAAGCTTTTTGAGCAAGAAATTGTTACATCAATGGAACAAAAGTGACCTAGCGGTCTATATCATGCCCCACAAGGTTAGCCCTCAAGCGGGTTAGAGGCCAGCCAGTGGCCTGTTTCCTGTACGTGATTCCCCCACTGTCACTCTGTTTCCTTCTCTACCCACTGTCCTGTCCTCTCCAATTGAAGGCATGTCACCCCCCAAAATAAATTTGCTTAATTAAGGGAAAAAAAGAAATTATTACTTCAAGAAACGTGACTTGAATGAACCTATGCAAAATTTAAATCCCATCACTGTTAAATATGGCAGGTGTGATCTGCATATACACAATATACACAGCCTATTGTGCAAAACTTGATGAGTGTGCCAACTTTCTTTTATCACTTTTTAAAGTTTTACAATGAGAGGTTTTTTCAGCCTTTTTATCTTTCCTTTTGTCTACCAGAAGCCCATCTCTGTGAAGTGGTAAGGAGACCTCTTAAGCCTGTGTACTTAGCACACCTTTTAAATAACCCTGCTGATCTCCTGCATTCCTTTATAACTAAAAGTGTTTGAAATGTTTGGGCCAGGCCGCTCTGAGTATGCAGGCTTTATCACAGGCTGTGATTTATGACTTCACAAACATGTCAGATTTATTGCTGTGGTGTAAAGAGCATGAAGACTACAGCCTCGGACTCTCCCCGTCCATTCATTTTTGACAGGTGACAAGACACCAGTAATTATCAGCCGCCGGGAATAAATCAGCAGATTTTATCACGCAGCTCGCTGTGCCCCCGATGGAATAAGCATTTTCAGGCAAAGGGAACCTGTCCAAGGGCGCTGAACCTAAGATTTGTAAATCTCCTGCTCAAGCCCCCATAATGACCGGTTGTTAGCCGTTTGTTATTAGAGGTCTGTGTGCCAAACATTATAGATGTATATTTCCAAAGGGGTAGTTAGCACTAATAAGTGAGTAAGCTCCGGGTTCGCTAACCTTGGCTTTGCACAGGTATGTTAATGCATGTTTTTGGTGTCGGCCATGGAATTTTCTCACCTCAATAAAAACCTCCCAGACCAAAAAGAAAAAAAAGGTTCTCACTATTTATCACACCACAATCCCAACGATGGTTAATGTGAGCACAAATCTATGTTATCAGCTGTGTATTACCAGTCTGTGGCCATCCAGGAGATTGATTTTATTGCACTGCTTTTATGTGTCATTGCAAAAACATGGTTCTGTAAAGTGCAGCTGACATTTGAGGGAGCAAAATCCAGCTAAACTGTATCAGAATTGTGCATCATTTGGTTGAAAGTCAAATAGTTGCTCACAAACATTTGGATCGCAGAAATCTAAGTTTAGAAAGTAACTCAAAGAGATAAGCTATAATGCAGCGTTCATACATCAAACAAAGTGAGGCTGTCACCACACACCTTATAATAAAGAGCTATATGAATTCAGATGGTGAGTTATTTTTTATACATATATGCATTTGCAGTTGAAACTAACTGAGTAATAAACCTTGACAGTCCTGATGGCTTCCAACATGATTGGCATGACAAGGAGATCTCACTTTTTCTTCACCATCATGATCGTGAAGCTTTTTCCTTCAATGGAACAACTCAGCTTCAGGTTGTGCAGGGGCATCAAATAATGTCAATGTCAATGTTCCAGGAGATATCCTTCATGACTGAGGGCCCTGGTCTTTGTTTTTTTTTAACAGGACAACGCCACAGTTCACAAAGGTCGCCTGACATAGGATTTCTCCTAAAGGAATAGCCTCACTCTTTTCCACTCTCACTCTCATCCTGCATGTCCCCCTGATCTAAATCACATTGAGAACATTTAGGGATGGATGATGAGGGAAGTGGGCTGCGTGGTGGCGCAGCGGGTAGCGCTCCAGCCTCACAGCAAGAAGGTCGCTGGTTCGAATCCCCGTTTGGGCATGGTTGGCCTTTCTGTGCGGAGTTTGCATGTTCTCCCCGTGCATGCGTGGGTTCTCTCTGGGTACTCCGGCTTCGTCCCACAGTCCAAAAACATGCCCATATTAGGTCAATTGATCACTCTAAATTGTAGGTGTGAGTGTGTGCGTGAGTGGTTGTTTGTCTCTGTGTCGGCCCTGCGATTGACTGGCGACCGGTCCGGGGTGTGCCCCGCCTCTTGCCCGGTGGCAGCTGGGATGGGCTCCAGCCACCCGCGACCCTGATTAGCAGGATGGACGGTGTAGAGAATGGATGGATGATGAGGGAAGTTTACAAAATGGATGTCAGTTTCAGACAGTGGACGCCCTACATGAAGCCATCCTTACCACGCGGAGCAACGTTCCCACAAGACTCCTGGAGCAGCATCAATGCTGAAACAAACTTTTGAAGCGATCAACAAGAACAGCAGAGCTCCTCTTTACTAAGTCCTGAGCTTAAAAATTAATACCTATTTTATGGATTTTTCTCTCTCTCTTTTTTTTTTTTTTGTTTTTTGTTTGTTATTTTTGAGCTGTGGTCTTAAACTTTTGATCAGCTCAACAGACTAAGTTCACATTGATTCACATAAATTGCTGACTCAACCTGTTTGTCTTGCTCCCAATTCTTCTTGGATTAAGAAAAAACGTACAATTTTTTAAAAATGGTTTTAAGATATTTTTGAGGAGTGTACAGCAAGTGCCTTGGGATTTCAAGAAGCAGTGAAGTTTAATTTGTACGGAAAAAACAGTGGATGGGGTCAGCTTTGGACACTTTTATTCATAAAAAAACCCTCACAAACCACTGTTCGCTGTTTTAGACCACCTGTCAGATGTTTATGTAACTGTTTACAAACATGATTGAAGAAAAGCCAGCTTCACTGATGATATTTTGCAAGTGAAATACATCATCCTTATTAAAATGAAAATCTTTGCTTCATCTTTAATTTCTCATTCAATTTTGGATGCTCAAGGTGTACACATGGTCTGTGTGTTATCACGACAGGGGAAGTGAAAGGATGAATTATGTTTTAAATGACAGCTAAAGCTGGAATGACAATGATTCATAAAGCTAGACTGTGTCATCTCTGTTTTTATACAAGTGATGACAGCGACACAGCGCAATGATTTTATTGCTGATTGCACAATACACTGTTCCCAAGTTGCAGATCTTCACTTATATTGGTCTAAACATATTTTGTCTTTTTTCTAGTGCTGTCAAACGATTAAAATTTTAAATCAGATTAATCACAGGGTTGTTGTGTGATTAATCATGATTAACTATGATTGATAAAATGTGTTAGAACTTTTGATCAATCATGACAATTGGATTAATCTTAGTTAATGCATTAATTTTGACAGCCCTACTTTTTTCTTTTCGTTTTTGTGGCTTGTTGTTGAAGCATCAGTGATCATGTGGGGAGGATCAGGCCACACTAGAGATAAATGTGGTGGTATATCAGGCTCATGGTTAAAAAGATAGAGAGGCTTCATCCTCTCAATCTGATCCTCTCGTCTAATCCTCATCCAACAGACCTTTTCGTGCTAACCAAGTGTATGAAAAGGAGAAAAAAAAGAAGCCACCTTGTAAGAAAAGCTGAGGATAAGAAAACATCAGCTCAGAGATTTATTTTTCAGCCAGGAGATCTTCGTCTATCCTTCGTTTGTGATCTCTGCTGTCTCGGTTCACTGAATCAGGCCCCTCTGAGTCAACCTTTCCTGTCTTCAGGGGTGAGAAAACATTTGAATTTTTGCAACAAAAAAAACATCATGTCACTTTGATCTGCCGTATATTCATGTGCAGGATGAGCTGTTGGTGTAATCTGTCAACACGAAGCTCACAGACATACTTGAATGAAACACTCTTAAGTGACACGGTGAGAGAGTGTCTGCATCACACAACTTGTCCAGCATGTTCAAAACAAAACTGTGAGCGTACTGACACAACTACTGTGAATCACTCTGTCTGAAATTACTGGCAATTACGTTTGTTGGCTGCTGTGATCACCGACAGTGAGCACGCCAGCTATAAAACCTCTGCTGTCGGGTTGAAACAATCCCCGGGGTATGTGAGCACGCACAGCTCCACATTTCAAGTGTTATTCAGTGTGTGTCTGTCACAGAGCTGCCTGTTAATCATAGAGGTGTGCTCAGTTTATTCTGCTGCATTAGAGATGTTTCCAGAGCTTAAACACTCTCTCAGCGGGAAAGTGCAGTGATTTATGAGAGGAAAGGCTGTAAAGTCAATAGATGGTTGCTTACGGAGGAAAGAATAGTGTGATCATGGCCAATAAGTGGCGTCATCTCAACACGGTTAGTGATTCACTGGGAAATAGACACAACCAAGGTTCTCTAACTTATCAACTCATGCTTGTAGATACCTGACCAGGTATAAATCTGCAGCTTCACCTTCATCCTAAGAACAAGAGGTTGATCAATGAGATATTTTATGGCGGGTCGTAAAGATGGTTGCTATGAAGAGAAAAACACATTTTATGTTTGGTCACTAAAAAAGTGCACTCTCTAATTTAGCCATAAGCAGAGCGTTATAATAAGCTCCCCTTAAGTGATTTATACCTTGTAAGAAAACCATGCAAATCTGTCAGTACTGATGTCATGACATGTCTAACAGTTTCCTCCACACAGGAATGTCAGCACACTTCCTCCCCCTTCCCAAATACTTGAATCATCGTATGAATCACTTGTTTTCACAGAAGTGTATTTACTGTCAGATTATATCAACTATGCACTGAAGTCACGCTGGATTATAAAGTGAGTTTCAAAAAAGCAGCACACAGGCATCAAGCTTTTCTCCTCAGTCATTGTTATGCATATCCCTCATTAATTCAGGTGAAAGCCTCCCTGTGATTAAAACATTTTTTACCTGAGTGAATCTGGTGAAACCGCAGCATAAACAACAAACCCAGTGTTTCCACATACTGTGAATGAAAGCAGAAAGACAGCAGTCACTGTCTGCTGCATACTACCTACAAATATATTATGCAGTATGTACTTCATTCTGCTTTTGGGTGTAGTATAACTGTTCTGTTGGATCTGTTTTGCAGTAAGCTTTGCTGCTCTTTAGTTTCGAAAAATGTGAGTAATTCTAATGACAAAAATGCATCTGTCACATCGACTTGTGATTTTTAAAAAGCCATAAAATTACATATTCAGAATTTAATAATTTCACCAGAATTGAAAATTCATTCCAGCAATGACTAGAAGTGACAATAGCCACTTGTTTTTCTTCCATGTCTTTCCTTCAAATGTAAAAGCCATTAACAGTATTGGCAGTATTGAAAACAGGTAACTTCTCCCAGTAGATGGCGGTAATACTCCCAGAGCTGCGTGCAATTCGACACAAATGGAAAAAGAAGAACAATATTATTGAGGTGTATTTTGAGAAACAGTATGCATGGAAGACTGGTTCACTGAGTACTAAAGATTTTTTTTCCAAATACAGTAGAACATCTGGGTATTTGTAGCAGATTTTGCCCTTTTTCCCATACCATATTTTTCCAAACCAGGAAAACTGCTGGTATGATAGGTGGTTTCAAAAACAGGCATGTAAAACACCATAAAACTCCTTTAAAAAAAAAAAAGCAAATATAATTCATAGGAGAAGTTTTCACAACTCATTCTTTCTATTGTCTCTCCTTAGTTATCTTATAGCGCCTTGAGATAACTTTTGTTGGGAGCTGACAGTATAAAAAAACACTGAGTGATTGATTAGTCCCGCTGCTTGTCGAACAGAGGCTGTTGTACACTGAGAAAGTGATTGTTCAAATTACAGTCCTTTCATCCTGGACTGGTTTTCAATGGTTTCTCAGCAGCAGAGTTCATTTTCTCCCTGGAGAATTCCTTGGTGGATAGACTGGGTAGTGTTCAAACCATGGGGAGTTTGATTGACACATTTGTATTCCCACAGAAAGAAAGAACTAACCCAAGAAAAGTTTAATCCAATAATGATCTCAGTTCAAAATGAAAGAAAGTAATCAAATTTGCAAAACCGTTAAAAAATGAAGAAAAAAAATTTTGATAAAAAACTTGATGCAAATAGAAAGGCAGGTGAATGCATCAGATGCTTCTTTCTTTTTACACAGATGACTCTGATGTGTTGCAATTCTTGCCCAGGCAGGAGAATAACTGCTGAGCATGATTAGAACTGAGCTGAGTTACAAAATCCTTGAGCTGGAGCTTGATCAAAATGACAGCAAGACTAATTTTGTATTGTTCACAAACTCTAAGACTGGGTCACAAGATGAACCAGTTGTTGTATCTACTGATAGAAAGGACAGAGGTCGTTAGCTTTATTCTAAATAAGTGTCTATATTTCTACCTGTTTTCTTGTGACCTATTGTAAATTCTAGCCTCTGCCCAATGTCTTCATGTAATGATGGAGGTTGCCTTGCCTTTCATTGTAAAGCAACTCTTGGCCTGCTACGACACCGTTTGTGTTTTTTTTCCCACAGAGAAAAGTGCAGGACAGTATTTTTGAGCCTAGGACTTCTTTATGTTATCAGTCACTTAAACCTGAACAGAGATTGAACTTAGGTTCCCAGGATGTATTTGTATCTGTAACTTAGTTTTTTGCCTTTTTGCATCAGCTGTTCATGCATGCTCAAGCTCTCACATGGGGCCAGTCTTTAATTGTTGACTTATTTTTCTTTTTTTTTTCAGTTATTCAAAGGAAAAAAAAACATCTGGGCATTTTGCCCTTGAATTAAACAACAGCTATTAAAAATATGCTTCGAAGAAAAAAAAATAGGATAGGGAGAAACTTGTTAGTTAACTCTTTATTTTGGTGCTGTTTTCATGTAGAGCAAAATCCTGCAGCTTTCTGCGCATGGTGAAAAATATGCATAGAGTAAAAAAAAAGTCAGTGGTGTATATTCATGGTACATTCCTTCCAGAGAGAAGTCAGTCATTATACTGGGTGATCATTACAGGGTCCATTTGCACTGTTGGAACATGTGGTCAAGGTTAACTGTCTGTAGACTGGTTCCCACACAGACGCAGCAGTTAAAGCGTTCGCTCTGACCGCTGGAGAGGTCACAAAGCATCACTGCAGGACTGAACTTAAATGAGTCTAATACTTTTACAACACCCGACTTAATGGATGTGTGAGAAACGTCTGCTCCCACAGAGGCAGACACGCTGATTGACAGCTGTTAAAAGTGAAGGATTCGAGTGTGAACATAAACCTGAACAGAAAAATTCAGCAGCTGAAACGAGTATGTTTGTTAAGTAAAAAGTAAAGTTGCAAACAGATCTCAGTTCTGTGATGAAATGCTGAGCTCATCAGGTCGGTCTGAAAGGGTCATAACCTTGTCTTGCCTCTGGACGTTAACCTCTCCATGGAAAGAGATGCCGTTTAAACCACAAGTCTGATGTGGTTCGAAAAGATTGTCTGTTTGTAAAAGACAGAAGTTTGACTTTGACCTCATTCTATCAAATGAAGCCCACAGGGGTGTTTTTAAATTAAATATTCTCTTTCATCTTCAGAGGCAAATTATTTAGAACAATTCTTCAGCCTAAGTAGTTCATCAACGTGCTGTTTGTGATTGTGACTCACAGTCTCAATTTTGTGTTTAACCCTTTTTGTCACTTTAGAAAGAAGAGAATTTAACGTGAAGTTAAGAGAAGCATTGTGTGACGTTCAGCTAATATTGCACAGAGATTTTGTTTGGATGAGGAGATGAAGTTAGAGCAGGCAATAGCACAATTATCCAATCACTATCATGGAATTATTCTCAACAAGGAGGTATCAAAATAACTAAAGTGTAAACATAAAATTCCTGGCTCTAAATAATAGATAAAAATGAAAACTGGTGAAAATGTGTACATTTTTGATGAAGAACTTTGAAAAATATGATGCTCTGCATGGAAAGCATTGTATCATAAAGCTAAGTTGTGTTTGAAGCCTGTATTTTGTTAATGTTTCTTCTTCAACAATACAAACATATCCATACCTGATTCATTACACCTGGCACATCAGTTGTGGAAAAATGACACTCTGACATAAACACCAAATAAATTGATTTCAGCATGTTTGCATCTTGGCTGGATTTTTCTGCTCCTGGAAAAGTATTTAATTGGTGATCCTTTGGTTACCAGTTTGCTGGAGAGAGCAATCCAGCTTCTTAGCTTCAGCATCATGTAATTGTGCCCATAACTAACATGATTGCAGCCTAATATTAAGTATGGTGGCCCTGAAGTGCAAATCACCGCTGCAAATCAGATATCTCGTAAAAAAAAGAAAAAAAGAAAAAAAACTACCACAGGAAAAAAAATGTCAAAAGGATCTAGACATTTCAGATATTGAATCATGAATATAAAGATTGTGTTCAGGAACAGCAAGCTGCCAAGGACAGGAGATATAAGTGTAGAGGCTGCTCTCTAGTGGCCAACTTCTGCACTCAATGCTAGTATTTAAAAACATTAAACTAACAAATGTAATAGTTGTAGAGTCTTTCAGTGGCTTATCTGAAAACTTTTTGATGTTTTTGATCTTGTCTTTGTGCTTTAAGGAATTGTTGAGTAGTCATTCAATTATTATTATTATTATGAACATTCAGTCTTAAAAAATGTGCCTACAGGATAAAGGGGCAGACAGCTGTATTTCTGTCATCTATTTTCAACAGTATGCTAGGAAATACAAGATGAGTACACACTGACAATCTGCAAAGAAACATTTGTTGCTGTTCGATTCAGTGCTAAAAGAAAATCTTCACTGCTTCAGTGGTAGATAGTTCAAGCGGTTAAAGACAGAACATACTTGGACAACTTGAAGCATGACTGTATGTGATGGTAAATTTTTGTCATTTCAGTAGTTGCGTATATTTGTTCTCTTGATCAAAGGTCCACCACTTCTTTTTCCAGATACTCCAAGCAAGAAGTCATGTTTTTCGTTTCTCTGAGGAGAAATTACTACAACCACTGAAAGTACCAAAAACAAACAGACCGGAAAGAGTTGCATGTACAAATAAATATGGTGGTTTGTACAGGCTTTAATGGAGACATTTCTGAGTGAAAAGGAAGTGAACTAACACCTCTTTGGCTTGCTTCTGTACCCAAACGAAGTCACTTAACTGATTATAGTCTTGAAAACAAATATGAACAAGCTGTTTCTGTGCCCAATTCTCCCCTAAACCAAACACTGAACTTGTTTAACCTCTAGGTTTTTTAACAAGGCTGACCCAAGAGGTATGAGAGAGTGAAATCAATCTTTAAAGAGTACAGGAGTGTGGCAGGAGGAAGGAGGAAAGTTGAGCACACACCCTATGGATGCTCACAAGGAATGAAACACTAACAAATCATTGATCATTCAAATGTAAATCTTAAATCTAGATACATGAAAATTAGTCCTATCTCTCAGCCCATCATGAGCTGAATGAAGTAAAAGACAACAGTAAAAATAAAGCACAACTATGTTTGTCTGAAAGGAACACCAACCTGTTGATTTGATTTGTGGCGACTACAAGAGTCTAAAGGGCAAAGTGTCTGAAACATCACAGAGAGAAGGTGAGGTGTAAGTGCTAATGTGAGAGAGTAGTAGGTAGCAAGGTAGCAAAGCAGCTAGCAACATTTAGCCAGTTCGCTAAACTGTCTGCCAAGCTGTCATCGTTTGTTCTCTTCTCAAGAATCTTCTCTCAAACCTTTGTTATCAAACTACTGATTGAAACACAATCAAGAGTGAGGTTCAGACTGTTCCCATCATCACCATCCGGTCAAGTTTTGATGCCAGATATCTATGAAGTCAGGTCCTCCTTAAGGATCACTTTCAATTAAAGGTAGGAACCTTTAACTCAAGGTGATGTTTTATGACTTCATATTTCCCTACTTTGATGCGTTAAACAGAAGCTGGCACTTCAGAGGAACTTTTTTTCCTCAAAATCTTGCTCATTTTCAATTCAAGTAGTTAAGATAACACACACTGTTCTGTAACATCCGAGTGACTTTTCTCCTTATTTTGTATCTTTGTAGTTGTTTTTCTTACCTTACAGTCTTGTGTGCTATTTCTTTTGTTCCTCTAATCCTTGTGTGAGTATTTTTGTCCATGTTTGCAGAGTATTCTGTTTCCTGTTTTAATTTGTAGTTCTTCCCCCCTGTATGTGAGATGTGGTTTTACTTATTTTCTCCATTAGTGTCCCTCCACCTTGATTAGTTTCACTTGTGCCCTGTGTCACACCTGAATCTGATTACTTGTGCATGTGTAAATTTCCTTAATTGTGAATTTTGTGTAGATTTTGCAAATGATGTCTGTTATTTTTCCTCCATTAGTCTTTGGGGCTCTTTCATTGGGTTTTATTTATTTTGGACAATTATAGGTAAGTTTTCTTATTTTGCCTATTTGGTCTCATGTTTGTTGAACACTAACTTTTGGGGAAAAATTTGGTTTACTTAAAAACAAGATGCATTTGAGTGAGGAGATGAAGTTCTGACTTTCTCCTCTAGGTGGTGTTGGTGGGCCGCATTTGTTTTATGTTCACAGCTCATGATGAGTCCTTCTCATCCATGAAGTTGAAGTTTCAGATTACATCAGAGATGTTAAAGCTAATGCATTCAGTAGTAAGGTTTTAGAAAATACAGTCTTTTGAATGAATAAATCAAAGTATGAATATCTTGAACCACAGAATGCACACTAAATTTCAATTATTTTTTTCAAGATGTTTTATTTTTTTATCCATTTATTTTTTTGTCATTCAAGAAGAGGTTTGCAAACGAACAAAAAAAGAACTGAGCACTTAAGTCCAGTGTTAGACACAAAAATAGGATAAGGGATAATATGATAAATATCAAAATGTAAGTTCATAATAATTGTATAAAGTTCTGGCACAAGAAAAATAACCAGCCTACACAGGTTCAATAGATACCATGACGTATCTTGTAGGTTTACTTGTAAAACCTGAACATAATAGATGTTAAAAAGTATCAGTACACCTCCATACTCCAACAAATTGTTCATATATTTATGTACACACTCCTAAACAAACTTCCTAGAATGTCCCTTGTTTTCATTAACCACATTCATATTTCATAAAAAAGACTCAATGTTCAATATTAAAGGGACTGTTAGGACTTTCTAAGTGATCTTGAAAAAAGTCTCATCTCTGGATATATGCCTGTTTACAATCCACACATTGAAACGAGATTAGAAAAGGGGTTATTTCTGAATGCTATTTCTTAGCTTCTTGGTCGGGTCAAGCAGGACAGAATTTATTTTTGGCACACCAAAGTCTCTATGACAACGCAACCCCAGCTGATGAAGTTCAACAGTGAGAAGAGAAATCAGAGTTTTTCTCTGCTGAAAACAACTTATTGGATTCATTTAGTGGAAATAGTGGACATTGGCGCTTGACAGGGTAGGGACAAAAGAGCAGAGTAAAGCTTAACAGAAGAGTTATAGAGCACAGGCTGAAGGCTAATACACGGGATAAGATGTTAGTGATAATGTTCATTTCAACCCACATGCAGCAGTTATACAGCAGTGATCTGTTCAAACCTGAGAGCCTATCAATAAAAATAAAAACCAGGATGCAGGATTTGCTCTGTTTGTCAGATGGGCACTGGCAGGACATTACCATGATCCATTTTCATTACATGTTAAGGCTGGGTTGAGCTTTCCACACGAATGTGACATGCAGAAAAAAAAACGCCCAAGGTCCACTTGAAGGAACTACCAGAGTAGAAGAAATCTGCCTTTGTTTACGCCATTTTCAACCTTATTTTTTTTTACCTATTCTTCCTCTCTGTAGAGTGTTACCTCAAGGAACAGTCGTCACACAGCTATCATGGTGATCTCTTTGTAATGAGTCAAATAAATGCATTGTGTGTTTTCACACTTTAGACAATTGAATCTCAGATTCTGCTGCCATGTTGTCCTGGTGTTTCCTCACAGCATTTACAAATTTTCAGAGGCACGCAAAGCAGAAATTCTCTGCGCGAGACAGACCACAGGAGGGGCTTCTAAAATGATGTAGTTTGTCCACGTGGAGCCACACGGATCTCGCAAACGTGTCAAGCATAAACCAGGCTTTACGGGCATGTCTCAGAGCACTGGGCTGTAAGTAGCGCCAAATGTAGTTGGCTACTAAACTACTGTGAAAACTTACAAAGTTTTATTGTTGCCACATTTCAAACAAAAGCTCTATGTCAGAGTTGATGAATATATTACCTTGTCGCATAGTTTTCAGGAAAAAAGTTATCTGGAACATAGAAGAGTAAAAAGGAGGGTTCGATTCCCATTCATTTCTCACAGCAGCTTCCGTGAGTTCTCCGGCCAAAGGAGTTGCTGCTATCCGCTTCATACGGATTCTCCTTGCCTTTAAGGCTTTTTGATGGGTCACATGATTTCACTGATTACTTGTGTTGTCTGTCCCCTACACTTTGTTTTGTTATATATGTATCCAAAAATTACTTGAATTCATGGCATCCAAATTGTCTACTATAGGTCACTGGTTTAACAGCACATAACTGTTAACAAAGGTACATGTGCATACATCAACGCAGTCATGTGGAACCATACCTGCCCCACAAAAATGAGCAATCTCATTGAATTATTTATGGTGAAATGCATAAAAGCTTCACACAAGGTTAAGAAGTCAACACTAACCAGTTTTCCCAAAGATGGCTGTTGGCTAAGATATATTTTGAAAGATGATCACTCAAGAATGATATTACAAATTGCAATTTTGAGTTACTTCCTTAAAAAAAAAAAAAAAGAAAAATAGAAGAAAGGGAAAATCCCACTAAGTACAACTTCAACACATTTGTCATTGATTTACCCAGAGTTGACTAATGTCTTACCTTGAGCACATTCAGTAGGTTTGACCGGGTACAGGATGATACCAGTTAACAGGAGAAGGGTGTATGTTACACTCCGTCTAAACTGTCACTGCGGAAGTGATCTGTTCTCTGCTAATCAATGGTCATGTTTCCACTGGGAGCACCGCTGTGCAGGACAGCTCCGTATCAGAAGCATCCCCCCACCTACCATCAATGATGACGAGTCTTTTTGTGACAGAGCCCAGTATATGTGAAGCTGGACAAAGAAGATTGCCTCCAGACAAATAGTCAGGTACGTGAAAGGAATATATCATCTTAAATTTCAAAATAAAACATATTTAACAGACTTGTGACCCTTCATCAGATTGCAATGATAGAAGAAATGAAAGCACAGAGAAATATTTTAGCAACTGTGAAACAGCCATATATTCGTGAATAAAACTTTTCACCGATAACTTTGTTCATAGTTAGGTAGAACTTTTTTTCTAACGATAAACAGGGCCCTGTTATTTGTACCTGGCTAAGTCACATAGCTGGATAATTTCAGGGTAGCTCGATGTCAGTTGGGCTTGTTTTGTGTCCTGAATCAGGGCCAAAGCCCTGCCCCAGAAAGCAGCAACACTTCACAGCATTTCACCCTAAAACGCACAAAACACACTGAAAAAAATTTGCGTTCACACAGGAACTGTGAGGGACCTAAAATGCTGTAGTATGCATGTCAGGTCTGTAGTTTCTGTCATAACTGTGGGAACCGTATACACAACAACCATTTCGAGGCTGAAGAAGAGGTGAGCTGATTGTCTGGAATCTATGTCAAACACTTCTTCACCGATTGGAGAAATAGTGCAATACATGCACATTTTGTTCGAGGCAGTCAATAGATTTAGCAGAAGAAGACCGAAACAGTCAGTCACTAATGTTGTTGTTCAGTTCATGCATGGCACAGAGCTGAGCGTGCTGTCAGCGTTTCCACTGAAAACACCAGCTTGCCATTTACATGGCAATGGTGGGAACAACGTGTCAGAAAAGTTCCACTCTGGAGGCCATTTTCAAAAGTTGGCATTTTAGGTCAGCGAAACACAACAATGCTTTTACATTTCAGCCAAAAACAGTTGTCATGTGAATGGCCCCTAACTTACTACTACATCAGACAGTCAGACTGAAGTAACAGAGAAAGCTTTTCAATAAGTGGATGCAGTGTGCAGGGCTTGGGTATTCAGCTTAAATTCAGAAAAGACTAAGTCAAAGGTAATTTACTAAAAAAAGACTCAGAACAAAATGATTTCTACCTTAACTTAGTGTGATGTAGTATGTTAATGTAGTCCAGTAGTTGTATTTATGTCTGCAAGGAATCAACAGACTGTCAAATCAAATAATTTTAGTACGACACAGAAACATTTTAACAATATTCATGGTCACCTAACATTTAGGGAAATGGATACTTAATAAAGTTAAAAGATTGCATTACTGTTTGTTATGAACTTTTATTCACTTAGACTGTGACATGTAGTTGTTCTTCCCTCGCGCCTCTAGCTCACTTCTGTCTTTGTTTTGTCTTTCTATCTCCCCTCCACTCCAAGGAGTTCCCATGTTTTCCAATCCATTCCAATCCAATCCAACCTCCCTCATCCATGTTGGGCCGTAAATTAAGGAGGCTTGCTGATCTGCAGCAACTTACTGGAGCAGGGATGCAGCTGGCCCGCAACGGAGTGGATCTTTTGTAAGTTGATCATTGACCGTATGTCCGTGTCATGTCACCTGTGTGTTCCTGTACTGAAGAGTGAAGCTTTTCATTGGCAGGGGCCTATTAGAAAAGCTAACTCAAGAGGCTTGCTTCAAGCTTCCTAACTAACAGTTACAGGGCACCACAACTCAGCTGTGCTGCCCCTCTGATTGGGTAAACTGTAGATCTAAGATTCAGATTCAGAAGAAGCATTTCTCTAACCAGGCTAGATGTGAATTTAATTCTGTAGCAGTCAGACTTATTTTCTCTGTCTTTGAGGATCCCCGTCTTTCTGCAGCCAGCCTCAATTGACACCCGATGAGCTAAGGCTTTTAGAACTTCCACATGGGATTCATTTTTTTAAACTGGACTTTTCCCCTTGACACATTAACTTGAATAGAAACCTATCTGATCTGTTGCCATGACTGAGTAGAGCCAGACCAGGGACGCATGAGTTGTATTTTTGCTAGAACTCTTGTGCAGATGGTTTGTGTGTTTCATATCCGCTCAACCAGTGCTGCGCCAGATTAAATAAAAGCGTACCATCAAATTTAGAATACTCTTGTGATATTTTGAGAATATAATAACAATAATATGTTGGTCTCAAACATGTTTAGTAAATATAATCCTAGGAAGACTTACTTAAGTGGTAAATTCATAAGATCGAGAATGATTTTGACACATATTTGATCATGGCGAGCCTTGAATCTGGCCACTCCCCTTTTGAACCTTGGGGTTGACAAATCTTGCTCTACATCAGTGCTTAAACTACCTGGTATCTAGCCAGCCTGTTAAATATACGCCTTGTTGATGACAGTCCAATGGCTCCACCAACCAGAGGGCTTCTGCTCTCCAAGAAACATCACCAGCGCAATAAGTCAGCACTTATTATGTTTGTGATTTGGCTCCTTTTTTTCTTAACCGTGGGAGTAAATGGAGGTGTGTTGAATTTCGTGGTTGATGTGAATAGCCAGTGTGTTTCACACCTACCTAGTAGGTGGCTGAAAAATGAAGGAAGAAGAAATAATTAGTCTTCTTTCTTTACTTTTGATAGTCATAGAGAGGCATCAGTATTAAGTTCAGTCCATGGTGCAACCAGCCAAAAACTCCTGACAGTAACTTTAATCAAAGCAGGAGATGTGTTGGTTGACAAAAAAGGAGACAGGCTTTCATATCCTGAACACAGACACAGAAAGAAAACACCCAAAAAGCTTGAACAACAACACTTGATGTTTTAGGGTAGTGCTCCACTTCAGCCTTTTACTCATGAAACTTTAATCACCTCTGATGCTACTATGACTCAATCTAATAAAAATTGGTATTTTTAAAGAACAGTATATAAATAAGAGATGCTTCCGACGCTGCAGCACAGATGCAAACCAAAAATTCAGACTAAACTCAGAACAAATTATTTTATAACACAAAACTGTCCTGTGTATCTGTAATTCAGATCTGGTGGAGGGGAATTAGCCGAGGTACGAGAATAGTAACACATGTGCAGCCTCTGTCTGACATATCTGCAGCAGGAGAACCACATGCACGTCCCATTAAACAGGGCGAGTGATCCGAATCAGTCAGCTGCACTGTGGACCATGTGTGCATGCGTCCTCCTTCCCTCTCATTCAGCTGTTTTAAAATGACACCTCCCCCCTCCTTCCCAAATCCTGCTCCCGCTCTGAGTGCAGTCATTTCTAGTGCAGAGAAATGTCCCTGGTGACACTGAGGGATGACGCAGGCTCTCTCTTCCTTTCTCTGTTTCACATACCCCCCCACCAACACCATCTTTTCCCTTTTTGACTCCCTCTCCTCTTCTTCTTCTTCCTCTTTTTTTTTTTTGTTCTGGCACTCCCCCCTTCCTCCATTTCCTCTCCCCCTCTCTCTCCTCCTCTTGCTGTCTCCCCCCTCCTCTCCCTCTCGTTCTCCCTCTCTCTCGCTCTCTCTCTCTCTCTCCTCTCTCTGCTCCGGCACTGCAGTGCTGATTGTGATTGCACACACACTCAGGCACACACACACTCACTCACTCACGCACACAGACACACACACAAACACACACAGGAGCGTAGCTGAGAGGCAAGGACTGCAGCAGCATGCACCAACCGCGGCTGAGCTGTTCAGGGACACGAGGAAGGGGAAGTGAGGGGAGAAAATAGTGTTGCTTTCTCACAGCAGCCTGTGCGTGCATCTTTTTGCAGCCGTGGGAACGATGCATTTCAAGAGCGGATAGCTTATGTTATCCGGCCTCCTCTGCACTGCCTCTGCATCCCGTTCACCCTGCTCCTCCCACTCCAACTCTTCCTCCTCCTCCTGTCTACAGCATCATTAGACAGGACTACAGATTGACCGGGACTAGCAAGTGCTGGATGGTCAGGTTTGCCCCGGCTGAAAGATTTCTGCCGTGGCTAAAGCTACATCCTCTCCCTCTCTGATGGCTGGATTGTAATCGACATTTGGAGCTAAAACCTGTGAAGAATCTTGGATGTGTGTGTCATTCTTAACCACTGTTGTCATTGGCGCATTTCCTCTATTTGGCTGCTTGTTTTTGCCTTCTCTGAGACTGGCTAGCAGGCACTGCAGCATCAGGACCGCAAGACCCATGAAGTGGTAGGGCATGAGGACCCAGGGGCGACCCAAAGGAAGGGCTTGAGTGCTTCAATTGCTACCACTGCTGCTGAGGTGCTTATCTTGAATTTTTTCCTCCAGAAAAGGGTGTCTGGTGGGGGTTGGGGTGGGTGGTGACAGCACAGGTACCCAGGCCCCTGCAGAGAGAAGCGGGCGGCTCTTGCGTCGAGGCAGGCAGGACGTCCTGTTGGGGGGGGAAGGGGGGGTGAAGAAGGGCCGGCTCGAGCGTTGGAGCTCCTGATGGTGGCTATTTTTGTCTCCCCTAGCTGAGTGATTGGGACAGCGGGTGGAAGAGAAGATGCTGATGGCCCGAGACACGGCGCGGGACGAGGCTCAGAAGCTGCACAGAAAGTGGCTGAAGCACCAGGCCTTTATGGCCGAACTGGCTCGCAATAAAGAATGGCTGGCCAAGATAGAACAGGTGAGTGGAGGTGACCAGGGGCATGATGGTGGAGGGGGAGAGGGTCAGGTGAGTTGGGGGGGGAGGGAGGGTGCCACGCAAGGGGGAGCACATGACATGGGAGGCAGTGCTGATGGAGGGTGTGGTGGCAGAAAAACTGAAGAGGTGAAAGTGTGAGAGATGTCATCACTCAGCTGTATTTCATCACCTGGCCTGGGGACATCCTGAATTACAGTCTCAAGGTTATAATGCTTCACCGGCTGTGTTGTTTTCAGGCTCACAGGTGGTGTGATCCCCGTGCTTCTCTGCTCTTTTTGAGGTGAAAGAATCTGAATTTCATGCCTCAGTTATGGAGGTTACAGTGAATCATATAGAGGACACGCTGCAGCAGTGAAGGCCTTCACTTCACTGTGCCGAAAATGGTATCTGCTAGCAACACACAGCCGGTCGCTTCTTATCATGAAAACATTCCCTGGTTTGCTCTCTTCCCCCCTGCATTACCATCATGCTTTGCTTCCCTGACAGAGCATCATTCCATCCACACTGGATGTTCCCAGTGCCCTCTGCTTCAGTCAAGCTGAGGTGGGCTCTTCAGATGTAAATTAGCCGACAAGACTCTGTTTCTGATAATAGCATTCTGCATATGGCCGGTTTAAGTGACACAAACACTGATGCTGTCAGGGCAGAGTGTGTCAGCACAGTCACATGTGAGCTGCTGCTGATGACGAGGACATGCAGGGAATACAAGATACATGCATTATAGGCTTTTAGTTGAGTCAGGTTAGCAGAAATAGGTAGGTAGAGGTAAACGTTAATAATTGAAACAGGATGATATACATGTTCCTGGAAATCATTTAAAGACTATCCTTGGTGCATAGGCAACTATTCCTACTAGTTAAAATCAATCAAGTCCTCATGATTGGCTTTTAGCTTCTTGAAATCTAATGTAATAGCTGGACATGTGAGGATAACATGCCTCATGTGATGTGTAATAAGATATTTAAAAAAAAAAAATCAAGAAGCAGTCTCATTTCTGGACGACTTGAGTTTCTGCAGTACAATAGCTGGTGAAAATATGACACCGCCATGTTTTGACAAGTATTGGGAGGCTAATGAGATTTTCAGTGGTAATATTAGACAAGACATCCAGGATCAAGAATTTCTGGTTTAAAGGATGGACATTGTTTTCCTGTAGGATGAGCATGTTCAGGAGCAAGATTTGAAGTAAGGAGGACTGATTATCGGTTTCCAGAGACTCTGCTATACTTGAATGCATTTTTTTCAGTTTTATGAAATGCTAATATTGTGCAGACTGAAAGATAATGTATTGTCAGTCTTTTTATTGGCTTAGCTTAAACTCATAGCCAAAGCTGCTTTCAATACACCTTGAAGGGAGAGGAAGACTGAACCATATTCTTTACTATTTTCATTTACTGAAGCCCTACATAGGCCCATCATGGCAGATATTTTAGAAATATTTGGCAACAATGAGAAACAACCATTTTTGCACCTGGGAGAAACTTCTGTAAAACCAGACTCGTGGTGTACAGCTTTTTGTCGTGACTCAATGGGCTGAAGTGGGAGCGAGGCCTCTTTTTCTACTGCCACAGCTGGGTAGCTTGCATCAGACTAAAGCCCCACCAAACTCTACAGAATAGGACCACCTTTACCACCAAGAGGGGCCACAAAGCCTTCAAACCCAACAATGTCATTCTTACCCACAGAGTCAGGATGTACAAGCAAATGTGTCCATGGAGATGAGTTTTTAACCAGCTGTATGAAGAAGCATCAGTGGCTTTGACAGTTTTCTCAGTGAGGGCAGCATTCTGGGTCTCATTTGGCTAAAAACTGGTAATATGTCTAGGTGTTAAAGCTGATTCAGATTGTGATGATGAAGAGAGAATATTGTGATGGGCTCAAACAAGGAAATGCTCTTTAGCGTTCAGCCCTCAAGCATCATGTGAACGCTTGTAAAATGTCAGACAGGAACCTTTTGTTGCTGCTGGAATCCAACAATCCAGCTCAGTTCCACTCTTCTTAATATTTTCCTGCCAGGAATTAAAACAGGTTACTATTTACTACTCTGTTTCTTTGTTGCTGCATCACAGAAACATCTCTTAGTGCAGGATGCATAAGGTAAATGAAGTGTTCCGTCCAGTGATGTTTTCCACAATTTGAGTCACAGTTTTGTTACTCTTCCATAAAATCTGCTTGCTTGTGAGTGGCTTGTGCCAGTATAGGAGGTGATATCCATAAAAAGGATGCTAATGTAAACACATTATAAAGCTGGAGAAGTAGAATAATGTGGCAGAATGGAGAAGTTAATAAGACTGTCCTTGCTGAAATGAAGGATACATCTCAGACAGTAACATCCTGAGAGAGTGCTGACATATCCAAAAGTTTTAATAATTAATTCCTTATTGAATACATTAAAAAATTCATTGGGCTGTATAGATTTTTACACATTATTTTGTGTAGTATGTACAGTGTTATTAAATATTCATCAGATAGCATTGTAACTAATTATAACCATGGAGTTTGAAGACGAGCACTACAAACAGTGGTCATGCTGTGGCCCAGACTGATTCCTGGAGACGTTTCATGTTGGGTCATTGGGAAAAAATAGCTGGAATATGACTTCTGAAGGCCAGTCATTGTCTGCTTTAGATGATCACCACTTATGTATTTATTTTGTGCTAAGTGATTTTTCAGTAAGTTATTGTTTCAATCTTTCTCACTCTTCCAACTTAATGTTTGAGGTTGTGCAGTTTGAATTTTCCAACCAGAGGAACCGTGCTGTCATCTTCATTTGGGACTAAATCATTCTGCACATCTTTATTGGATTTGAGGAGGATTTTTGTGCTTATAATGTTTTCTGTGGCAATATTTTGACTTGACTTACATTTTAACAATAGATTTAGATCAGTGTGGTATTAGCTTGGTTGACAGATCATTTTCCTGAATCTTATTTTTGTATACATGATTTTAAATTGGTGAGCTAAAACATTTGGTCAGTTTGTAGATAAATCACTTTGGAGAGAGTAAATCTAATGATTTTTTTTTTTTTTATTTTACTCATTTTTTTTCTATTTTTCACTCATTTTTCAGACAGAACTGTTTGTTGGCGGGGTTGTTTTAAGACAAAATCTAGTTGTATCTCTTCTTTTTTTCCATGTTGTTGGATGGGCAGAGTGTTGGTCAATACAATAATATCACACTGGAATACATTACTATTATTTTGTGAGTAATAAGAGTAAAAACCCCTTGCAAGGCCCATCCCTTTATAGATTTTGCATTGGCCATAGATTCTTTGTTGTCATTTCCTCGTACATTTATATGAATGTTGAAAACTGAAATGATAGTGGCAACATTTGCATGTTGGAAAAGATAACTTCCTGACATTTTATTAAGCATGACAATAGCATGACATAAAGTTTATTGGAAACTGGATGGCAGGAAGGAGCCAAAGAATAATAAACATATGTTTGTGTTATTCCCCTCACCAACTAGTAAAAAACGATAAATAAATAAAGTCTTGGATGGGTTATCACTGAGCAAAGGCTTGATTTTATGATCAGATAGAATGGAATAGGGTGTGCTCGAATCCTTTCAACACCTTTAACGTTTATGTATTGGGTTGATTTTACAACTATAAATAACAGTACTGTTATTTCATCTGGCAACTGAAGGCAGCTGGGAATGAAGATGTGCCCGGACATGCACTGGGATCTTTCAGTTTAGTTCACCAACAGATTATTGGTTGTTGCACATTTTTTCATACCTGCACAGTAAAGACACAGACAGGAAGCAGAAGAGAGATACATGTGAAATGACTAGTACCGCTGCACTTGGAGTAAAACAGTCATGATCAAAACTGTGTCTGCATGTTAGACATGATGCGAAAGTAGGTTTTTCGGATGTGATGGTAGGGTAAGGAGGAGTTATAGAAATCCTATCCAAAGGCCCAGTGATAAGGCATAAATTTAAACCATGTCAAATTCAACTGCAGGTTTTTTGATAGCCATATTTATACACATTGATACACTGACCCTTAACCAGTGACCATTCATTCAACCACACCGTAAAATACCAAAGCAGCTCTCTGCAGCTGGACAAACAACAAAACAAACCTCTGCAATTGCTCCTCAGGAAAAGCAGTATAACTTGATATGACATCCAACCATGAGTACTATGGTCCTATGGCTGTCATGATAGCTCAGGGAGCCTGTTTCAAGTGAACAACCATTGCCTGGTAAACACAGGGTGAATGAAAACACTGCAGTCATTGTTGTTTTTATTAACAGTGCAGCTATCATGCTTACCTCATGCAGGCTGTCACACATATACACACAAAAAAAGCATCAAACAGGTCCTGGGGTAATGACTGATTTTAAGAAGAAATGTCTCCCAAATGTGTTTTGGGTTTCCCAACCCAAATACCCCAAAACACAAATCAGTTTTTTATGTTGAGAGAAGCTTGTTTCTATTTATTTATCAAAAAGTATCTCTGTAAAGGCAGCAATTTACTATCAATGTCTGCGCTCTGCCTTTTTACTCAAGGACTGTCCGGTAAGGCAAAGTCCGGTGAAGCATTGAGTGTTTGTACATTCCACCAATCGCTTCATTGCTTGGAATTCAATTGTACCTCAGAAACACTCGGTTTTCGTAGTTGCAGCTCACCTCATTTAGACACAGGGTGCAGTATTTTGAACATCCTTGGCTTCACTTCTTAAATTAAGTAGGTTTCTGCAAATACTGAACATCTAACAATTGGTGCAACAAAGCTTAAATGTTGTCGCCTGTGGCCGCATATACAGAGATATCGTACAACTCCATCTCCTGTTACACAAAAGTGAAGCTGAAGTAAAGTTAACAGGCTGTGTCCCAATTCGTGAACTTCTGTGCTTACACTTACTTTTTTGAGTGCGTAAGTGCGCTCACACTGATAGTAGAGAAAAACGCAGTGCACTTTGATTCCTCAGCTGATTCAAAACAGTCTGAGCGCTGTACACTTCACCCTCTCAATAGTCGCCATATTGTTTAGGTAGAAGAAGGGGCAGGTACAGATCAAACAATGGTTGATAGTTACATTTAATGAAAAATAGATAGACACCTGTGAATGGTTGTGAAATACAATTGTAATTTCTGGTACGTGTCAAGCTGCAGCATTGATTCGGAACAACACCGCTCTGTAAGATTTTGTGCACAGTTCTATGCAGAGTATAGGCAGGCATCATGTAAGTGTACTTACATGAAAACTTACATTATTTGAGACACAGCCATGCTCTGCCTGTGATGTCATTTGGATCACAAGGTATGTGCAGAATAGGGATCTGTTCGTGGAGCTCTGCCTCTCCCACTGCAAAAAGAAACACATTTAACTTAATAAAACAGTCTGCATCCCTCAGGTTGGCAGAACAACTTTTTAAAGCAGTTTGAGGCAAACTTTGACTGTCATGAACAGTTCAATGACTCTTTCGAAGGGGAAAGTTTTTGCAGCACTTGCATTTTTGTTAATGTCATTATTTTTCACGTGAGATTTCCCACCTAATGATATGATGATGGAGTACTGTGCAGGGGTCTTACTTTGATCTCAGTGATGTTAGCCTCAATACAGTTGATAACTCAATATTTTCCTGTTTGTTGATTCATGCAAAAGAAATTTCTGGTTTTACAAGCGACACTGTTTACTGAAACCATTATGAAATGCTTGTTATAGCTACAAGATGCTGGTGAACATCCTCACTTGATAAACTTTAAGGAAAACATCAACATTTGTGCTTGGTCAGGTTAGGCTTGCTATATTGTTACTGTTAACTAGAAAAGGTAGAATGCCAATGTTGGCAAATGCTGTTCGTGCGATTTAGCTAGAATTAGCTAATGGATTGTGAAATGTATTTTTGAAGTGAGATTTGGCCCAGTCGCTCCAGATCCAGACCTTTTGTCTTTTTGGCTGCTTATCAATCAGGGAGCTATGAACAGACCACAAACTGTCAGATAATCTGAAGTTATGTCTTGTGGCCTGAAATACAGCAAAAAAGCATGACAATACTTAACCCTTAGTATGACGTTACATGTAGATAGTCTGATCCTCCTCCACTTTGTTGACCCAGAGGATGTGTGTGTTTTTAGCAGAGCTACTGATGGTGGTATTACACCTGTGGCAGCAAATGACCTATTATGAAACTAAGGAAATAGACATTGATTGGAAAAAGAAGTACAATTGCATACAAAAATTTGTGGGAAAAAAAAGAAGTCAATGTGTATCTAGATCTTTGAGTTGGACTCATCCAATCTGTTGATATAAAGGAGACTGATTTTTTGGCGAGTAACAAGGCCAGTCACAAGGGGGCGATTAAGATTTCTACACGTCTTCCATCTTTTTCTTAAGTGTATGGCTGCCACAGATGGCAAATTTGGAAACTCTGGTGCAAACGCCAGACATGACATCCAGGGTTTTCTTTATTTGAAATACTGCTTCCTGTCTTGATCATCAGAGTTCAGTTATACAAAAGTCATCTGAAAGTATCAAACAGCTACCAGAAATTTAGATTAGAATAAATTGTGTTATGTAATATTATTAAGGATGAAACTGAATCGCAGGAGTTTGGGCTTTCAAAACTGTTTTTGTAAACTTTGAGCAGGAAGTTTTATCCTCACAGAGTCTGGATCCAGGCCTCATTCACAATTCTTTCAACCGTTCAAACAAAGCACTAATTTGCTTTGTAATTGCTGTCTGAAACATTTGTTTTTTATGACTGTTGTGCTCTTGAGTTATTGTAGGTCTGCAGACCCAAGGGGAGACTGAAAAATAATTGATCCAAAGAGGTTGCCTTACGCACCCTGACAGGCATCATATTGAAAAGTTCCGTACGAAACCCGGGACAGACAGATACAGAGACCATAATGTCTCCACAGCCCTGCGAACATCACCTAATCTACCCCTGCCACTCTCTCTGTTGTTACCTGAGAGACAGAGAGAAGAGATGACGCCGCGTCCTGCCGTGATCGGAGAACTCAGCGTCCTTTTGGAAGGGTTCCTGCCTCTGCCCCTTGCCTCTGTTCTCTCTCAGTACTTACTCAGCACATGAAGCCGCCACAGCTCCAGCCGGCGCTGTACGTGGAGGATCTGTGGGAGCTTCTCTGTTACAGCCAGAGGACTCACAGCTGACCTTGTGCCAAGCATTACATAGGCTCAGGGGTCACTGCTCTGTAAATACACCGATCATGGGTCTAAGGAGCTGAAACACAAAGATCAGCAACTGTCTGATGGACAAATGACATATTTTAATTTGGTTACCCAGCAGTAGAAAATGGCCAGATCCTTTTGGTTAGATATTAGTCAAGTACACATCAAAGTTTCTAGAACAAATAAATGTTTGAGTTAAGGTATAGAGCTTGCTTCAAAGTACAAAAAAATATCAAATTAGTGCAGTATATGAGTGCAGCCATGAATATATGACAAGGCTGCAGACCATAGTGAAGTTTTTGTTGACATAGTTTATGCTGAAGGTCTGTGTAACCGTTACAATGCAGAGGCCAATGTATATAGCTTGATACACATCTCCAAGACAATGCTATGTGTTAGAATGGTGCAGATGATCATTTTCTCTTTATTTTTTGTTATTAATGCTTTAAGATCTAAAGCAAAGGGGTGTGTGTATCCCTCCCAAAGGGTAGTGGGAGGGATACAAAAAGACATCCAGCATATGGTTATGATTGGGGAAAGGTCAGTTGTTGATGTCATGAGGACAGAAATTAGATGCTCACATTACAGAACTGGCTGACTCTATCATCATCAGGGATGGTTCCTCTGTTCTAACACTAAGAAATTTTACCTCCCTTTAAACAAATTGACAACTAGGCTGATGAATTTGTCAGGATAACCCACAAGATTAGGGCTTATATTTTTTGTTGTATTGAAGTTAAAACCAATGGTTAGCTACTTTAAGAATAATTTTGACTTTTTTCATTCAGACTTGTTTGGGATTTCTTCTTTTCATTGAAACCAAGACTCTCATTTTCTCAATCAATTTGGCAGAAATGGGCGTCCATTGAAATCACTGTATCTCAACACTAAAATACAGCTGGTCTCATTATCATCTATTGTTTAGTACAAATTCCACATATTGTATCTTCAGTCTCTGTTAATATATTCAGAGCATTTATGTTTGGCTGACATCAAAGTATAAATTAAAAATAGATTTCTTAAGTGTCACATTTGCAGGGCTAAATGGCAGAACTTTTGCTTCCTGATACTTCCTTTTCAGCTTTTCTGGTTTCAGGACACAGTTCGACAAATGCTATCTCACTGTCCCTCTGCTTCAGCTTACAGGAACATGAAACACTTCAGTTTCTCTCTGGCTTGAAATGTCAGAAAGTCAGCTGTGGAAATTAAGGTCTTCACGTCAGATAAAATTACTTAACAGCAGCCAGTTGTGTGTTTTTTGGGGACTATTTTTAAGAGGTTTTCCGCTCATGAGAGTGTTGAACAGGATGGTGTTCAGTGTTGCTGCTCACACGTTAATGGAAGACCATCCCCTGGTGCAGCGTTTAGGCTCATTAAAGTGTTGTTAATAGTTTTTGTTCAACAACAAGGCTTAAAATAGATCCTGTGTCTAAACTACAGTAAATCCTTCATTCAGATTCCTACAGTCAAAATGAATGTAGACCTACCCAGGATGAGGTTACTTTTTCATTTACTTTAGGACTATTTATTGTAGTGCCACCTTAACAAGGCTAAATGACGTTCAACCCTTTGTTTGAAGAATAAAACTCCTAAATAGACAAATGAGAAATGAAGTAAACTGTATTTCCTACTAAATAGGATCATATTAAATTTTAAGTTGAAATCTATGAGTTAGCTGGATCCAGAAACTACTTAATATTTAAAGATGGTATGAAGTGGAATAGTGCTGAGCTTTGCAGAGTGACAATAAATAGAACGCATTACTTTCCTTGATTTTATAACCTGAATAAATCCAAACTTGCCAGCCTGACGTCTTCAACCACAACATCCTCTATATTATCTCACAGCATTGTGGGAAAGTATGGTCCCAGTGCTGTTTAAAATGGGGGTTTAAACATGTGATACAGGGTTTTTGAGCAGTGAATAACAACTTTGCTATTCAAAGAGCAGACACAGTTTCAAAAGATTTTTAACAATACACTCCTGATCAAAATATTGAGACCAGTCGAAAATTTGCACAATTTTGCACTTGCACAGCCTGCTCTTTGGTTGATCAAAAGTTTAAGACTACAGCCTTTAAAGGACAAAATCTTCACAAAAATGTGGATACTTAGTCATTTTCTGTTAGGTACTGTCATGACCTCCTGATGGCAAGGGCATTTTGAATTTCTTCAAAGATCCTGAGGGTTTTTGTTTTTGTTTTGTTTGTTATAATTAGAGGGGGAGCCCACATTTCCTTTCAGCAAATGCTCAATGTTGAAATGCTGAGCCCCATTTCAACATTAAGCATTTTCTCTCAGCAAATGCTCAATGTTGAAATGCTAGGCCACAACCCTTACCTTAACATCTCCGTTGCTCCATTGGAGCAGAGCTGAACTGAGTGACATTACTGAGTCCTATTTATTAAATCTGGGTCTTTAAAGGACCTTCATCTCCTCCAAATAAATTGCTTACTCGGTTTTTTTTGTTTGTTTGTTTGTTTGTTTTTTCTTTTTGTATTTTTTTTTTCTTTTCTGTCTTACTACCATTTTCTTCTGGCATTTTGACACACTACTTAAAATCTTTTTAAGAGCCAACAGAGCCAGATGCAATTTTTCAACTGATAGTAAGATTTTCATTCGGTGTGTATACATCAATGCAGTTTTTAGCATCCAGACATTCTCAAAATACCATAGAAAGTAAAACCATACCTCAGGGCAGGCTTGTGGTTTTTTCTTTAACAATTGATTAATCTATTTGAAGACATATCTGCTTATTTGCTGTCCTGTTACAAATTGCAACTGATACAACACAGAGGAAAGGGGCTCAAATGTGATTACAAGAGGTCTGTGCCAGGTTTTGTACATGTAAATTAGCCAAAACTACTTCCTAGAGATTATTTTGGTTGGACATGTGAGACCAGGTTGTTATTGGCAATTCTTTACAGTTAAGTAATAAATCACTGGTGCCAAGACATATTGACCAATCAGAACTGATATTACCAAAGTTGTTTGAAGTTCTTAAAAACCTTTAAATGCAGTTTAAGCTAAATTGGCCCATCTGTACTCAGCTGTCCGGCTACATATATGGCGTATCTTTGTTACTGTGTTGTACTAATCTGGTTGTCTTCAGTTTCCTTGAGCTAAAGCCATTACCTGATGGAATATATTTACAAAGACCACTTCATGTCAGAAGTGGCATCTCTGGATCCCTCACAGGAATGAAACAGAAACTGTTCATGTACACATTTCTTTCCGTTTAAAGCAGTGGTTATTTCATTGGTCGGATTAGTCTCATTACTTTAGGATACTTTTAAAAGGGGATGTCTCAATTATATATTGCACTGTAAATTTAAATATCATTTCTCTTAAAATGTGAAACCTCCGGCACATCAGTACCTGTAGTCGCAATCAAATCCCTTTTTCCAGCTTGTTATTCATACCACACATCGCTTGATTGACTTAGTTATTTTTTTCTTTGTCTTTTGATTTGTGTTTCATTCATCACAGCAATCTTTTTTCTTTTGTTGTTGACATTCCTGTCCTCATTCAGCTCTCCTTCCCTGAGCTTTGCAGTTGATACATCTTTAAACATGAATGAGACAAACGTCACAATTTTAAACATAGCTGCTGTTATCACTCTGATCATCACTTCTGTGGTTTTAGTCACTTTGAAGGGATTTATGAATTGAAGAAGTGCTCACCAGATCTGCTGCTGTTGCCTGGATCATACGACAGGGCTTTTTGTGTCAGAGATAGTTGGGGCCCAGTCGTTTCTCAAACTGATTTAGTCCCTGAGACCAGACAGAAATAGGATCTTATGTTTACACCTAGGGTTTATAAGGTAGAGGTGAAATTTGTAATACTGATTTTCAATAAGAGTAAAAATTTGACATTTTACTATCAATGAGTGATTTTATCTTGTCTTAATTCTGTGTGGTTGTTGTAGCTTTACATGATTTAAAGCAAAAAAGGAATCCTACTTTCTTATACTAGTGTTTAAAAACACCCTTTTTCAGTCTCCGACTTTGTTTTAGCTGCTGTCTCTTTAAGGCTCCCAACTCTTCTGAACCCCTTTTTGCTGATTGGCCAGCTCTCTGGAGTAATGTTAGAAACAATGTGATAGGCAGACCTCAGAGGATTCAGGAATTTCTACAACACATGTGTATATAACATTTTGAAGTATGCACTCATTTAGTATGAATATCAAGCACTGTTACTTTATATCCATCTTTAAAATATGGGAGTACCCCCTCTTTAAAAGTATCAGAAAAACACAGTAACAGTTATATTGTTGACTTTCTTGAAAGCATACTTTAGAATAGAATACTGTAGAAAAGTTTCTAAATTATCTTTGATTCAATAACATCTGCTTCTTTGTGCATTTAGTTTATAGCCGGATAATCAGAGGGATAACGTATAGTGGGCTGGTGATTATGAATGTGGACTGAATCCTGACAGTCTTCACACAGAAGCCTCTGTTCTCTGACAAAAAAGTGGTTCCATTTAAATTTGGTGATGATGGTGTAGTGGTAAGCGCTGCAAAAAGGTTCCTAGTTTGATTCCCTGACTGAACAGGCACCTTTCCGTATGAAGTTTGTGTTTTCTTCCTGTGTGTGGAGGTTTTCCTTCAGCTCCCTCTCACACTCCTAAAACATGCTCATTTGATTGATTGGTTGCTTTAAATTACTAATAAGTTGGAGCGGTTACCAGTTTCTACATGTTTTTTATTTTCTTTTTAGGATATTTATTTAATCAGAGGACAGTACAGAGGATAAGGCAGAAAATAGTGAGAGATGTGAAAAAAAAGATACTGAAGGCTGGACTCAACCACAAGGCTGTATCTGTGCCATGTTTCTACATGTTGGCCCTGTGACAGGCTGTGATCTGTCCAGGGTGTGACTGGCTCCACCTTTACATGAAGTGACTCCCTTTGGCCAGGGGGCCTACGCAAACTGTCCTGATGTATTTGTTTTGAAAGTGAAAATGAAAGTTGATCGGATCTTTTTTTTACACTACTTTTTATTGTTGTTTTTTGATATTTTTTTAATGCATACAAGCAACAAAGTTATGTTTTTATGAACAGCTACATAGCTCTGTTGATTGAAATGTGACAACAAGCAAACTGTGAATTTTGTACCATAATTTAGTAGCCAGTTATATTCAATGCCACTTACAGCCAGGTGCTCTGGGACATGTTGGCACCTTATAACATTGGTGAGTCCTGGTTATGTTCTACCAGTGCTCATCTACCAACTCCAATCTCACTAAACAGAACAAATGAAACCTCTTTTATTTATTGATAGACTCAGGTTTGAATACACCACTACAGTATAATAGTTTACTCCGTGTTTCAGCCTTTAGCTTGTGCACTATCAATCTCCTGTTTAGCTTTCTTCTGCTCTTCTGTCCATTTTCTGTCGGACAGTCCAGCTCCAGTATCCACAGCTACTACAAAATAAAACACAGAAATTGTTTTCAACAGAGAAAAACACAGATTTCTCACAGCTAAACTTTGTCATCCAGCATGGTGTTATCATAGATACTTTGATGTCCTTCTCGACCCAACTAAGAAACAGTGTAATCTATTTTGGCGCTGATACTCTCATTTAAAGTTGTGGTTTATGATCAGGCATATATCTAGAGATGAGATTTTTATAAGATCACTTAGAAAGTCTTCACAGTCCCTTTAAAGAGGTAAGTTTCCTGTATTTGATTCTAGCAGAATGGACATGCAGTCAAAGATAGAAGCTTGGCTCTGTATTTGGTGATTTTTGCAGCTTTGTGACTCTGTTTGACTATATGAGGAGGTGTGGATTTGTGCTCAGTGTTTTAACATCCTCCGGTTCTTCATTGGTTGAATTTTTCTGTGGATAAAGGCACAAGTGGCATCGTGTTACTTGAAAAAAGGGAGTAGGTGTGAGTGCATTGTTGTTTGTGCCGGTGGTATCAAACCGGCTCTTCAGTCCCACCCACTTTTTCTTTATGCTGCATCAGCGTTACAAGAAAGCCTGCAGAATTTGGCAACACAATCCTGCCATGATAGCATGATTCATACGTGGAAGCCATTAAAATATCGCACCATATCAGCCATGACCGCCTCGGAAATTCGCTTCACAGATGCCCTTTGGATCCAACTGTGCCCAGGCTGTAGCATCACACCCGCAGCCTCCTTCCTGTTCCACAAACCTTTGATTCTTCCTCCTTTTTACCTCCCTTCTTCCTCTCTTCTCTCCACCCCCTCTCTGATTTCTTCTCCCTCTGCTTCACTCTGTGTGTCAGTAAAGCCAAGAGAGAGAAAGAGAGAGAGAGACCTGCTTTCTGCTTGCTCTGCATTATGAGAGGGAGAGTGAGCGAGGCTGAGAGGGAGATAGGAGAGAGGGAGCGAGGGATGTGAGAGAGTGAGCGCTAGCAGCAGTTAAGCAGAGAGCCTGTGCCAAGAGGAGGAATGCAGCACTGCATTATGAAAGCCATAGGATATAGGTCCAGCTCTGTGTGAACGATAAAGCATAATTTAGAGGGTGAAATCCATCATGTGCACGCCGCTTATTACAATCTGAGCAGGGTATATAATGAATGCATTAGCAGTATCATACACACGGAAGAACGTGGTGCATCAAGTCTTGTTTCCTAAAAGGAAATCCCCCAAATCTGCAGCATTTGAGGCCGCTTCAATTCATGATGCCTAGTGCACCAGATGCTAAAATAACCTAAATCTGATTGGAGAGGGAAAACACCTCATATTACTGATGTGCTGGGAAGGAGGAGACTGGTAATAATCCATCTCAAGAAGGAAAAGCTTCATGGGCACAAAAAGAAAGCGTCACAAGCTTTGATCGCTCTGCGTTTCCTCATCCTCGTCACGAGCCGAGCTAAAGATTCAGAGGAGGGAGGCAAAGGACAAAACCAGGGTTTCATTAGACCTACCATGCATGAGTTTTAGGTCAGCCCCAGGCCAAACTTTGCTCCACACACCTGCCTGTCTGTGAGCAGGAGGCTCCAGTTTGGCATGGTGCTGTGTTTTCCTGAGCTATTTTAGGGACAAAACTGAATTAAGCCTCTCACTCTCAGCACGATGAAGTGTTACTGTGCTTTTACCGGAACAATGGAGTTCATACAGCGTAGATGAAAAACCTGACAGGTTCATGGTATATCTCGACAAGCTTGAGAATACCTGAGAGCTGTACCATTCCTGTACGTTTGTGAAAGATATTCACCAGTGGTAAGACAAACAATTCAGTGTCCTGGAAAAGAAACTTAAATGCAGAATTAATACGTTTGTGGAGATATACCTTATTGTTCCAAAGGGGAATTTGGACAACTGTCTTGTGAGGGAGTAGTAAAGAAAACTCCCCAGTGGCTCACATACTATACAAACAAACACCTTTTTAGGGGTCCAAATTACTGAGAAAAAAAAAAAGAGTTTTTAAAACTGTTGATAGATTGCCAAGCACCCATTGGGGCAAATCTTCATCAAAATTTGTTCAGTTTTAGTTCTTGATAATGCTGCTGACAGGCCTAGGTTGTTATTCTCAGGAGGTTAAGATGTTTGTCTTGGAGTAAGGTCAGCTACTATCCTGAAACAGACATTGCGCTGTACAATTTAAAGCCAACCAAATCACTAACTTTATCCAGCAGGACAAGAAAGTTTCTGGTCTACCTCTGCCCTTTATTGGGTAGTGTTTGTTTTACTGTTGGTGCAAACGTGTTTTAAAATATGGTGTCACTTGATATAAAAAGATCATCTCAAGGCTCACAGTTGCACTAACTTAACCGACTAAAGCAGCATACAATGAGTTGTTCCCTTAAATAGCCAGTTAAAGTCACTGTTTTTCAATGGAGTCTATTAGCTTTTTGGAAGGCTTTGCACTATGATGCCTATTTATTCAACTAAGAGGTCAAAATTCTCCGTAGAAGTCTGCCAGCTAAAGGAAGGAAAAAACACTTTTTTGGACATATTTGTTGGTTTTTCTTCCTTGAAAGATAAAATTACAGCTTGTTTCATGACTGCTAGTTTCTCTATTTAGGCAATATCAGAAAATATTGTCACTTACAATCATTTTGAACGTAGAATGTGAAAAAGAGGGCTAAATTAACGAAATCAGAGCTGTGTAGCTGTCAGATTAACATGATCTCTCTGTGTCTGCAGGAGGGTCAGGAGCTGATCATCGAGAAGCCAGAGCTGCGTTTGGTGGTCCAGCAAAAGCTGGAGGAGATCAGAGAGTGCTGGTCCGACCTGGAGACCACCACCAAGGCCAAGGCCCGCCAGCTCTTTGAGAACAACAAGCCTGAGCCGGCGGTGAAGAGCTACTCAGACCTGGACAACCAGCTCTCCCACCTGGAGCAGCAGCCCCCGCAGCTGGAGCAGGCTCACCATCTGCCCACCTTCAATGAGCAGCTCCAGAAGTTCCAGGCAAGTTTCGAGGCTCTCCAGGTTTCTCTCTGATCACGACAGAAGTGGGCCGGGTTTTCTTTGGCCTCGTTTAACACGCCATCCTCTGTACCGACCTTTCTGTTTCTATATCTGCACTTGTGTCAAACAGCTTTTATCAAGCTTTTATCAGTGACTTGAAGATCTTTACATTGGACAACGCAATACATCCGCACATCAGGACGTTGCGTTGTGCTTCTTTCTTTGCTCGTGTACTTACCCATTGATTGCAAGACAGTTTCAATCTGCATGTCAAGTTCTCCAGAGTCTTAAAGCCCATGATGTATGAATATTAAATATGACGGCACATTTGACAATCCTTTTAGTCATTTTGATCTCAAAACCTGGGGAAACTGGAGTAATGGCACAGTGGGTTGCATTTAAGAGCATTCAGAAGAACAGGCTATTTAAAAATTGCTTGTTGTACTCATGTAGATAAATCCTCTTTTAAATCTGAATATAAAGACCAATATGTTTTAAGTAATTTAGAACAAGCCTTTTTTATTTTTACATAGGAACAGAGTCTCTTCTATGGAGGCTACTATCTTAAAGGCAGGGTTGGCAGTCTTGAAAAACTAGCATGAATTTGAGTGTAGCATCTCCCGAGTACTCCCTATAGCTCCTCGTCTCTCCCCCCTCCCCTCCTCCTTGTCGCTGCTTGTGCACGAACTCGGCTGCTTCGCGAACATATGATCATAATCATGATTGATTCAGAAAAACAGACTCAAAACTGGTCATCAGCATGTCATTTTTATTTTGTAACTGTTGGCAAAAGCTGATGTGTCTGTAGTAAATGACAGATCTCAGACACACAATGGACACAGAAGCTAACGCTAGCATCGAGCTGAAATCAGCACAGAACAATAAACATGGCTAAATATTTCATCAAGATTAAATTTTCCCCTCTAAAATCCCAGAACTTACCTTTCCAACAGAAAATGAGCGACCGTGGCATCTATTTTAAAGCTTTGACTTCTTTGAGCTGTCTCCATGCTGAAAAGCTGTCCCAATGTGAACTCTTGTCTTCGCCCTGGCTTTGTCCGAAATTTTTCTCATTTCAATCTTCTCTGCCTCTGACCTTCTTTCTCTGCCCCGTTTGGCAGGAGGAGCGGTAACCAACAAACAAGGTATAGGAAGTTTTTCTACCACTCCGCTAGAACATCCGTGCTCGGTTATGCGCACTGAATCAGAGACGCTGGTGCACGCTGGTGTTATGAACGCGCAGGACAGCAGGGGGCGATATGATTGGTTTTAACTAGGGCCTCACGGCAGGTACGATTGGGTGCAGTTTATACAGGATTACTCCTGCTGTAGAAAGCGGCTGTTTTTTGTTCCCTTTTAAGAACATAAATGGTTTTTACTGCCATCGGGACATAAAGATCATGTTAACCAGTATTTAAAAAAGTGTACTTAGATCAGATTACCAACTATACCTTTAAAATGACATGTTTCTGCAGCAACACAAAATGGACAAACTAACTAGACACACATATTTTGTTTTTAGTGACTGAGATATACACTGATAAGAAAATATGGAAGAGGTGAGGAATTGCACTGATACAGGTTTTTAACTATAAATTTCAATCCTTAGCCTGACTGAGGTAGCTCTCCATATTCCAGTTTCTACACACTACACCTTTAAGAATCAGAAGGAAAATGTTGAATCAGAAGTTAAAGTTGTGCCTTATATACTTCCATAAAAGTACACAATCTGCAACCGTCTCAGTGTTATATTGGTTGTATTCATAAACAAACTGTGAGTATAGTTAGTGGCTCTCAAGATGAAGCAAATCATCTCCTCAGACAGTGTCATAGCTAATTGAATTGAAAAGTGTAAAGAAAAAACACCTGTGAAATATACATTTAGAAATATAGACTGCATGCTGAGGAGCAGAAGTAAGAAGTTTAAGTGTGTATATGTTTATTTAAGTCATTCTTACGGTCATCAACAAAGGATGTGGCTTTAATGTGCTATTGATACACAACAAACAGAAAATATAATTATAAAAATAACTTTATTTATAGAAATAGATATGGTGCATTTTATGAACTTTGAAAGCAAACAAGTCAATCACACAAAGATTAACTCATTTTGTTAAATGTGGTGCTATAAGTGAACTGGTACACCTCCTGAATACAACATAACCACTTCACTTCACTGTATCACATTGCATGCTGGGCCTTTTCAGTACACCTGGACTACTTATTGGCTGCCAGTAACTTTCACTGCTCTCTCAGTGTTACACTCTCCCTTGTTGAGGGCACCTGAAGAATATTACCCACAGTGCACTACTTGTGCTAACTCGGCAGGTAATATTAAATGAGTGCAAACTGGAAAGTGTCTACAGTGTTGTATGAATGGACAACCACAGTGTTTTTGTTTTTGTTGCACAATGGGGTTGTTTTTTTAATGTCTGTGCTGAAAATCATCACACTCACCTTTTATTAACTGTACACATTTAGGTTTTAACACAAATGATCTTCTGATATTGGCCACATTATACAAAAGAGGACAAGTGGATCAGGAGAGTACTGTCACTTATTTATTTCCACTCAAATGCTAATTCAATTTTTCCTTTTTTTCACAAAAAGGCTTACATTTGACAGTTCTAAGTAATTACACAACAATATGAGGACAGAGATGAGACCTGATACCTCATCCAAAAGGGGCACCAGAATCAATAAAACAATCCTTTACAAGCAATTAAAATTATAAGCTTACTGCACTTTTACAAATTATAAATGTGTTCAATGTACTTTGTTTCTTCACCAGCCAAGTGGATACAGCATCCTTACTGTTAAAAGCTGAAGCAAATGGATGTAGTTTTGCTTAAAAAAAATCTTCAGATCTCCCAGTATTTCATTTATCCACTGACTGTGACAAATCTGTTTTTACCTCCACACACGGCAAACAAATAGAAGTATTTGTGCGAGAAAAACTCTGTAATGTTTACGGATGTTTTTAATGTTTGTGACAGACTGCAAACATCAGCTCATTGTTGTTTATATAATGCCTCTCAGCTCTGACATTCGTCCACAGAGGCCGCTGTTGTGGCAACCCAAGGTTCAGTGGCATTAAAAAATGCACCATATGCTTTTTCTTCCTCAAAGTGAAGCGCTGGTTACATAACCCTGAAATGCTCTGGTTGGAAACAGCTGATGGGCCGTGTTTGTGCGTCCCTCGTATGGCTGAAACATGACCTCTCCCTCTCCCCGCTGCAGGCCATGGAGTCTCAGATCGGGGACTTTTACAAGGATGTGGGGGAGCTCGGGAGTCTGCAGGGGGTCTGCCTCCCCCAGCGAGGGCTGATGGCGGGAGACAAGGAGGTTGGCGAGCAGTCAGGCATGGTGGAGACCCGCATCGTACGCCTCATCGAGCCCCTGAAGGAGAGACGCCGTATCCTGTTGGCTTCCAAAGAGATGCACCAAGTCGCACAGGACCTGGAGGACGAGATAGTGAGTGCACATCCTTTGTTATCCAAATTTCTCTTCTTTTGACTCTTATCCTGTCGTTTCATAATTTAATCTGTAAAAGTAACCAGCTAAGGATTTTATTATAGTGAATGACTGTGTAAAAGGCACCTGTTAGAAGTTGAAGTAAAAGAAGAGGGTGGTGGTTTTTGTGCATGTAAGAATTAATATTGCAAGACATTTTTGATGATAAAACCATGACAAACTGAAAATCATACTTAAACAGGGGCTTTTTGTCCTCAAAGGCCACCATCTCTTCACTGACAAAAGGGGTGAGGAAGAGAGAATCACAGCCTTAATTCTGACTATTAGAACTTCTTTATCTCTAGCCATGAGTTTTGTGTTAATTAACAGATGTTAATTATCTGCTTTATAAAGTGTACAGACAGGCAGGTTGAAAAATAAAATACACAGAGAAAAAGCCGTGTCCCAGATCTTTGATTATTTTGGATTTGAAATATCAAATCTCCCAAATTTAGAAGAATCAGCATTTTTAAGAGTTGATGCACCACCCCAATAACAAGTGTCTTTGCGACTGTACTAAGATTCTCACATGTAATTCATGAATAATGTACCAACCTACTTGTTTTTCTGTGACAGCTGTGGATTCAAGAGAGGCTTCCTGTTGCCTCCTGTAAGGATTATGGGAACAACCTCCAGAGTGTGCAGCAGCATGTCAAAAAGAACCAGGTGAGTGTCAAACGTGTTGTCAGATAAATGATACAGCTGAGTCTGGGAACGTACAAGTGCCTGATTTGGAAACCCTCACAAACATGTTTGCCAGTGTTGTTCCTTTATGAGCCAGAGTTATAGCAGGCCTTCTTTTATGTGTCCAATGTGACTCAGCAAAGATATTAAAAAAAAGAAGCTGCTTTGTCAAAAACAAAAAAATAATTGTGTGTATTTAGCTTCATATAACCTAACAGGACCAGCAGCATGAGTGCTGATTTTAGCTTTATCCCAGTTCAAGGGCTGCATTTCTGGATGGGTGCATTTAGAGGGAACTTTCTCAGTGATCTTGAAAATGTGTCATATCTGGATACCTATCTACATACCTCGATACCCCAGATCATAATACACAACTTAAAATGAGATGATCAGCACTAAAATAGACAATTTCTCAATGCTTTCTCTAAGCTTCTTGATTGAATTTTCGACAAGCCAAAGTTTCTCTGATGTCACCATACTGATTGGCAACACTTAGCAGAGAGAGATCTGTATTTTTCTCTGCTGAAAACAATTTCTTGAATTTATTTGATAATAAACACAATGGACACCGGAGCTGGCCTATCTGTCCGAAAAGGGACAGAAGAGCAGAAGAAAGCTGAAAACAGCAGAGTGATAGGGTGGCAGCCTGCTACTGAACTACAGTACAAACTTTAAAAAGTTTGCTTGTTGTCACATTTCAAAACACTGCACTACATATATGTTGATGAGTACATTACCTTGTCATGTCGTGTCCTGCAAAAAGTTGTCTTGAACAAAAAAAAAGTGCTAAATGAAAATCTGATCTCCATTGATCTGTCAAAACAAACTCACAAGTTATTTCATCACAACAGTATGCACAAATCTTCTGGCCGAAGGAGGCTACAGGCAACAATCCACTTCATATGGGGTTCTTCTCACAGTCCACAGTTTAAGGACTGTCTGCATCACATCTACCCAACTGTCCACCTTATTTTGAGAAATATACAAATATACAAAAAGTTGCAATGAACACCAAATTTGGTTTAATGCATTTTGTGTTATAGTAATATTTAACTGCTCTGTATTGTTGAGGATACCAGCACACTGTAACAATCAGATGTTGATGCTCTGTTTCATGTTTTACTGAGTAAATGGAATACAAACAGAACATCAGGAGTTATGTTTGGTGACTTTTATGAATATGTGGTCGGCTTTTTATACCTCTTGAGTGATTTATTGGTCGGACTCTGAATTTTTTTCCTGTGTTGAACGGTCAGACTCTGCAGAGGGAGCTGACGGGGCGACGGGCTCGCGTGGAGGAGGTGCTGGATCGGGCCGGGATCATCGCCTCTTTGAGGACTCCTGAGGTGGAGTTTGTGCGTGAAGGGGCAGGGCATGTGCGCCAACTGTGGGAGGTTCTGCAGCTGGAGACGGAGAGGAGAGCTGTGATGTTGGACGCGGCTCTGCAGTCTCAGCAGTACTACAGCGAAGCAGCCAAAGTGGAGTCCTGGCTGTCAGGACAGAAGCTCCAACTGGCCAATGAGGAGAAAGGAACGGTGAGGATGGACTCTACAAAGTATCAGTGGTGTTTTTATTATTATTGTTATTTATTATTTGTTATATTTGTAATTATTATTTGTTATCATTATTTTTTGGAGAAAAGGAGAAACCTCATCATTTACACATTTGTCTGGATGAAAAGTGATTAATTCTAATTTGCTGCAGGGTGTCATTTCCTTTGACAAAGTGGAAATTAATTATTTACCTTAAAATTTGGTGTATAGGATGCACCACAAATCTTTACAAATGCATGATCTTGTAAAACCTAAGAGGAAACTTTTTGACCACAAAGAGAGCCAAAGATGATACAAACCTAAACTCTCTCACAGAAACTTAAAATATTCTCATATTTTTCAGGATGAGGCGAGCACCCTGCAGCTGCTGAAGGCTCACCTGACTCTAGAGCAGACTGTTGAGACATACGCAGAGACTGTTGGCATGTTATCCCAGCAGTGCCAGCATCTACTGGAGGTCGGGCACCCTGACAGGTGAGGCATGAAACACTATCTCAGATTCGCTCTAAAACCATTTCAAGAATAGAGTTGCGTTGAAATTTTAGGAAGAACTTTAACGCATATTGCTTTTCTCTCCATTCTCACAGTGAGCATATCACCAAGCAGCAGTCGCACATAGACCGGCTGTACGTGTCCCTGAAGGACATGGTGGAGCACAGGAAGACCAAGCTGGAGCAGCAGTACTGGCTCTATCAGCTCAACAAAGATGTAGAGGAGCTGGAGAAGTGGATCACTGATCGAGAGGCTGTGGCCAGTTCCACCGAGCTGGGACACGACCTGGATGATGTCACGGTCAGTCCAGACACATGGTTTAAGATCTGCACCACTCGAACAACAGACATGACACATCAAACCTCAGATCTAACAGCTGGCAACATAGCAGTTCCCATCACATTATATCATGTTAACATGTTAACACAACAACATCTAGTGAGAAAATGTGAGAACATGGTTGCTTTTGCTCAGCTGAACAGTCCAACTGTGCCCTGATGTGCCTGAGTTCACTTTTTAATCTTCAGCATTTTGTCCATGTTCTACCCCCAAACACATCATGATGCAGTTAGAAGGATGACCATGTTCTAAAAACCCAAAAACAAACTCCCTACTCAGCCTCTTGGAGATATTGCAAAGATACTGAAAGACAGCAAACTAGTTCCATAACCAGTAGACTAGTTCAAAACACCCCATTTCTTACCCCTGAAATTTTCTGGAGCTCTTTCCTCTGGAAATTTTCTGAAATTGCTTGTTCATACATGTGCCTCACAGACGGAAGTTTTCTCAGTCAGTATAAGGGCACTTGGGGCCATGGCCATGCTCTGAAAACCACAGGGTAACAACATAACGGTGGACCAAACACCAGAGACCCTTTTGTCAGAATAGGGTGATGTGCAGTCATCTTTACTTGTTACATCTTAAAATCATTCTTCTTTTTTAAATTTTAGATTTTGCTTGTCAAAAAGTTACCTGTATCTCGCTCTGCATAGCACAACGGTTTGAACTTCATGCTGTTAACCTCATCCCTCCCACGCACTCACCTGTAGTGTATTTTCACAAATATTTACCTGCTGTGTTTGCACATCTGCTCAACACAAAATCTCATAGGAATTTCACTTGAAGGCTCGCAGGAAAAAGTATGGTAAAGTTGGGGTGAAAAATGTGTCTCTTCATGCTCACACTTTCAGGTCTGTGAAGATTTACAGCCCTCCATCAATAAATCAATTTGATATCCAATCATTTTGGTTTAAGTTTTTGTATATTATCCCCTCTTTTAGAGCCTATTTGTTTATTTCACTCTACAGCAGAAAACATTACCATTCTCATATCGAATCAAAGCTTTTCTTCTAATCACACCAGTCATCCAGTGCAAACTCTATCAATGTTTACATAACTAACACAAACACAACGATATTCTGTTTGAACTAAACCAAAGTGCAGATATAGCTGTCACAACATCAGTATTATGAATTCCTGTGAAACTAACCAGACATTTTTTTTATTATACCCAACCCAAACACAGCACAAAGATGGGCTTTTGTCCTTGTGGGTGTGTTTTGAACGCTAATATGCCACTTTTCATCTATCACTGCCTCAAACTTTTCTACCTGAGCCAACGCCTTAATGACTAATGACTGACGTTATGATCAAAATCAAGAACAGAAGAAAGAGGAGACACAGTTTAGCTGATGAACAAAAAGAAAACCGTCTGATGTTTGAGGTAGCCTGTTTTAACTCCATTTAACTGAGCTGCCTTAAAACGGCTGCCTTTCTCATTCTCACATTAAGCTGTCCTGCCTTCACTTTTCTGATTTATTTTCACTTGTTATATCAGAGACTGTACTGCCGACTTACTCTCACAAAACTGGGACAAAAGAAAAAACTCCTCACGTACATTACAAAACCAAATTTCTAACATGACCTGTTGTGTGTTTTGTGTCTTTCAGGTGCTGCAGGAAAGGTTCACTAAGTTTGCCTCGGAGACAAACAGTGTAGGTCAGCAGCGAATGGAGCAGGTGAACAAAATGGTGAACGAAATGATCGACTGCGGACACTCCGACGCCGCCACCATCGCAGAGTGGAAGGACGGGCTGAACGAGTCGTGGGCCGACCTGCTGGAGCTGATGGAGACCCGCAGGCAGATGCTGGCTGCGTCACACCAGCTGCACAAGTTCTTCACCGACTGCAAAGAGGTACAGTCAAAACAACATGGGCCCGTGACTCAGGTGTATCGTGTTCTTCATCAAAGGCAGGCAGTCTGGCCGTGACATGCGGCTGCTATTTTTAAAGCACTTGTGACGTGGCTGTCCTGCGTTGTAGGTCTTGGCTCAGATCGCTGGGAAGATGAAGCAGCTGCCAGAGGTAAGGGCGTGCCAAGCCAACATCACCAACCCGGCCACCCTGCAGAGACTGATGCACTCCTTCGAACATGCCCTTCAACTGCTCGTCGCACAGGCGAGTGATGATATGATTCCTCCCTGAGCCCATGGCTCACACAATGAAGATGAGGGGGTTTCAGTTCATATTCACAATATTTCAAATACAATGTAACAGACACATGTTCAAAAACATGGTGCAATACACCCTCTGGGTGTTCACAACCCTGATTACATTTTTTTTCCCTTTTTTTTACAGAATACTAGACTGTATTGGTATTGGTGGGGCTGGGCAATTAATCACAAATTACATTCAAAGGCAATATGGTCTACTGCAACATTTTAATCGCAGACAGTGCAATATTTCTTCAACCTCAAATGTGTCAGAATATTGTATAATTTTTTTGCAGTAGACAATTCATGCTCTACATCAGTGTCACTTAACTATGCTCAACCAAAGACCCAAAGTATTGTAAGCTACCTTTGCAAGAGAAAAAACTCATATGGTGAAAAGTGGCAAAAGTAGCAATAAAAATAAGTTTGAGTTGGCATAATGGTCAAAAAGCCAAAAAAAATTGGCAAGCAAATTGGGAGATAACTTGAAAAGCAGACAGAGGGTAGCAAAAACATTGGTCCAGAAGTTGCAAATAAAGAGTGAAAAGTGACTACAATGGGCAAAAAGCAGTCACAAGTAGTAAAAAGTTTTCATGGGTTGTCATCATGCTGTAATTGATGTCAATGCTCATTTTCGAATTTCCAATTTGTTTGTTGCACCACACAAGACAGGAACCATAAAATAATTGCACAAAAAATTGCTATTGTAATATCGCTAAAATGATTGCAATTAAATTATTTTTGCAAATTGTTCAGCCCAAATATTGAGTGTTTTTTTGGACAAATTTGGAGGGCTTGGTTTTTGAGAGAAAAAATTGCTAAATGTGAACTCCTCTTCAGGTTTATAAAGTCCTGGGTAAACATTTTTTGGTCATTTCAGGTTGCTTTGTTTACCATGGACACAAAACTGTTTCCCCACTTCATGTTTAACTAATAATGTCTTGAATTCTCCTATGTAGGTGAGGCAGCTGCAGGAGAACGCAGCCCAGCTCAGGACCATCTACGCTGGAGAGAAAGCAGAAGCCATCATGGTGAAGGAGCAGGAGCTGATCGAGGCGTGGAAGGAGCTGCTGAGCTCCTGTGAGGCCAGTCGAGTCCAGGTCACCTCAGTGACCGACAAAGTGCAGTTCTTCTCTGTGGTGCGTGAAAACCTGATGTGGATGGAGGGCATCATGGGACAGATAGGCTGGGATGAACCCAGGTAAGCTTTCATTATCTCCACGTGTTCTTCATTGTTCTGTCTGCAGAAAATCTGATGTGTGCATCACATGTTCCAGGTTTAATGGCTCCACATTTAGAAACTGGAAACTGAAGTACATGTCATAACTATTGATCTAGCCATATGCTCATCTGTTTTGCTATGGGTGGCTGTGGCCTGTCAGCGCCTGGGACAAAGGTTTTCATCTCTTCCACTGAATCATATTTGGACCACACACTGTAGAGTTTTTATGGAGATGTTACACATGAAATCCACAATGAAAGATCAAATAGGAAGTTTCTTCTTTCTAAATACTTTGTAGACCATAAAAAGTAATGAACTGTGCATAAAATTCCCTTTTGATGTGAATAGTGTTCAAATCGTATCACACAGTGCAAATTTAAGAGTTGACGCTTCTCACACTTTTTGGCATCTTGATGCAAAAATAAACCAGAAGTCATGTCAGAAAACAAATCAAACCACCTGTTCAACCAAAAGATACCCTCCATTAAGCATCTTTATGTGTTGATTAATTGATGCAAAACTCACAATAAGGCATAAAACACCACGACTTGCATTGATGTTTCAGTACCTCATTTCAGGTTGTAGTGATCAGAGAGAAAACCCTCCAGATCCTGGAGGGACTGCTCAGTGTTCACTGCTCATCTCTGTGGTTTTGATCAGTCCCTGCAGACAGAATGTCATTACTGTAAAAGATAAAATAGGCTGCTGTGTCACCTTGACCTAATTTCACATGACATCTGTGATTCAGTTTTTCATATTATGTAATGAGCTCAAAATACTCACACAATTGTCACAGCTGGTGTTGGACACTTTGGACTTGTAACAAATTTACACTTTTTAGTCTTTTGCAGTTTTCATCAAACTATTATTTGTAATATATAAAAATGGTTATTCATAAAAATGTGAATGTCGGTACTGTTGGGCTGATACAGATGAAAACATATTATTGTACAGAATGGAGCGGTACATTGAGGGTGAATCAAGTTGATCGGTTAATTACATAAAAGCAGCAAAGGGCAAATATTTTAAAAAGAGATTAATGACGTTTATCATTTTGAGGAAATATAACTACAAAATCTCAGATTCTAAGTTTCTGATTTTTTTTTTTTCAAGTGGTTTTCAGTGTTGCTTTGTATCTTAATGCAGTCTTTATGGCACATATGTGATTTCTCCTCTATTAAGGTTATTCTGTTTATAGCACTTCTCATCAGCACATAACTTAGAGGCAATGTAAAGACTTTATAGGTGATCTTGAAATGTTTCACTTAAGTATTTGTATGTTACAATCTGTGATTTAAAATGGGATTAACAATGCCAAAATTAGGTATTTCTAAGTGCTGTTTTGTTTTGTTTTTTTGTACCCATCACTCATATGATTAAACTACACAAAGTTTAGCAATGAGAAGCAAGAGCTTGCCTTTTTCTTGAAGAAAATTGCTTGTATTTAATTTTGCAGTTATGTACTCTGCACCTGAAAAAGCAAGAAAGGCAAGCAGGAAAGTGACAGAGCATGTGGCTAAAAAATGAAACGCAAAATAGATAGTCCTCACGGAGCCTTTATGCACAAATACTATTTTATGGGATGTTAACTGGTTTACCTGTGAGTCATACAGCTGATGTTCTCTTTCTGTTCTCATGTTTCTTCATCTCGTTTCAATCATTTAATTGACCCCTCCGTAGGGATTTGATTGCTCTGGAGGGGATGATGAAACAACACCAGGAACTCAAAGCCAAAATCGACGGCCGCAGCAAAACCATCCAGCAGTGTGCAGATCTCGGCAAGATCCTGATCGCTGCTGGAAACCCTGCATCAGAGGAGGTCAGGCTAACAAAGAGCATGTGAATGACCATCCCACTAACCACCTTGGATAGCTCAAACCCTTATTCACAACTTGATTAATATGTTGCAGTATGTTGTTGTGGTCATGGCTGCAATCTGTCTGTCACCACAGATACAAGAGAAGCTGGACAGCCTTCTGGCCAAGCAGAAGGATCTCATAGAGAAATGGGACAAACACCAGGAGAGGTTACTGCGCAGTGAGTGACTAAGACTCANGGTACTGTTGGGCTGATACAGATGAAAACATATTATTGTACAGAATGGAGCGGTACATTGAGGGTGAATCAAGTTGATCGGTTAATTACATAAAAGCAGCAAAGGGCAAATATTTTAAAGAGAGATTAATGACGTTTATCATTTTGAGGAAATATTACTACAAAATCTCAGATTCTAAGTTTCTGATTTTTTTTTTCAAGTGGTTTTCAGTGTTGCTTTGTATCTTAATGTAGTCTTTACAGCACATATGTGATTTCTCCTCTATTAAGGTTATTCTGTTTATAGCACTTCTCATCAGCACATAACTTAGAGGCAATGTAAAGACTTTATAGGTGATCTTGAAATATTTCACTTAAGTATTTGTATGTTACAATCTGTGATTTAAAATGGTATTAACAATGCCAAACTTAGATATTTCTAAATGCTGTTTTGTTTTGTTTTTTTGTACCCATCACTCATATGATTAAACTACACAAAGTTTAGCAATGAGAAGCAAGAGCTTGCCTTTTTCTTGGAGAAAATTTCTTGTATTTAATTTTGCAGTTATGTACTCTGCACCTGAAAAAGCAAGAAAGGCAAGCAGGAAAGTGACAGAGCATGGGCTAAGAGCTAAAACAGGAGCTTGTGGCTAAAACACGAAACGCAAAATAGATAGTCCTCACGGAGCCTTTATGCACAAATACTATTTGATGGGATGTTAACTGGTTTACCTGTGAGTCATACAGCTGATGTTCTCTTTCTGTTCTCGTGTTTCTTCATCTCGTTTCAATCATTTAATTGACCCCTCCGTAGGGATTTGATTGCTCTGGAGGGGATGATGAAACAACACCAGGAACTCAAAGCCAAAATTGACGGCCGCAGCAAAACCATCCAGCAGTGTGCAGATCTCGGCAAGATCCTGATCGCTGCTGGAAACCCTGCATCAGAGGAGGTCAGGCTAACAAAGAGCATGTGAATGACCATCCCACTAACCACCTTGGATAGCTCAAACCCTTATTCACAACTTGATTAATATGTTGCAGTATGTTGTTGTGGTCATGGCTGCAATCTGTCTGTCACCACAGATACAAGAGAAGCTGGACAGCCTTCTGGCCAAGCAGAAGGATCTCATAGAGAAATGGGACAAACACCAGGAGAGGTTACTGCGCAGTGAGTGACTAAGACTCAGTAATGGCTAAATGTACTGAAACTGATCATTTACATTCATGACGCTCTACATAATGTGCACGAGAAGTTTCTTTGTCATATTTCTGCATCTGGTATGTGGTGAAGGTAAATGCGCTCTTGGTCTGCTGTCACCTCCAGAGCAGGAACACTTCCAGTTCGCACAGGAGACGGTAAAGGCGGAAGCCTGGCTGAAGGCCAAGGAGCCGCTGATCACCTCCAGGGAGCCGGAGGGAGGCGAGGCCCGGGCCCAAACAGACGAGGTTGAGCAGCTCATCCTTCGCCACGAGGCCTTCCGCAAGGCTGCTGTAACCTGGAAAGAACGCTTCAGCTCTCTCCGCCAGCTTTCCGCAGTAAGCTTGACTGTAGATAAATGTTTAATCAGTTTGGTGGAGTCACAATTTAATGCTGCTACAGGAAAAAAAATGTGACCTTGAGTGGGTGTGTTTGCTTAGCAGGCATGTGCGCATGCCATGAGTTTGCATCATAACAGGATAAAATCTGTCTAATTTTTTCTGCATGTGGTTTTCTCTCACTCACTGCACCCCATACGCACTCATGCCCCATTACTAGCAGACAAACTTGTGGACAGAAACTGCTGCTCTGATAACTTTGATGGACACCCAGCTTTGAGTTGAGGTTTTAACCCTTTCATGCATGGTGATCACAAGAGTAACCAAATACCTAGACACTATTTGACAACAATTTGTATGGTTTAAAACATGCCCATTTGCTCTATCAAACAAAGCTGTACCAATTGTGTATCATTGATGATTAAAATTTTTTTATTAAGAGTAGGATTAGTCCCGGGTTTCCTACCATCCTTATCCCAAGAGAGAAAGTTTTTCTTTCCTCAACCCCGTACTGTCTGATTTAATTTACGTTAACAAAATATTTTTTTGTGTGTTTTCATGATATAAATGAGCTGCAGTACATCTCCAGAATAAGTTCATACCCCAATATATTTTGGTGTGATGTATTTGATAAGATCCATGGTATGTGCTGAATGTGAATCACTCGGCATCAGTGGAATACAAGATTATCTCAGCTAGATCAAGACAAGATGTAACACATCAGGTATGGAGCAAATTCGCAACAACAGTCACTGAGGGGTTAAAATACATCTGAAAAAAGTTGGATGATTTTTAACTTTGAGGTTTAGTTAACATATATGCTAAGAAAGTGGTGAAGTCACTAATGCATAAAGTGAGTGCAGCCCTCACAACTGTGGACAGGTGTCACTCGTCCTGCTACAGTTCCAAGGTGGATGAGATATGGAAAGACATGGAGGCCAAAGCAAAGCAGCACAAGGTTAGGGAGAGTTAAAAAGAAAAAAAAAAACTAACACTCCCCTTAGGAAAATGGCTCTGGATTCGTCCAAAAGACAGCACGTGACTTGATTTATTTCATTATTTATTGTATATATTTAGTATTTGTTATTTATAATACAAAAGACAGAAATGTTCAATGCATATATGTGATCATATTTGACTTTATTAAAACTGGACTACCTCATTTACATTATATTATTTGATAGAAGTTAAAAACCAAAACCTTCCTTTTTTATTTAATTGATTTGTTCAATCATATTTTTTGCAGTTGAAACTCTTTTTCTTCCTAGATACTAGATATACATAGGCCTTAAAGTAACATGGGCAGAGAAAAAAAAAGTATCTTTCTCGTTACCACAGGTTGGAATCTGATGCCCACAGCAAATCTTGTTTTTTTTGTCCTCATATTTGCCAGTGTCACTATAGGGGATCCATAGATTTGGTCTTCAAAGAGTCTTTTTAAAAAGCAGTCTTGAGAAGGAGGGGACGTCTTGCATTTTAGCTGGTGTTTCAATTATTAGTCTCCAGCACTGTCTCTTAATTCATGGGCATTACTTTCCACTTTTGCAAAATGAGGGTCAAGAGAAGTCTGCAAATATCTCATGCATCAAAGGGTTAATGCTGTCAGTATAGAGATGATAGTTGTAAAGTTACCTCTCTTTTTAGGCTGAGAAGAAAAAAGAAGAGGAGAAAAAGACAACCCCTCTCTCCAGTCGAAGGATGTTCCCATTATCTTGTCTGACTCCCAGTGTTCCCTCAACCAGCGCTACCTCATCTTTCTTGAGGCAGACGGTACAGGGACAGTTAGAAACCAAACCCCTGCAGACCAGTCTGGATCTGGGAGCCACTCCTGTAACCCAGAGATTGTCTTTGGGCAGCTACAACCCTGTACTGAATGGATCAGGCTACCACGGGCTGGAGCAGCAGGGCACCGGGAAGCTTTTGGGCTCCTCGTATCTAGGAATGAACAACCCCGGGGCTGGAGCTGGAGCCGGAGCTGGAGCTGGAAGTGACTCGGGTTTCTCAGCAATGACGTCCCACAGTGCCGGAGGAGACACTTCTACATACCTTGGAATAAACCATCAAACTGCTGGCAGTGCAGAGAGCTCTGGGTACTTTGGACTGAATACTGGGTCTGGAGGGGGGCTACAGAACCACCTCAGCAGTGGCAGGTTAGGAAGTTCAGGTAACCTGGCTCAGCAGCCAAGTGGTGCAGGGATGGGAAGCCCGGGGTATATGCCTCCACAGAATATGGGCAGTTCTGGATATTTGGCCCAAACACAAAATGTGGGAGGTTCGGGGTATTTAGGGCAGCAGCCTAATTTAGGGAGTACAGGATATTTGGCACAACAGCCTAATATGGGTAGCTCGGGGTATTTGGCACAGCAACCCAATATGGGAAGCTCTGGGTATTTGGCACAACAGCCTAACTTGGGGAGTTCTGGGTATTTGGCACAGCAGCCCAACATGGGGAGTTCTGGGTATTTGGCACAACAGCCTAACTTGGTGAGTTCTGGATACATAGCGGCGCAGAATTATCAGAGCAGTGGCAGCGGTTTGGGTAGCTCGGGCTTCCTGGCACAAAATCATTACAGCAGTGGAAGCCTGGGCAGCTCTGGATTCTTGGCGCAGAGTGGTGGCATCATGGACCCTAAGATGGCATACGCATGGCAGCACCTGAAGGCTGACTTCATGCAGCCCAGGATTAACCACATCCACAAGGCAGTAAACCCTCTCCTGGAAGCCAGCAGAGTGCAGCGGGAACAGTACGGGGACATCCCAATGGCTGACATGGGGCCAGAGTCAGGGCTGGAGCTGCTCCATGGACGACTCCAGAGAGACCCTCGTGGGAGTCGGTCTGATCCTCAGATGGACCATTTGAGGCGAGAAAGAGAATACAAGCTGGGTAGACAGACCTCCAGTGAGCAGGAGATCCAGGCCAGGCTAAACGAGTTACCGCTGATTGTACGTCAAGAGCGCTACCGGAGACGCCTGGAGAGGCAGTCATCCAGCGAACAGGAGGGGAGCAGCAAGCAGAGGCTGCAGAGGCAGGACTCCAGTGACCTGGAGGGCTCGGCCAAGGAGGGCTCTGACAAGCGCTCGGGGTACGTGAATGAGTCGTGCTGTGACAGTTTTAAGAAATTTGGCTCTCACTTTGCCTCGTCAGCTGCATCCGGTGTGATCCTAATGATTTTTAAGGTCACATAATGATGTGTTGGCTGTTTGGGTGACTCATGTCTGTTGCAAATGCAGGGAGAAGAGATCGACCATGGCAGAGATTGTAGAACAGGTGCAGGAGAGAGAGGCAGCACATGTGAGTAACCAAATATATGATACTACGCTATAATGCTGTCATTAACTTATCGTGTCTTACATCCTCCACCTGTCTACTTCCTCAGGCACGAGGAGAGCCCTACCGCCCTCCTAGCAGCCTCTCGGCACCCGTGACTCGTTTTGACGGCCGTCCCCGGGCCCGAGATCGACCCAAACCAAGGAGGAGGCCTCGTCCGAAAGAGCCGGAGGAGACGAGACGTTCTCGCTCAGCTCCTGCTACTGGTGCCCCAACAACCCCACAGCCACCTTCACACACTGCCCAAAATGAAGGCTTCCTCTACCGCAAAAAGGCAACCACCTCTGACCTTGAAGCTCAGCAGAGGAGTCCAAACAGGTAGAGACATCATTTAACCATCAAGACTGAACAGTAAAGCAGGTTTCGACTGTCTACTCCTCAGATTTTTTTGTGAGAGAAAGAGTGTCAGGAATTGGTAAAACAATGTGTTGACTTCAAATACTGTGAAGGATGATGAAGGTCTGGAAGAGTACAAGGCCTCTTTGAAACAACCCATTTCAACATTCATTCCTCCCTGTTAAACAGCAGCTGACGCTAGCATTCAACCCCAAAAATGTTAATTAGCCTTTAGTTACAACTTTAAACAAAGATCCCTGTTTTGGGTTTTTTTTTGCCTGGCTCTTGTTAGTGTTGTCCTCACTGATAAATTTGGCTTATATCGATTAGAAATAGTAAAGGATACATCCAGCTAAATCCAATGAACAGTGTGTCTAGAAATATGTTCTATCTTGTGCTCCAATCAACATGTGATTTTGATTTTACAGTAAGTCCTGGGTGAATGTTTACTGTGTGCTGAAAGACGGAAAGATGACCTTCTACAAGGATGCCAGAAACCACACTGTAACATACAACGAGGAGCCTCCGGTTGATCTCAGTATTTGCTCCTTTGATCCTACAATGGGATACAAGAAGAAGAAGAATGTCTTCATCCTCAAGTAAGAGAGATATAACTGTTAATCTGTAATAGTGGGAGGAGCCATCGGTTTATATGGTAGTTATTTTGATGTGAGAGATTAACATGAAAAAGACCAGTGAGTGAAATATGATGTCAATGTTTATTAAATGTCGTCATCAAGACACCTAAACGCACCTAAATGAAAGAGAAACTAACAATCCATATTAATTTCATCTGAAACAGGTTAAATGACGGAAACAACTTTGCGTTCCATGCAAAAGATGAGGTAAGGACTCTTGAATTAGTGTTTTTCATTTTCCCTTTGTTTAAACTCAAAAATCACTCGGGGCTTGTTCTTATTCACAATGACGGCACTAAAGAGACCTACATGAGGAAGGCATGCTGCAGATTTGTGTTTAGAGTAATTTCAAAAGAAACTCCTGGTGATTAAAACCATAAGATTTAAATGAACAAAATTCACCTGGTCAAGAAACATTGACAGTAAACTAAAGTGCTCATCTGATACCTTTAAAATTTATTTCAAAACAAAGACACTCTGTACTCATGAGGCATTTCCAATGATTGTTTTTTATTCTGAGACAATAACTATGGAGCTAATAAAGCTCAGTGATACAGGTTTTTATTTTTTTGTTACATGGCCCCATTGGCCAGCCAATTCCTAAGAGTAAGACCTGCACAGTTCTTAAGACCCCAAATTTTACTTAGTGTATTTATCTTTGTAGAAGTCGAAGTATTGTTACACTAGACCTTAAATTTGAAGATCAAACCTTATGTAGAAAAAATTGGTGTCCTCAAAGTCCATGTTTCATAGATGGAAAAGAGAAAACAGCTGCCAGTGCAGCACAGGAAAAAATCTTAAGCTTATGTAAAGTTGCAGTTCTTGGTGCATCCACTTGAAGCTGGCTGCAGAAAGACAGGAAACCACATTGGCTTCATTACATTGCAACAGGAACAGATGGGTGACATCACAGAGACTACATCCATGTTTTAAACAGTCTAAGATGCAGCAGGGAAAAAAATCATTTCTGGATGATTTCTGTTAAGTTTGTATTGAACATCGTTCATAGAAACGTAATAACACTGAGCCCTTAATCTAAGCTGTTTGAATGCTTGGATGAAAATTAGCTCTACATTTGGCTGGTCAAAGTGGCTTATTCTCGTGCAATGATGTATTTTGAGGAGTAATGAAACAGATGAAATCACTAAGATTCTGTTTTTGCAGTTCATGCTCCAACAATAAATGATAAAGAAAATGAGAACGCTTTGTTCACCTTCTACATTCATTTGGTCAAGGACCAATGTCAGTCCTCAGTTTGCCTGTTATAAATCCTACCTCTGTGTTTTCAGTTGACTAAAAATCTGCAGAGAAAGATTTCTGATGAGTCATCATCCTGTTATGCAGGAAATGATAAGCTCTAAATTTAACAAATCTGAGCTCAAAAGGCTGGCGTTTCATAGTGCAGAGCAAATATTGAGTTATAGAAACCCTAGCATACATCTTAATGTATCTGTAAATATGTGGTCAGAAGCAAAATGTCAGGGAGAGCATGTCTGTAAATACACCCAAATTGCCTCAATGACATAACAAGAAGAAAAGTTTATGAAATAAACTCAGCCGACTCCCATCAGAGGTAAAAAAAAACAGCAAGATCTGCCCAAAGCTACCAGGACTGCCTTTAGACTGGGAAAATACGACCATGATAACATTATTTTAAGAAGCTTCTATTCACAACAGTTCACATTCTCGCATAAAGCGGATGGCATCAATGAAGACTGAAAGCTACACAGCATGTCCAGAGTTAAAAACATAATATATGCCATATTCAACCAACAAGTCCAAGAAATGTTTATTTGAAGATACTGAGAATCACAATTTAGGTCTGGGTTGCCCATGACAAAGAAAATCTGTGAATGGAATAAGAAAAAATTACCTATCTGGGACATTTTCTCAATGCAAGTAACTAAGAAAGTCAGTAGTTCTTTTCGTTCTCCTTACAAACATTTCAGACATTTTTTGTCTTGAGATATCTTAAAGCAAGACATTTTTCTTTTTTCTCAGAGTTAATCTAACTTAAATGAAGTCTTTGTAGACTTTTTACTTACTAGAGACAGGATAAATTCACTTGCTCAGTTTTAACTATAAATACATGGATGATGAATTTTTAAAAATCCGATGTGACGTGATTAAGTTGTTATCCTGGGATTAAAGCTTTCTCATTGTCTTGGCTCACATTTAAGACCTCTAAATGCCTGTATTGAAACAAAAGTCATCATCCAAACCTCTTAAATATAGTTTCACACTGATGGCTGGTTTTCATGCTGTCAGGTCAAACATCTCAGACTTCCTTGAAACAAAGACTTGTGGGTCATTTTTTCTTCTTTCTATTGAAGGGTGGTTCTGTGTGACCTGGAGGAGATTGAAAAGAAGACATCATTTACTCTAGTCATTTAGAGTATTTAAACAGCTCTTGTCATAGATGACTCTTGATAAGGAGCCTATCCAATCAAAAAATGTTTTTACTGAACCTGTAGCCTCATTTACGTCATACAGTGGTTCCTGAAGAGGCTTCATGAAGCCCAAAATGGCACTTGCTGTCTTACAGATGCTGACTCAATCTTACTCGAGACAAAGGCAGAGAGGCACTTCAAAGTTGGCCCTTTTAATCACAGGGGTGCTAACAGGGTTTTTTTTTTTTTTCCTTTTTTGTTTGGCTTTTTAAGTCAATCCCAAGAGGACCCTCAAGAAACCACAGATTTGAGTTTTTCCTCTTTGCTCCTCATTCTAACCCTGGATGTTTGAACACACCAGCACCCCCCACAGACAGGGAGGGGGGACAACAAAGTTATAAACACACATAATAGAAACTGTATCTAAAACTCATAATCTGCCATGATGAAAGAAAGCAAGATTAACATGAAAAGACAAAGTTATGGACTAAGAGAAAGATATGTCATGTTAAAAATATTTGTCTTCATCTGGTGTCTGTAGGAGGACATGAAGGCCTGGACTTCAAACATCACCACCTGTATACAAGAGCACGAAGCCATGGCCAAGTGGGACAAACCAGGCACCTCATCCATGGACCCCGATCACTCTGAGAGGAAGGAGAAGTCGGAGGGAGATGCCGATGCCAGGTCAGAGCGGTCTGAGCTGGCCGAGGGGGAGGAGAGGTCCGAGAAGGAGAGGTCAGAGAAGGGGGACGGCTCGGAGAAGTTAGACACGTCAGAAATCGCCGACAAATTTGAGGGCGGTGCGGGGGGCTCCAGCACGTCTGGAAAGAGCAAATGAGGAGCCCCCCTTTGTGTTTTAACATTACTCACTGACTAAAGGCGTAGGAGGCGGTGGGTGGGAGGGAGGATGGGAGGGGTGGATGGATGGAGAGCATGTGCAGCTAGATTTGCAGACCCTCAGTCACAGCAGAGCTGGAACACACTGAGACCCCTGATGGTCCTTGGACTGACTTGTTGTGACTGTGACAGACTAACCTCTCAGCCCCTCCCCCTCACCCAGGCAATACATCAGTGCTCGCATTGTGCCACCTGCTGGTGGAGAGGAGGCGGGACCAGACAGACAGACACAAAAACAGACAGACGGACTCCAACACGTGGTCCCAGGAATTAGCCACCGTCACGTCCCATCGTCGATCGTTCTCTCTCTTGGATTCACAGCATCTTTCTGTATGTATCTTTGACTGATAATGTAATGCTCTGTCTAGCTAGACAAAACCAGAGAAGTGGTGAATGAAATGTTTCACAATACTACAAAAAAAGGAAAAAATGTTTTTTGAAGCAATATACTTTTTTATTTCTTCTCTTTGTTAAAGAGAGAAAAAGGGAAACGGAAATAAGTGCAAATGTGAACTCTATGATTTGTCACCTCCACGTAAGCTTACTCCAGGCAGTTGTGCACCTTAGACACTTGACACATCTGTATACTAATCATAAAGACATTTAATCCCATCACACGGCTAGCTTTGAATCATCTTAATATAAAGGAATGCTGGTGTTACCCACCTGACTTCATTGGTGTCAATGAAATACATTTCTACTCTTTCTTTTCTCTTTTTAAGATAATTATTATTTGTCCACAAAGATTCATGTCAAGAAAAGAGCGTTCATTCAAATTCTAACCTGAGGTGTGTTCAAAGTGACACTAAGCCTATGTGACACAATGCCTTTGTATACATGACAAAAATCAGAACATTGCATGGAATAGTCTATTAGTGCACCTGTTAAACTTGCCTTTAATTTTATTTTCTTGAAATAATTTGGGCGGTTTGGGAATTGCAATAATTTAATGTGAGTGGAGAGAAAGTCCAGATGTAAGTGTGACAAAATAAGAGTGTCTTCTTTCCACAGTAAGCATGAGAAGAAAGGTGTGGGTTTTTCTTGCGGGAGGGACTTGATCTGCAACATGAATTAAGAAGCCAAATGGCCCCTCTGCTGTTTGTACTGTATTACTGCGATTTCTTTTCCACAGAATGTACTGATTCCAGCTTTGAAATGTTCAATCACCACTGAGTCTGTGGTGCCCAAAATTGTAAAAACCCTGAAGCAGTTCACTGGGAGCTCGGGCTCTCTGTACCCTGTGTGTTTTTAAGTTCAGACTGATTGGAAACCTCTCCATCAAAGGCAAGTTAAATGTAAAACTGTCATGATTCAAGTCATGAATTGTATATACCTATCTTTGTATGTATACCAATAAATCCTGTGCTCTAATAAAAACAATACTCTGAACTGAAATGGGTAAAATTAAAACATTTGTATTAATCCACAAATAAAAACAATCATCACTCCGATATATTAATGTTTAATACATTTAAATGAAAAATATGCAAATTAGGAGCCACTATTGAATATCATAGTGTATATACGTACACCAGTATCTAGTTGTATCAAACACCTTTTACCAGGGAAGAGCAGCAGGACATACTATAGGTATGCTTGTTGTATTTTTATAAGCCTATATTTATTCATATCAGAGTCAGGAGTTGCCCCGCAGCCCCAATAAGAAACTTGTAATAATAGCTGATTGAGTAGTCTGTGTGTCTGTGAGAGGTGTGCTAAATTTATATATTACAGACAAGAAAAAATCTACTATAGCCTGGGCGGTCCAGTACATGCTGCCCTGGAGAATCAAACTACTGGTGACTAAAGTGACGTGCAGTACGCTGTGATCACAGAGATGAACAGTCCACTTCCTCTTTGTTAGTCGTTTATGTCGGGACTTTTTACAATGTTGGTACAATTAATGTGAGTGAAAGTGGCAAAATCTATGGAAGCCCTGAAAGCAAGCCGGGGGAAAAAAACATGCTGGTTCTGTTTTTTTATTTTATTTTTTTATTTTCCTTATCACATATTCATTATTGTTAAAAGGAAATGGTTGTTTTCCCCATTGGTGACACAAAGGTTGGGCAAAATAATCTTTCAGGATAACTATTTTTTTCCGTCTTGTGAAACATAGAAGAACAAGTCTTGGCAGTTGTTGTTTAACTAGGAATGTGAGCCTCAATAGGCTGAAGTGCACCACGTTTAAAGAATAGCATGAGGAACATTTAAGTTCAGGTGGAGATTTTTCATGACCTTGGAAGGCAACTTCTTTGTGGAATATTTAATACATAGTCAATGCAATAAGGCAACTTGGAAGTTAACTCATTTTACAAAAGACTCGAAGTGCTGAGGTTCTCCTGATATCATGACAGGTATTTTGTCATTTATTTGAGCCAATATCCAGCAGTTAAAAAAAACAACTTTTGAAATGTAATTTACTTATTTACTTTGGAGAATCAAATCATAGCAGCTCAGGTTCATTGAGGCTTAAACTGCCACCGTACAAACAGTAAAACAGATGCTGACCCGGGATGAAACAGAACCTAATGGTGGGTGTTTATCTGAGAAAATCTTGCTCTGAGACGAGCTGAATGGAGTCTGATGGCACAGTTCCTGAAGTAGAAAGTGAATTAACAGAAACAGAGCACCGCTTAGTGATGTCATAAACTTAAGCAAGATTGTCTTTGACATGTCTTGAAGTGCTATATGGGTCTTGTTCAAACAAACCAGAGAAACACCAGTATAGAGGCCAACATGTCTGTGTACACAACATGATTTCAGCTCTGCTTGTGTTTTAAAGGACTGTATTTTGTGCCATACAAGGATGGTGGATAAATCAGTAGAGGCTGCAGACAGATTCTGAGATGACATGGGGCAGTGAGCCACAGTTAAGCCTTGGTCACCTGGCTGCAGGACTTTAGCTTCGATATGTGGCGCACTCTTACCACTGAGTTAGTTAGCAAGTAACAACCCTGAGCTTTGCTTTTTGAAAACCAAGCATCCACATAACAAGATAAGTTTGCTAGGGTATGCTATTTATTTTGACTTTGAAAAAGTGATGGTTTTTTTTGTTTGTTTGTTTTTTTGCTTGTAATATCCCTTTTCAAGACATTTTTCTTGATTTATCATTTGAATGTGGTGTATAAGATTTTTTTTTTCTTTACCAAAAAGTAAGACAAAAAGTAATAGTGGTTTTGAGTATTTGCTTTGTAAAAATATCACTAAAAGTATAAGCAACGAAAAAAACCTGCTCAAATCCATTTCTCTGATGGAAGATGAGTTGATCGAAAATGTTACAACATTCATCAAATATTTTTTTACTCTGTTTTCAATTTTTAGTTTCTGTGGACACCGAATTGAAGAACTTAGAAAAAAATATGCAGACACAAAAAAATTCTTCCTGATCTTAAATTCTAAATATATGAGACAACCTAAATAGATTTAAGTCAGAAAATGAGTTGAAGGAAATGTTTTTCAGTCTTGCCGCTCAGGGCCTCTGTAGATTCAGACACACTGCACTCACAGGAGAAATCGAGGTGGACAAACACAAGCTTTGTGCAGTGAAGCACAGACAGCAGCTGACTTTTCTTCAAACTTACTTCCAGTTTCTTTCCCCTTCCATCCTTCCAAATTGCACCTCAAATATATATAAAAAAAATAACTTATAGAGAGTCTTCCTTTCTCTAAAACACCAAAAGTTTATCTCAGATACAGCCGTATTTGAATTCACTGACTTGAGGATTGTAGTGACAGTATTTCTGTACCTGTCTGTTTCACTGCAGCCTTCAATGAGCTGAATGAGAATAGATAAGCTATGTTATGATGTGAATGTTATTATCATTTGTCAGTCACTGTTTGTTTTTACATAAGTGCCATGTCATGCAGTTTGCTGAAACAGGGGTTCAGAGGAGAGAACAATTGGTTGTTGAATCATGAGTAACGTCTGACAGTGGGCCTGTCATTGCAATACACGTTTTTTTCACTGAAATAGGAGCTGTAGTATTTTCATGTGGCTGTAATTGTTCTGATTCATCGCTCATGGCAGATATTTAGCCCGCATCACCATGTGCGTTTTAACTGTTTGCTTACCATCACTTTTATGAAACACAAAGGGGGATTTTTTTTCCACTATGTTATAACAGTAACAGTCGAAAAATTCAATAGGCAGCATAAACCGTGACTGAAGAAAAAAAATATTGTGCAAACTTTGTTTCCTTCATTGATGGTCTTAAAAGTGTGTATGTCTTTGTTACTTTACATTACAACTTGCTGCTATGACATTAAATAAACCTCCAAACCTGCTGATGCAAATATGACGTGGAATTGATGTGGACGCACATGCTGGCTGCAAACACAAGCACTTTACTAAAACACTTTCATATCACATGTTCCTATTTATAAGATAGGAAAATGGAAAGCATAGTACATAAGGGAAAAGAAAGGTAATGTAAAGCCATCGGATGAGGATGGGTAGTTGGCTTGTAGTTCTCCTGCCATGGATCTTACAAAATGTAAATATAGATTCATGTTGAGTGACATAACCCATTGGTTTCTGTTGAGAAATTATAAAGATGAAAAATCCAAGTCATCATAAAAGATTCTCAATGTAGTCTTTGTGACATCACCCCTTTGTTTCTGTTACAGAGTTTCATCAGCTGCTGCCATATTGAAAATGTTGAACTCAGCCAAGCTTTGTTTCACTTTGGACCAGGCAACCTCTGCAGACAGCTTAAGTTACTTTCATTCAAGTCAGCCATAATAAACACACCAGTTTAATTGATCCAAAAACAATGTAAGACATTCATGTGGCAAATTGAGCTATTCAAGCCAAAACAGTTTCTGAACCAGGCTGTTAACACGTTTATTTTTGACATAAATATCATCTTTCTTGTCTTGATATGGTTTTGGGTATTTCTACAGCCAACCAACAGTTAATACTTCTGTATAAACTTCATATTTTAAGACCAGATGTTGCCGCTTGCAACCTACGCGACAGACAAATTGCAAAGCCTTATGCCTTCTGAAAAAATTCTCCCTTGTTTGGAGTACAGAAATTAGCCTTGAGGATCAAAACTTTTTTTAACCAGGCTGTAAACGTCTTAAATAGTGGTAAAAACTGATAATGCCTGTGCTTTCTGCTTTTGCAGTTTCAAGTGGCCACCTGAGAAACTCCAGTTTTTAGCATATAAGGCTGCTTCTTGGCTTAAACTTCGGAGTACAACAATTATCCCAACTACTACACATTTTGAAAACTTTAGCGTCGCTTTTTCAGTATATGTGAATTCAAAAGTGGGCTCTTGCGAAAGACACATAAAACCACTGTTATATAATAGCAGATATACTGACTGGCACAAAATTCACTGTCAAACTATTGACTGTATATTGAATAATATATATTTAAGCCATTTTGAAGAAGTAAGATAAACACAGAATACGTTATCTTATACTTTTCATTATTTTTTGATAGCACAATTTGTTTATGATCTCCAGGTGGCCATTTTCACACCTCAAACTATGTTATAAGAAGAAACAAAAACATTTTGTGATTGCGAATGCTATTTTTAGAAACGTGAAAAACTGTGGCTTCCACAGTATAGAGTATTTTGTTGTTGTTTTGTTTTTGCATTGGCCTATTCCCTGATGGTGTTCTAATAGAAAAGCTTTTGATGTTGACTGTTTCTTTAAGCTTTTTTCTGATTATATGTTACCATTGTCATTGTATCATCCTTCATTTTTTTTCCTACCTTGGCTCTCTTTCACAGGATTTATCGCCCTCATTTATTAAATTTGTTGATTTACTGGTCCCTCCATGAGCAGTATATCCAGTGTGGTCTATCATACTGTACAGTGTACACCTGGCATCCAGTGAGTCACGTGACTACGTCTGGCATCCTAGGGCGCGGCAGTGCGCAGATGCAGTGCGCAGCTGAGGAAGCTGAGGCACTTCCTCGCAGGTCTGTCCAGCTCTGAGTCCTGTGGAAATGTCGAGCTGGGGAAGGATCGCTGCAGCTTTGAGGACTGCTCTCAGAAGTCCTCAGTCCCTGAGGACCTTAGCTCTTCGCCAGGCTGTGGGTCCGGCTGTTGTGGGCTCTTTAGTCGGAGCTGGAGCTTTCTGTTATTATCAGTATCATGCCAACAACAGGACTCTGCCCTTTGCTGTTTATGCCGAGCAGGAAAAAGTGAGTACACACCCGATACAAGCTCGAACACATGGCTTCAAAATGTGTCTTCTTTGTCCGACTATATGAATGTAATGTTTACTGTTTCTAAACTTAACTAATGGTGACTCATTCGTGTAGAAAGAGGGTGTGAATACTGAGGCTGAAGTTTATATCAACAGATTACGCCCCCCAGCTGTCACACACCGTCACTCCACACGAACATCAATCATGTTCCCTTCAGTCGAGCTTTACTCTGCTTTAGGTCGGTTCAAAGTAGTTTCTTTGTTGTTTTAGTTTTTGCATAATTAGCAGACCAATTTGCGTCGCGTTTGATGCATTAGAAAGTCTGAGCAGCTCTGATTATTAAGGAATTCAGACAGGTAAGTGACCAGCACACCTGTTTCCTGCTCACTCAGTCTCCATGATTTATGCAGCTGATTATATTCAGGGCGCTGTCAACATACTTCCTGTGGCTATATTCATACATACATTTACTGACTGTTTGAAAGACTGAGAATAATTCTGACTTGGATTATTTGTAGCCCAAACTTTAATTTTATGCCACGTTTTGAGTGTCCAAAAAAGAAAGGTATATATATTCTCTTGTGTCTATGTAATGTTGTGACCAATGAAGGGGGAGGGATTCATGATTCATGTTACAGCCACTTTATTACTGTTCTTGGATGTTCATGTCATGTTTCATTCTTTTTCTACATATTCTAATTTAACATATTCTACCTCTTACAGAGACATGTGTATGTACTGACTGTTTTCCTTTTTTTAACACGTCATGTTGGCCGAAGAAAAGTAATAAAAAGATTTTTAAAATATCAATTAAAAGAAAAGTTTCAGTGCAGAGTTGTACAAAACAATAGATATTGAAATTATCAGTTAAAATATTTTAATAAAAAGCAGCTGTAAAACAGTGAGTTGTCAACCTTGGTTTGAAGGATTTTAGAGTTTCAACAGACCCCTCTGACTCTGGGGATTAAAAGCAGACATGTTCCAGATGACCTGGGTGGTCTTGACGGCTCATTCTGTATTCGATGATCACTAATATATTTCAACCCCAAACAGTTCATTGCTTTATAAACCAATAGGACCAATATTAACTTCAGATTTTGAGTGATCCACTGTCTTGGTCTTAGTAAAAACTCGAGCAGCAGCGTTTTAAACCTGTGATGTGTTTTTGACTTGTGTTGTTTCAGGAAGCACCAGCTCCTCAGCTGTCCGCTAGAAAGGTCCGTTTCAACCAGTTTGCCTCAGTGGTGTACAAGGATGAGCCCTACATGACCCCCAGAGACTTCCTGTACTCTGTCATGCTGGAGAATGTGGACCGTAAGATGTACCTTTCTCACTGTCTTCATCTGTTGACTTTGATGTGTCAAATGTAAAAATTATAGATGTGACCAGTTTTTTTCTGTACGATAGTGTTTGATAGAGTGTTTATTTCTTTTACAGACCTCAAAACATGTTCAGCATTAAAATCAAAGTTATTGAAATATTTAGTAAACCAACAAATCTGTTTTTGTTTCCACTCATATAGGGAAGCTGCAGAAGAGGATTTTAACAGAAAAGGTTTGTTTACAACGTCATCTGAGTATAAAAGTTTGTGATGATAGGTTTGTGCTGATGTTGATGTTGTCTTGCGTGTTTCTGCAGGAAGTTGACCAAATGTTAAAAGCAGCCTCTAAAGCTTGGCCCGGTAATGATCTGTTCAGGAACCTGGGAGACAACGGTAAGTCTGAGGCCTTTCATGGATTGTTATAAATCCATGTACTTTTATAGAAACATATTGTGTTTGTTGAGTTTTGAGGGTCGGAGGAAAGTACAGACATGGAAACATCGAAAAATCACACAAAGGAGCTCATTTGATGAAATCAAAACTAGAAACCTTTTCCTCATCCTCAAAGAGTGAGGTGCAAAAATCTCCCCTGTATATGCTGCCAAACTTGACTTAACTGACACTGTTGATACTTGAACAGGGAAGTGTCTTTTCAAAGTCAGTTAATTTATATGTTGATTGACTTCAAATTTATTTCTCCCACAGGTTTGATTTCCTACACAGAGTATCTCTTCCTGCTGACTATACTAATCAGTAAGTACATTTACAAACTTTGTTATGGGTTTCTCTAAGGCTAGGCAATTCATTGCAAATTGCAAAAATACCGGATTTTTCCATACTAATTATCACCGGATTAGAGCCTTGTCAATTTAGGACGTGATCAAGTTACCAGGGGGGAAATGCACCTAATCCTTGCATTCATTTATGATCTTTGCCATAGTATTTGGATCCAGTGCAGATAACTGACAGTGCATTGTTGTTGCAGAGCCACGTACAGGATTTCATATTGCTTTTAAAATGCTTGATATTGACGGAAATGAGCATGTGGACAAAAAGGAGTTCCTGAAGGTAAGAATGATGATAATGAGTTTTTATTAAGGAGATGTTTTAATGTGGCATTGATGTTGAATGTAACAGTTCAATTTTAATGTCATCTTGGGAAAACATGATTCTGTATTATCCAAATGTAAATGTGTACATTTAAATTTTTAAAAAATCCCAACTTTAATGCTGCGTGAAGCCGTGAAGCTGCCGTGGTTGTAAGTATGACAGTTTTAAAGGTGAGGTGGAGCTGCACTGGTAGCTGCTGTAGTCTGTTTTCCATCTGTCATGTGTTTGCATCTCTGCAGCCTGACTCAGCCCCCCAGTGTAGTCCAGTTATTTAGAGTCATGTGACCTTTCAGCCGGACTCTGCCTGAGTGATGACAAGAGAAATCCTCTGTGTGCTGAGATCAGGCCTTGAGCTGGTAGACTGCATGTTGGCACGCTATGATGCACCCTGTGTTGTATTTAAATGCTGTAACTTGGTGCACATGCCTCAAAATAAGAGTGCATGGGCTCCAACCTGCTCCAGTGTTTATTATCAACATACATGGAGGCTAAATCTCTGATCTGATTGGTAAAATGCTCACCCCTTGTTCTTACATTTCACCCCTTTTACAAGAAAGGGGTGATGTGGTGTAAAATGTAAATAGAAATGTGACTGTGGTGGTTTTGATACGATTTAAAACCCTCGTTAAATTCATCATAAGGAAACAAATCAATGTTGAAACTGAAATTTCATGCAACCTGTCTTTAGAAAACCAATACAGTTGCAGCACAAAACTAAAAGTTATGAAAAGTAAAATGAAAAACAAAAAAACTGGATAATTATGTAACAAGGTTAAAAAAGAGGGTATTGAGACTTAGGAGGGCTGTATTTGGGTTCTCTAGTACATTTATAGTAGAATCAATGTTTAAGTTTAACATTTCTCTCACATAGGTGTAATAGAAAGCTCCTTTTTCCAGCCTTTGTCTTGGTTTTAATTCAAAGAGAGCAGATAATTTTCCACTAAGCACAGAACTATTCAGTTTTAACATTTGATGTGTTTTCCATGCGCTGTTAGTTTAAAGTAGGGTTTTACGAATCATCATATCCTGTTTCTTTTTACATTTTAGACAGTGTCCTAACTTTCTCATAAATTGGGATTATAGTTCAGAGAAAAAAGGAATGTTCAGATGATGGCCCAAAGATCCTTTGTAGAGAATTTCACAGGAATTCATTTTAAGATTGTTCACGTTTTTTTTCTTTTCATGTTAAACTTCTTCAGTTAAAAAAGATAATTGGGAAGAGACGAACTCCAAAGGATGGCACAGAGGTGGGTATATTGATTTTGAAAATATAAAATATGACCTGTTGTCATTTTGTAACACAGTTATTATGTGTTTGCGTCCTGGATTTGTTCAGGTTTCAGCAGAAGAAGACTGCGTGGACACCACATTGCAGGCCTACTTCTTTGGGAGGAAAGGAGACAATAAATTGCAGTATAAGGAGTTTCACAGGTGAGTGAAAGGTCTGTATTGAAGCAGTACTGTTAGGTTCAAAGCCATTTTAAGAAATCAATAAAGGCTGATAGTAGAGAAATCCACACCAAGAATCCAACCTAGAGACCAACTCACTCTGAGTTAATAGCGTTAACCACTTCAACTTCAGGCAGCTTGAATATTAACTGTGTTTTGGAAATCCTTGCTTTTAACATGATCTAAAAATACATCCGTCGAAAGAGCTGTTTTCTTCATTAGAATAAGAATACATTCAAAACTGTAAATACAGTTTCATGTCTTTTTTACACAATCAGTTATTTGAAAACAACGCCCCCTCCTCTATGGTATGTTTCTTATTTAAAAATCAAAAATCAGCAGCTGAAGTATCCTCGTGGATAAACATGATTGAGGACACACCAGAGTGTCCTTCCAGCAGAGAGAAGGTGATGTAGTGCACTAATGGGTGCCCTAAAGAGACATGTAGTGCTCCCTAAGGTGCCGTAAATGCAAAATTAGTTGGTCTCTGCATGTCTCCTGGTGGTTTTATAGTTAATGGCCCTCAGTGTATTTTAATTACAGAGGTGCAGTGAAATGTTTGAATCTAAGATTTTCTTATTTATAGACAGTTTAAAAACAGGTTTCAGACTTCCTCTAGGTTGCTTCATCCATGCAGCTGATATTATTTTATTCATCCTACCCTGCTCAGACTGTTTCATCTGTCTACCACTGGGTGAACATTAAGTGCTACATGTTCACAAACTGCTTCAGAATCATGTAAAAGCTGATCTACAACCCCAACACGTGTTGCAACAGCGTGGCTTCATAGTAAAAGAGTGCGGGTACTTGACTGGCCTGCCTGCAGTCCAGACCTTTCTCCCACTGAAAATGTGAGGTGTATTACAGATAACAAAACCTGACAACCGAGACCTCAGACTGTTGAGCAATTGAAGTTGTACATCAAGCAAGAATGGGAAAGAATTCTATCCTCAAAGATTTTCAGCAATTTGTGTCCTCAGTTCCCAAATGCTTCTTGAGTGTTGTTAAAGGGGAAGGTGATGTAACACAGCTGTGAACATAACCCTGTCCCAGCCTTTTTGAAATGTGTTGTTGGAATCCATTTCAAAATTAGCAAATATTTGCACCAACACAATAAAATATATCAGTTTGAACATTAAATATCTTATCTTTGTGATGTATTTAATTAAATATAGGTTGAAGAGGATTTGCAAATCATTGTATTTTGTTTTTATTTACTTTTTACACAATGTCCCAACTTAATTGAAATTGGAGTTGTAATTCAATTGCATCACCTTTGATTGCCTGTAAGTATGCCCAAGGTTTAAAAAACCAAGTGACACGCATTGACAAATCTGCACTTAGGCCTAATCTGTAGGAACAATAGTTCAAAGTTAAAAAGTTCTTCTGTTCCAGGTTCATGGAGGACCTGCAGGCTGAAGTCCAGGAGATGGAGTTCCTGCAGTTCTCTAAAGGCATGGACACCATGAGGAGGGAGGACTTTGCAGAGTGGCTGCTGCACTACACCAATGAAGAAGACAACGAGGTGTACTGGGAGAACATGAGGAAGAAGATCCCTGCTGGACAGGTGCAAAAACTTGAAGCAGAGTGTTGGGAGGAAATTAAAAAACAGTTCTGTGCAGCAAAAAAGTGACCTTACCATTTCTGTGTTGTAGAGTATCACATTTGATGAGTTCAAGGCCTTCTGTCTCTTCACCAACAATCTGGAGGATTTTGCCTTTATGATGAAAATGGTGACTGAATCCCACCGTCCAGTCGGCATGGGTAACAACTTTAAGTTTAGTTATGTTTGAAAAAGTATTTCTTGACACTGCGAACAGTGTTGCTCATATTTTCCATCATCTGGCTGCAGCTCAGTTTAAGCGGGCAGTGAGGATCGCCACAGGCCACGATCTGTCTGAGAGTGTTCTGGATACTGTGTTCAAACTCTTTGACATGGACGGAGACAACTGCCTGAGTCATAAGGAGTTCATTGGTGTGATGAAAGACCGAGTGCTGCGAGGCCTGAAGGTTTGTCTAGTTAATCAAGAATGTCTTTTTTCATGGTTGTATCTTGTCATTGGGAGCATGTGACCTGAGAGTGTGGATTTAAGGATCTTTTTAAATCGTACTTTCGGTCTGGATAGTTCTGCTCTGAGGAATCGAGGATCTGACAACCAAGTACCTGCAGGTTAAAATATTGGTAAGAGATTTTGACCAAATCTGTCTCACCCTCAGGTGCAGCCACAGAACGGGTTCTCTGGATACTGGAAGTGTGTGAAGAGAGAGACCCTGAAGGGGGCTCGAGAGGCCCTAGGAGACATCGGGTGCCCCATCTGAACCACAGCGATGATCCAGGACATGCTACTAGACCACTAAAACCTTATAATCTAGAGAGTGGTGCGAAAAGATTTTAAATATAACCACATGTACAAAGAAAAAGGATTTATACCACTATGTTTTTATATATCAATGTGTGTGTTGTCTGTCATTAGCCTCAAAGTCGTTAGGTTGTGGTGTTTGGTGTATTATAGGTTTTTTTACTTTCCAATGTGGTGTCCCTAATCGAACCAGCGTTTCATAACCATCAAGAATAAAGAAGTTGACTGAATTAGTATTATTTCAGATTTAGTTATAATTTTTTTTTCAGTGCAATCAAAAATAGTGATGAGATTATTCTTCAAAGAATTCAACTCACACAATGTTTGCTTGGTGGTGACCTGCAGATTCTCTCAATGCCTGAAGAAATTACTGAGAGCAAAAACAGCAATAAAAAAAACAAAAAACGTATGTTTTGAAAATTTCTCCAACCTCTCAGGTCATATCTAGACTTTTAGAACTTGAGGGTCCCACCCTGAGGCTGACTGCTATAGAATTTGTGTGAAATGCAGTGAATTACCTCTTGTATGTCTATATCACTACAGGAATTTCACTACTTGTATGAAAGTGTTATCGGTGATATCACCCATCGATTTCAGAGTTTTGAAGCAAAACGTCAGGGGCAGCCATCTTGGAAATGGGCTGGGTGGCAAGTCCCCACACTGACAGTTATTGGGCATCTGTCAGTGAAGTGAGCTAAGCTCTGCCCCCTGATTGGGCGAATTTGTGATCTTAATATCTTCTAAACATTTGAGCTAGAAACAAAATCCCCCTCCTTGATCAAGTATTGCACCAGTAAATCTAATTATAACAGCTGTTGTATGCAGGTGTTACTTTTCAAGTCGTCAAGAGTCAGATTTGTTATTTCAATCTCTACAAGTTTTAAGTGTAACAATGCACATAAACACTGTGGTGCATTTACCACCAGCTCTTTGGATCCGGTGGATTATGTGTAGTCTGCAAAATCATTTTTACTTATTTACACCCATTTTAGTGGATGTTAAAAATGTGCTCACTAAGCTGCACACTCCAGACTATGTAAAAGACATTTAGAGTAAAGTATTTGTATTTCTGTTGTCTTGAGATGAAATCTGTTGTGAAATAACAATTTACCATATAAATAAAAAGGAAATGAACCAATGTTGGCTACCAATATGTTGTAAACCAATATTGAAATTCATAGCAGCTCTTCAGAGAGCAATGGATTAGGTCACTGAGGCTTCATCCATATTTCATACAATCTGGGTTGTGGTGTTTACATTAATCTTCAAAACTTATTTCTTGGTTCAAACCACTTTTCACTTTGCATGAAAGTGGAAAAAGTAGCTGAACACTTTTAGTTCTGCTCTCCACTTACACACTTTGTAGCTTTAAGCAGTGCGTTTGAATTATGAGATTGCCTACAAATAGCCTCATACTCATTTAGCACATGGTTTGTTTGTTTTTGCTTTTTTAATTTTGTGCAAAAATGATCAAATAAAATTTTATGAACTTCTGGATCATGTGTTGTTTCTGTCCACAGAATAAGCATAATGTATTAACTATTTAGTTATTTATTGTAGAATTGACCTGTTCAGATCACATGAATATGTGGGTTAACCATTGAAGATCGTGATGCTAATTATCTTTACCATACATATAATTCAAAAAGTAAATAGACAAAAACAAGCTTACGTCTGTGATAGATGAACAAATTAGTGACTGATGCCAAAGTTATCAGTGAGTACAGCATACACAGCTACAATACAATAAACTTACATTGAGCATGAAGCCATCTTTGGTCTTCTTATCACTATAAACAAATACATATAAATTTTGTATTGTATCAAAAATAGAAATTACATAGCCATATTGAAAGTAAATTCACATTTTTGACATACAATATAAGGAGATTACCTAAGAGACATACTGTGGGATTACATTTTTAATCCTTGGCATTAAGGACCCGATGGTTTCTGCCACATTTTGAACATTCATTTGTTTTTTGAAGAATTGCATCTATCTTTTATCGCTGTCATCCATTTGTAGTATGCAACAAATAGAACAAAAACAACACAAATGAAAGACAAAAGAGATTGTCGTTTTTGAAAAACAAAGCATGTGCTTTCTATCCTGGGCTTTAAAGTTTTGGTCAGGACTAACATTCGGTGGTGAAGTCGCAGCCCTGACAGGCAGACGGACGTGTCCCTCAGCTCAGAGTGAGCCTGTTTGTGTCTTTAGGGTCTGTGTTTGTGTCGCTGTCCTCCTCCTTCTCCTCCTGGTACAGAGTTTTTCTGCTGCAGAGGCACACATCATGAGCTGCAGACAAAGTGGACCTCTGCTGACATATAGGGAAGTGCTTTCAAAGGGTTTGATCCACTGTGGGGAGAGAGAAGGAGATAAAGTGGAAGGATTCATGAGTATTTTAACAGCAAGGTGACATATGGTTTCTTTTGTTTCTGAGCAGCAATGGTAAGACCAACATTCATTTCTCACATCCTGAAAGTTTAATCCATTTTTTTTCAATGCACCTGCCTAGCAAGTCTTACCCGTCTTGCTTAAGCCAAGCTATGGCTTGTATCATACAGGGTATTTCAGGACAAAGATAAACTCTACGTGGATATCAACAAGAAAAAACAACAAGAGACCCTAAGTTGTGACACTTAGTGCTCACTTTTACCACCTGTGCTGATATTCCTTTTTTCCCCCCAATTTTGCTAAATTCTTCAAGACCTGACTTCATTCCAACAAATCCAACCCTAAACCTCTACACTCGACTATTTTTCCTGATATTTTTGGATTCACTCCATGTAATTCAGATAGAACTACCCATGTTAAGTTTACAATTTAACTTAAGATTCAAACTAGTCATTTTGAGCACTTTCAAAACTTGCAACATCATAACTGTGTTTATATGAAAACCTATGTATCAATGGGATCCTGGCTTTTCCTAAATGTGTGTTTATTTTATTCTAGCTTGATGGTCATTCTAGTAGTTGCAGAATTCTGGTAGACTGAGTGTTAAAGAGGGGGAATTGTAATTTTCCATTTTATTGACAACATTATCCAGAAGGTTTTATGATGAAATGAGTGAACGTTTCTGAAGATCAACAAAACCCTAAAATCAAAGCTTCAGACATTACAAGTGGTAATGAAAAAATTACAGGTTTAAATGTCTGGAGACAGTTTAGGGTTTTTTTCACCAAAGCTTGAGGTTTCCTGCCTCAATTTTGAGAAATCAGCCTCAAACTCCAAGGAGTTATCTTTGAAAACTATCTAATTAAAGCTGATCAGCACAGTTTTACTGCAGTTTTTCAGCTGAAATAAATCCATACTTGTCTACTAATACAAAGCCCTTATAGTAGGTTCAGTCCCGGAGTTTGTTAATTCAACCAAATGCATTTATTTCTTTTCTTTGAAATAAAAAATGATTGATGATAAATACATAGTTATATTTCATTGCGTTGGGAAAAGAACAGCAAGATGAGGAAATTGGGACCTTGTGTGTAGAGCTCAAATTGCCATTATAGTATATGTATGCTACGTACACACTGTTTAAGCATATACGCCCTCCCCTCTGAAGACAAGAGGTTGCTTTGATTCACGATAAGAATGATCCTTCATTTGTCAAAAAAGCCCATCTGTACCATTGTTCTCCCTGCAACATCCATCCCTGTCTCCTTCACTGAATACACAGTGCAGATGCCACTTGTTCATCAACTCTGAGCTGCTGTAGAGAAGGAGACGCAAGATGGCAGCATCTGTAAATGATAACCTGCACTTTTGTCGACATAAAAGACTAACGCTAAGTGAAAACACTACGAGTTGTATAGTTATCAAAACATCTGAATATTATGTTCAATCTCAATCACTGCAAATCAACTTTACTGTAAAACTCCAAAACATTGAAATCATCCTAAAATGTTTCCCAGCTGCTGTCTTACCATTCACCACATGAGGATGGAGATGTCAAGGGTCGCTCTCCTTCTTTACTGTCACGTCTCCGTCTCCGGCCAGGATGGTGGAGATCTCTCCCTGCATGAAGGCCCAAGGCACGGTGGATCCAGCCAGGGGACAGCGCTCTCCACTAGGGCAGTACACCTCCCCGCCCGGCCCCTGGCTGCGGATGAACCCTCGGGTGCAGGGGAAGCAGAACTTGTGGTGGGGGACTGATGGACACTGGACAAAGTGGGTGTCCTCCAGGCGCTCTCTGCAGAGGGTGCAGCACAGCAGCGTGCCCTGACCGCTGCTCGTGGATTCTCCAGCACTGGTGTTACTGCTCTGTCCCCCTGTGCTCAGACTCATGGCTGACTGGGCGACTGAGGTGGAGGCGGTGGAGGGGCTGCTGCTGGTGGGGTGCCCAGCTGAGGAGGAGTGGGCAGTGGACATGCTGGGGCTGTCTCTGGCCATCTGGCTGGAGCTCAGGCTGTCTGCGACACCCATGAGAGCTGAGATGGGCGAGGGCTGGCTGTGTAGGCGGGGTGGACCCTCTGGAGGGGCAGCCATACCCGGGAGCGGCTCCATGCCTGAGTACGGACCCCTGGGCCACGGCTCTCTGGAAGGGTGATCAGGTCTCCCTTCACTCTCTCCATTCTCAGAACCCGGTGAAGCTTTGCGGCGTCGAGCTGCACCTTTCGCCGGTCCAGGGCGTCCGGCCGCCACCATGGGCAACCCCGCATCCGGCTGGGGGAGAACTTCAGGAATGGGTGGCTCTTTGAACATGCGGACGCCATCGTTCAACAGCTCGGACAGCCCTCGCCAGTCCCCTGAGCCTTGCCTCTTCTCATATTCCACATAGCGAAGCCCAGAGTTCACCACTTTACCTGCGTCTTTGGCTGAGTCTCGGAACATTTGCCTGACCAGATCTGGGACTCCAGAGAAGATCATCCCAGAGCCAGCAGGATACTCTACGAAGACTTTCAGCTCAAACTCTGGGGTGCTGCTGGCATCGAACGCCAGGACACGACCAATCAGGTTGTGGTCTTTCCTGAAGCGGACATTGAAGGGGACACAGCTGCTTAGAGCTAAAAGGACATCACGGACAGCTTTGGGACGGTTGGGCCAGCCGTCGACTCTGCTACGAGCCACTTCATTCAGTTCGGCCATCACCTCATTGTTCCTCCACACTGCAGGGTCTATGCCCACCAGAGCTGAGGTGCTGGCCCCCACACCCAGAGACACAGCCTGTCTCCTCCCAGCCTCACCCATTATTGGGCCAGCTGAAACTGCAATAGGTGTGGCCCCTGCCCTGGAGCCTGATAATGGGGCTAACAGGCCATGTGGGGCTGCTACCAACCCCTGAGCTATCAACGCGTGAGATATGGTGCCGTGGAGGTTGGGAACTGCTCCGACCACAGCCCTCCGTGTGTTCGGGCTCTGTCTGCTGCCCTCTGACAGAGCCACATCTTCAGCTCTGTGCAGCCCATTGGGGAGGCGAGAGGTTACCCCGTACTCACCCCTCCCCCTCTCTATACGCTCTGTATGCTGCCGACCCGCTTCAATGGGCCCCGCAGAGCTGGGTTTCCCCTGCGGAGGACCGGGGGACCTCCCGTCTAAAACCCCGTGCGTGCTCTTCAGCTGCCTGGCAGTTTCGATGAGGAGCTCTATCCTGTCCGCGCCGTCGTAGTTCACACATCCCCGGCAGACTGCCTCGCTGAACTCCCACAGCATGGCCCAGGGCATCTTGGGCAGATCGCAGAGGTAGCACCATTGCCGTCTAGAGGAGGACTGCGAGGCGGAGGACATGTTGTTTACAGGCCGCGACCAAACTTTCTTCAGAGGCCTGCACGCTTCGGTCAACGGTTCTCACTTATACCTCAGATCTCAGACGGCTCTCGCGACATCACGCGCATTCTAAGATAAAAATAAAGCGAAAACTTATCTGGAAAAGCTACTGAAAACTACAGCTTTTAAAAGTTAGCGATGTCTTCTTTCTCGATTTGTTCGTGTCGGTCTGTGTGGAAGGAAGTAAAATGTCATAAGACACCGGAAACACCTACGCGACCGAGCCTGAAGACGTCATGGGAGTTGTAGTTCTATTAAAAAGAGCCCGAATCGCGCATTCAAAATTTAAATGCAGGGTCTATGGGTGACCAGACGTATTTTTTTTTTGCCCGGACATGTCCTCCGTCCTGGTGGTAAAATTGTGCCCGGGAGGGTTAGGTAAAATTCCCGAAAATGTTTAGGTTTTTCTCAACTTGTCCTAAAAATCATTGATATTTGTGATAAAGCAAGTCTAAGTGAGCTACTGGCTTTATGTCTTTATTCCATTATTCCTATGCTTTATTTAAATACACCAGCCTGTCAAAGATATTGAGCATGCGCAAGGCATGGCCCATGTCGAGTCAAAATTTTGACATGACAATTCGTAATTCTGACACAAAAAGTAGAGATTTAAAGATATTAGACACAATTTTGAGATATAAATACAATACTGTAACATAATTAACTCAACATTTTTAGATAATAAAGACAAAGTTATAAAGAAAAAGAATTGCAAGAGGAAAAAAGGCCAAGTGTTCTCTTTGTCTCTTAAATTTGACCTCTATCTCTAAATCTTGACTTAATATAGGGGAAAACATCCCACCAAAGCCTTGACTCTGGTTTGCAAAAAAAACCAACTACAACAGGAACACCAAAAACTAAATGATCAAATACATCTGCCTCTGCCTGTACACCAGCTAAGTTTTAAGCCACTCAATAATAATAGTCAGCTGACACAAATTTGAGGGCAGTCTGCAGGCAGGACTCAAGATATCTCTGTTAGAAGAAAACTGGTGCAACATTCTGTCCTGCAATCCAGACCACAGCCTAGAGCTGGTGAGACAATGCACAATCTGTCTCACACAAACTGGCTGAGATTATGAGGAGTGGGGATTGTAGCAGCTAAGTGTTTAACTTACAGTCATTGAAAATTTTAAGAGAAATAAACAAAACTACTTTTAAATCAGTACTTTGTGTGATTATTTTACAGGTAATATGTTGGATAAATTTTGGCAAGATGGCTGTTTTGCAAATTAGAATCCCTTTAATGTGAGACTGTCACAACTCACACTTGAAGAAATCTAATTCAGTGTACAATCTAATTTGTATGAGCAGTCAAGTTTAAGAAAAGGAAAGAGAATCTAATTAAAATTCATTTCAGTTGTAAATCAATTTTCAAAGTAGCGTATACTTTATTAATTACTTCAGACTAATTGTACTGAGTTCTGTGCTGACTCATCCATATTATGAGTTCATACTACAAACTCCATCCCTAATCATTTCAAATTTTCAATCTCACATTTTTTACTTGTGTTGTGAAATATTTCATATTTTCATACCCTTCTCTCCACCTAGCTCTTTTTATAATGATAAACATGAAGGAGCAAAGAGAAAGAGGGGTGGATGAAGAGGCAGTGACTTTGATAAAATGTACGAAAAAACTGGTTTGTGTTTTGTGATGTCTTGCAAGTAATTTTGTGCAGCCACATCTCATGTACTCACAGTGTGCAGAGAGGCATCTGTGTTAATGCAGTCATACAGAAACTTAAGCAGAGAACTTGCTTGAAAACAAGAGAAAACTCATTCAGGGTAATATTCACAGTCTTGTTTACTAAAAAAAGGAAACAACTCAACATTGAAATGATGATTGTGTCTGAATACTGTTTTTACAGATATCCATCCCTTGTCGTGCATGTCTTAATTCAACCTGCAGTGGAATACTTAAAAGTCAAGGCATCATCACAACCACTTTAGTACAAGCACAGGGATGTCAGTTTGACCTTTCATCAGGAGAAATACAGCTGCTTCTTTCTACAAGAACTTGGTGACAAATGTACTTTTAATTTTCGATTCATGGACAAAGTGTTTCCCGTCAGGAGTGAAGAAATAAAACATCTGAACATGTGAACCATGATTACATCAGTAGTGACATTCTCGTAACTTATCACTTGAACGACAAACAGAATCTGAGGTCCACACTGACTTGATCTTCAAGTTTAGATCTAGTGTTTAAACATGAAATTAAAAAAGTACATCTGATTGAAAAATTGTATAAGTAAAATAAATGTTACAAAGTCATTGTTAAATTAACATTCTTAACATCAATTCTACTCTTTGTCAATACTGATTTAAGTTTTAATGGGACGTGACAACAGAACAACTGTAAACTCTATGCAAAGACAACATGTTACAAAAATTTGAGGGAAGAGCTTTAGTTGGCATGGTGTGTAGTTGAGAAACACAACTTCAGTGTGTATGGGTAAGGCCCACCTGAAAGAGAATAGAACGTCAGATGCCAAGACTGAGTTTTGACAGAAAAATAGTGTTTGTAAATGTCATAAAGATCTCAGAAAAACTCACTGGGATTTTTCATCTGGTAATGGTTCATCATAGCTAGAGCCTCCATGGCATCATTGATTGATTCCCACTCCAGAAGGCCAGATGAACTTCGCTCACCTTTTGAAGCACAACACTGATGTTTAAGATTTTCACCACAGATGATTATTTTCAAAAAGTGTGAACGGTGGTATTTTTCACCAGAGGACATTCAAGAGCAGTACTCAGATGATTTAAGGATTGAAAACTGCTAATATGCAAAATCTTCTCAATCATCTTGAATTGCTTTTTGACCAAGCAGTCAAGTTCAGCTCACTACAGTGTTCAACATTTCTGTTTCTATAGACAAAAAAAGTACATTTTTGTGACCTTGTAGTGGCGTTTCGTGTTTCTATCGTGATGTAACGTTTCTGTTCTTCTTTGTCTCTTTGCTTGTGAAAAATTCTGCTATGATCTGCCAGTGACTAGAGATAAAAATTGGCCTTATGACTAACTGTGGCACTTTCAATGAATGCTAAACAGAAATGTTTATCAACATGCACTGCTCCTTTGACACAAATCCAAACCCTAAAGGGCAGAGCTGAACATACTGCAATATTTGAGAAGGAGTTTACATGCAGCTAAAGAAAATGGCCAATGAGTTGAAATGGTAAAATTATGGTAAACAAATCTGTGTGGTTTTGAGGCAATCAGAAATCTTGTAGGACTTAAAATACTCACTTTTTCCGGTAAAAAGTTTCACACTCGCAGCTTGCTTAATTCCTAGCTCTTCACAGACCTGGGAAAAAGGAGCAGTGTCAGCGTGTATTTGGAGAGGAAAAGAGGGTGGACATTAAGACTTCACAATGAGGCTCTCTGTGATTCTCACCTGATTGAAGATCTCTGTGGAGATGTCAGGCTGTGCGTTGAAGAAGTGAAGGACATTACTGGGATGCTGGATTCGGTTCTTGGCAGCCTGCTCTGGGGAGGTGAAACGGTTGTTGCGGGATCCATGGAAATCTTTGAAGCTGCTGGTGTTGTCTTCTAACTGGTAACACTGTCCTGGCACAATGGCCTGCTGCTTAGACACACTGGAGGAAGTAAGAGGACATTTCAAATTTCTGTTTTGAATTCTGCATCTTTTTCCAAATTATAAAAAAACAGGTGATGCTCTATTATGACCTGGATGGCTTCTCTTACCAAACGTTGAGTTTCTGTCCAAAAAGGAAGTTGTTGTTGAGGTGAGTGATGGCTCTGTCCACAGAGTAACAGTCTCCCATCTCGACCATTGCTGCTCCAGGCTTACTCTTCATGAACTTAATCTAAAAGAAGAAAAACCGCTGATGAGTCCAGATGCACACATTTTATGTGAAACTACTCTTTGAAATAGAGTAGTTTCATCAGCCATTTAAGGCTTCATCAGCAGAGAGTACTAGTCATTTTCAGACATAAGCTATTTTAGAGCCATGCTGCTGCTTCTGCTGTGCTTTCCTACTGTAATGTGGTTTTGAAACAGGATGGCAGAGCTTCACAGGACTAATGGGATTCAGATCAGGTACTCTGGACAATTATGGGAAGCCCCTTTTTATGGTTTTTATCCTCTTTCATATTTTATGGAAATGTTAAACATAGTTAAAAGCTGCATTGACCATTTTTAGAGGCACACTCACCCTCTCTACGTTTCCATAGAGGCAGAAAATGTTGAAGACCTTATCAGCGTTGATCTTTGAAGGATCAAGGCCATAAACCATAAGAACAGGTGAATCAGCATGAGGACCATACTCTGGGGGTGGCGGTCCATATCCTGGGCCGTAACGCTGACCACCACGACCACGGCCCCCCATACCTGGCCCCATACGGTGGGGAGGGGGTGGACCATAGCTGTCTTCGTTGTAGCCATGATAACCTCCCTGAGGGCCACCTTGAGAGAAATTGTTTTGAGAGGTTCAGTTTAGGAGCCTGGATGCTTTTCACACACCCTGTTCTCAGATAATGGATACTTACCATAATCAGGTGGGTGGTCTCCTAGAAGAGCAGGCTGCCTCTGGCGTTTGTTGGGGTTGGCATTGGGATCTGAAATTAGCAAATAAAAGTAAACTTTCGTTTTCCATGCCACAGTAGCGTGAGCTGTACCTCATCTGCATCACTACATGCTACGGATCAAGCTTGTGAATGACATGCAACAGAGGGGTCTGACATCCCTGTGTTAAAACAGTCTGCAGGCTGGATTTACAAAACAAATGACATAATGGAGATTTTCTACCTTGTTTTTAAATTTTGTTAATAAATAAAAGAAAGTTTTTGAATAACATTCTAAAAGACCACAAGTATAAGCCAACCTTGAACAAACACACACACCTTGTGAATTGTTCCAATTGCCTTCACCATCAGCATCTGTGCAGGTACACATACACACACACGTCAAATCCAGAATCAAAAGTACACATATGTCAACACTGCATAAACATCACTTGTGATTCTAGGCAAACATTCAAGACAGTCTCTGAGAGGAAACGTGTGGAGGTGCCATGAGCAACATCAGCAGTAGTAATATGTTTTATTGCAAATCCAGAGAGGACAGAGGTATGACATCAGAGGTAACAACACATCAAGCATTTTGACTAGATTACATGTTAGAAAGGAAATAATTGAAAGAAAATGTAACAATAATTGTGTTTGTTGCATTTCAAACCACCTGTATTCTATTTGAAGAATATGTAGTGTATTGAAAATAAAATAACCAAATAATGATGTAAAATAATGTCTAGGACAGAACCACACTGACATCTTTTTAAAATCTCTGAAACTGATTCTTGGGTTACAGTGGCCTGATTGAAAAAATAAATTAAATATCTTAATCCAGAGTTGTTTACTTTTTCTGAAAATAGCCTTGACTGTAAGCAAAATAGTTTTTCGACAGACAAAGCTTGAGGTAGTGCCTTCTTTTCAACGGCTGGCAGGGGCTTCTTTTCTGTTTGCACAAGGAGTCTGAATTCTCTCAGATTTTAAGTCTCCCTAATGGATCACAAAATTCTATTTTCATTGTGAGCCTCTACTATTGGACAAAACACTTAAGTAGCATAGTCAAGTTTTAACTACAGCAATCCAGGGCTTGTCTAGTTCAGCCTTTTGTTGTACACCAGTACATGACGCCGGTATTAATTCAAGTGATCTGAAAACAAAGAACGACGTGATATATATATTTTTTTGATTCAACATATAACAAAATAACCAGTTTATATTCCGCTGGGGCAAACAGAATTCCCAGGTTATAACATTATAATGGATCATCACCCAAAAGGTTCTTCCTCAGTATCAAACTAATAAATCAACACTCAACTGTCACAAATTTTCTGAATCAAAGTTTCTTTTTTCACTGAGATAGAAATGAAACTTAATTATTTAAGTTCGGAATGATCTGACTCTGTGTCATGGTGCCTTTTTCCTTTAATAACAAGTGACAGAAGCCCACAGGAGACAACTTGAACTTTTTGCACAGAAATCTTTCATGACTTTGCCAATGACATCAGCCGTTTCTTGGTTTTACTATGGCCTTTATAATATAACATGACATTTCAACCATTAAAGACAACAGGCATGTTGTGTTATATAAGAACTTAAAACCACAAAGCCAAAGTATTTCATTCATTTCTCTCAAGTACTTACAGCACCACACATGGAGCACAGGACACAGTGGGCAGGTAGGGGGCAGTCTTCAGCAACGATGCTGCCTGCCAACCTCTTGACTCCAGCCTCAACTCATTCTCCACCTTCAGTCTTTTCGTCCTTCGCTCCGTCCTTCATTGAATCCCCACCACCAGAGAGAAAAGTACATCCACACATCCATGTTTGGTTTGTGACTTGCTGCCGCTTTGTTTTGAGAGTCGCTATTAGAGGCTCATCTCCAGCTTACCGTGCTCTGACCACAAAGCCGGACATTTGCACCGTTTGAGAGTGGGCTGTCTGTCCACAGACACAGTGAGCCAAACCTGCATCACACGGGAGGCGTTAAAGGCGTCACTATGGGCCAGTGCAAAAAAAGGAAAAATGAAACAACGCAGAAACACAAGAACAGCACAGAGAGGAGGAGGGAAATGGGGAAGAAGGAACAGGGAAATACAGAACACCAGAGTCCATAAATGTAGAGTTTAAGAAAAAAGGGGGTTTAATCTGTTTGCCTCTGTGCTTGTATGCTTGATTGGTGTCTGATGCTTGTGTCTTCATAGGCCCCCCCGTGGTTTGCTCTTCTCATGTAAAAATGGACGCTCACATGATGCTCGCTTAATTGGTTTAAAAGCTGACGGCCGCTTGGAAAGTAAAAAGGCGTCTAGTGCTCGACAATGATCATCTGGGATACCTGCGTGACGATGTGCTGTCATGGCGGTTCAGCTGTGTGTTGCCGTGGATGTTCAGCTCGTTGTGTTTTCATGGCCTCTCTTTTGTTTATGCCCCAGTATGTGGTGTCGTCTGTTCCCTGGTCAGGCTGAGTGTGTCTGAAAACTCCTCTGTTGATCCCTGTGGTTGTGTTATGCAGGCACATTCCAAGGGCTGGGAGGCGTGGTCGCAGTGACCGCACGCCTGACTCCTGCCCTCATCATCAATGTATTGTGTCATAGTGGTGACTCCTCGAGGCTTTGAAGATGAGATGTGCTGTACTGGTAAAGAGTTGGTGGTAGATGCTTCTATCAATCTATCAACGTCAGTCTGTGGTGGATATGCAAGATGTCTGTTCGAGTGGCCTCGGAGTATTTCTGTCCCTCACACTGAAATGGCGGCTAATGTCCACCACCAAAGTAAATGAGTCCCATGTCAGGTGGTGGAGATAGGGGTGATGATGGACTTGGAATAAGGAAGTATTGAGTTGAGGTTGTGTTCCGGTGTTTTGTCCCACTGTGTCCAATGTGTGCCACAAAGCTCTTTACATTAGTTGTGGCTGTGGTTGCTGTCAGACTGCAGCTGTAGAAGCCACTGTGTCTGCTTAGAGGTTGAGGTGAGCCTGTATGACTGCACAGTGAGGACACAAGGAGTACCTCTGGATAGACCTCAGCGTAAACGTCAGAATATCAGAAAAGATGTCAACACCTGTATGAAATGTACATGTTTGGTCCTGGCTGTGTACAAGAGAAGCAACATTTGTAACAGGGTGTGGCTAAAAGAAATACATCCTCAACACATATACATAAAAGTTCAGTCTTTGCTTGTATTCAAATCTCAAATCACACAAATATTCTATCACGGACTAAAAATCATTCCTGGCAAATATGTTCTCCATCAGGCAATTAATGAGTGACTTTATCAAAAGGAAAATCCAAACGCCATGTGGTCTTTTTCAATAGTCACTGTTTGTTACTCCTGTTGTTAATTTGAAAGCTCAGTCCTGTTAATTAAATTAAGTGCATTATTTATGTATAACATGAAGGTCCCATGAAATTCTGAATGGCTGTGGCCCAGATCTGCACCTGGCTGTTTCCCAAACAAAACAAAACAAAAACAAATCATTCCGTATTGTTCTGAATATAAGACAATGTTTTCCCTGGGAAATCCCCTTTGGAAATGTGGGGTTGTCCTATTTTCAGGTACTGGGCTTTTCACAGCTGTCTTACCTTCTCTGTCCTCTCTCTCTCTCACCCGTCACTCACAAAACTTCAGTCGTGACAGATAAAGAAAATGGCAGAGAGGAGGGGGACCTGGAAGCACTAACAAAGTCTTTTTCTCTGCACTTCATCTTGGTTTTCGTATGATTTTTCTCTACTCTCTGTCTGCTACACGGAGTGTACTCATCTTTGTGTACACTTGCATGTTTGTGTTTGTCTACAGTATGGTGGAACAGGCAGAATGGGCAGAACATTGCTGCGTGCGATACAGAGAGCAGAGGGGAGTTGCAAACATGGGGCAGAAATTACATCTAATCCTGTGAATAAGATGATTAACATAAAGCCACTTAGTCAGTTAGATAAAAGATCAAGGCATGGATCTAAACTATAAGATAGGTGACATTATGATACTTCTGCTGTGATCTGGAGCTTGATGGGGTAACACTAATTTATTTTCCCCTGTGATGCTGGATAAACTAGATATTGTATTAGATATGGCACTGTTATAAACAGCTGCCTTGTTTTAAGTTTTTTTAATCAGTGTTTTATTCAAATTTTTAAATAAAATGTTCTTCATTATAACGCAAGATTTTGTCATCAAACACCTTTTCCCCCAAAACAGTCTTGGAAAGAGAAGGTTGTCTTGTATCCAGGATCGTCTTATATTCAAATCAATACAGTAATTTGTTTGTCAAAACAATTAAATTATAAGTATTTCCCTGACACTCTTTAGGGGGGCACTGCAGAGAACAGAATGAGTGTTATGAAGCCCTGTAATGGTTTACACTTATTATCATCACTGTTTTTATGGAGAGTAAGGGACCGCTACAGAAAACTGGCCACCACTGAAAACCTTCTAAACTTCATCAATACAAACAAACCACCATTAACATCCCAGTCCTATTGTCAAAATGTTTTTTAAGCACCCATCATGCATTCTCAGTGTAAGCAAAACCCATTTGTTTAATAACAGCACATCGTGTACTGAGATCATCAAACATCAGCTGCTGTGTCTGCAGAGTAAAGTTCATTTGAAGCACAGTACATATTTGGGACCAAAGATGTTGTTTCATGGGACCTTTTTTCTTTTACTGTGCCTCGTGGTCACAACAATTCATTTCACTTGCTTGTGCACTGTCTAATTCAAGTGTTAATAAAATCTCCACTATGTGTGAAAGAACAACAGGTGAGCTCGTTTCTGTAGTGTGTCATGGACTAGAGTCGGCAGGGCTGTGAGGTTGTGCAGCTGTGACATGCTCTACAGGGAATGTGAACCTATGTTGGGTCATGGTGTGTATGCTTCTGTGACGGGTGCAGTCGGCTTCTCACATGCATGAGCCTGTCACTGAGGTCGGCTGCCCTTGAGGTTGCTCCTCATGCCCTTACTCTGAGCCTGCTGTGTGGCAAGAAAATGCATGAAAACTGTGAAGGCATCACAGGAATACTGCCTCTGAGCAGCATGGTGAACATTCATGTGTGATCAAAGGCAATACCCCAGGAGGCATAGAACCCTGGACATCCCATACAGTGCCATGAGAGGAGAAGAGGAAGAAAAGAAGGGAAGGAAGGAGAGGGGACTGCAGGTTACCTTGGCCACTGAGGTTAGGATTTGTGTAGTCCCACGTGTCCTGGTCATTCTTGAAGACATTAAGGCGCGCTGGCTGTGTGGGGGATTGAATTACAGAAATCAAAACTAGTTTCCCCTTATTAACTTCTAATGCTTTGTCATCAGGCACAAAGGTTGATTAGATACACTTACCTTGGCATATTCAATTTTAAGAGTGCAGCAGCCAGAATAGATGTCTGCCCCATTGAGTGAGGCTTTGGCCCTCTGTGCACTTTGGACCGAGTCGAATGTAGCAGCAATAAGTTAAGGTGAAGTCTCATTGCCCTTGGACTTCTGAGAGACAACACTATTAGTATATCCATTTATTAAGTAACATCACCACAAGCCAGTAAACAAAACACTGCAAAGGATATTCGACCATGGCCTGAACACCATTCTTTCTGAAGATGACGATCCTCTGCACCGGGCCACAATTGTTGCAAATTGTGTAGAGCACATCCTGTAGGAGCACACAGATGAGTTGTTGACATTTCGCAGATGCAGCAAATATACTGTGCATTGAATTTTCCTTCCTGGAGAAGCTAATAAAGAATAGTGCTGGGAAATTAATTTCAAATTAGGTGAATGGCCTGCTTTACTATTCTGATTGCAGACAGCGCAATATTTCTTTAACCTGAAATGTGTCAAAATACAGGTTAAAATTTTTGCAGTATGTTTTACTCTCTACACCAGTGTTAGTCAACCCTGCTCAACTGAAGAGCCAAATTGTTGAAAAATACTTTTGCAAGAATAACAATCAAACAGCAGGAAGTAGCCATAAAAATGAGTGTAAGGCAGCAAAAATGGTCAACAAGCAAAAATTGGGAGAAAACTTAGAAGATAAAACTTTTCAGAGGCCTGAAATTTCTGTTTAAATGTCCCTTTTTATCGATCTTATATAATATTCTAATTTTCCGAAACACCGAATTATGGGTTTTCATTATCTGTAAGCCATAATCATTGCCATTTATTGGAATAAAGGATTACAATAATTCACTCGACTGTGTCTATATAATATCTGCGTTTTACTTTTTCAAATATTGATCCTTCGCATGACATTCTAATTGCTGAGATGTACCTGTATATGTAAACAGGATTTCTTTTAAGACAGATATACACTGAGGACAGACAGATGATGTTCAAATGATGAACAAAGAACAGACACTCCAAATAGGTGTGGTTTTCAGGACGTAGTGGATGTAAAATGAGCTACTTCCTTTCTTGTATTCAAGATATTTTCATGATGAAATTAACTGTTCAAAAATCTAATAACTAAAACTTGGGTAGTAAGTATAGCACACTTCTCTTTGAACACTACTGTATGTATTGGGTTGTGAAACCATCCTTAAATGTAAGGAGAATTCTATGGTCAAGTTACCGTGGTGATAGGATAAATGGGGTTTATGATCGTGAGCAGCAGCACATTGTTGACGCTCCGGGTGTCATCCGAGTCTCCTGGACGGGAGATCTTTTGGCTGGTGGAGTAGTTGATGAAAGCAGGGTGGCCTGCTATGTAGACCTGGTTCTCTGCTGCATAGTTCACAGCATTACAGGAGCCGTTCATGTCCTCATACTCAACCAGGGCCTGGCGCTTCTTGGGCATCATAACCACATAACTGGAAGGGAATTACCAGGTGAGAAAATCAAATAACGTCATTGGCAACTTGACTGAGCTTTAAGTTTAGCTAGCCAGCAGGTGGCTTCATTAAAATCCTTCCACTGAAAATGAGCATGGTGGATTCTGTTACTTGATCTCAAAACAGCAAACAGACCACTACACCTATTGGACAGCTGGCTATAACATCAGTATCATTGGGAGCTCACATCACTGTGAAACAAAGTTTGTATTTCAAAACATTGCATTATGTCTCTTTATGAAAATAATTATGAGTCAGTACCATGTTGTGAATTCAGTATCTCGATTCCAACATTATTACACCTCTGAGCTGTCATTACCTGATAGCTCCAAACTCCTGCAGGGCCTCCACTAGGTCAGCCTCCATGATGCCGTCTACCAGGCCCCTGATGTGCACCACCGGTGAGGGCAGCGGTTTATGTGGATCATCATAGTTCTCCTGAAACACGCAGAAATAATTATAGTGTCAAAACAGGAGGTGGCAAGGACGTGGATGCATAATATCAGTTTTTCAGCCTTGCTCGATTAACGTCAACGGCTCAGATTTGCGTCAGTGTCGGCGACCAACGTCCCAAGCTGCCCTCAAAGGACAGGATACAGACTATTCATTAAAATGTTGACTTATCACGTTTCAAGGTGACACACCACTACATTATGTAGGCTATTATATTTATTTGGAGATGGTAGTGTCTGAAACCTACTGGTCGTTTGAACACTAAAGCTACACCTTACACTGACCGAACTGGCGTTGACGAGAATCGGTTTGCGGCTTCATCTCTCTCTTTTAACGAGTAAAATAAATTCATTTCTGCATGTTAAAACTTCTGCATCAACGGATGCAAACAAAACCTCACCGTTGTCATCCCTCCGTCTTCAGTTTTTTGTCTTTTCGTTGCTCTGCCGCCTTCTCCGTAATATCGGCCCGCAGCGGCAGCCATGTTGTCCTGTACCCCTGTGCCGGCCTACCGCTGCGTTCATTGGCTATTGGAAATGGGAACATCTTGCCTTGTACGAACGGTAAGAGCTGAAACCCCTTTCTGTTTATCATTGATTATTTTTTTCCCTGTAGCGTCCTGTTGACTCAATCCTTTCAGAAACTACTGTCATTTCTAAGCCTGTGCTTTATTAAGAGAGCGGGTTGCAGGTTTGAACTGCAAAATACCTCATCGGCAGTAGCTCACAATGGAGTGAGAAAATCTAAAATTTCCCATAAGCATGAATGCATCGTAAACGCCTCATATCTTACCATTGGTCAGTTTACCTTGTCAATCATTAATAATATCCTGTGCAACGAGAAAGAGAAGGCGGGATTTACTTCCTGGTTAGAGACTTACCAATAGTTAATTAACAGGTTTACCTGTTTTATATAGTATATGGTTAACCTGTACCCGTGACACACTTGCCCCCCAGAAAACAAAGAAAAGTAGTCACCCAACCAATATTCTAACTTCCCTCATTTGTACTCAATATGTCATTTATTTGCAGGATGTAGCACATTCCACGACAAAAAAAAATTCTAGCCTACTGTGTGAAAACAGGAAAGATACTGAACATTTTATTCTTACAAATCCTTGCACCAAAAAACCTCAGTGGTCTTTCACATAATTTTCACATCACCTTTGTCCTTTATTGTAGTGATAAAGCACATTTCATAGGAAGAACCTTCACAACCTCATTGACCCCCCTTTTTTTTTTTACTATCAGGCACATTTCGTCATGTTGGTGGGAGCTTTTTATGATTCATTTCATGTGAAAGTTTGTCCATGATCCTATTAACATGAACTGTAAATAAACATGGTAACATGGCAACTGTAAAACTCTGTTTGATTTTTCTGCTCTAACTTTAGTCTGTTGAGAAATATACGAAAAGGCAGTTTGGGAGATGGAGCCCAAGGAGACACAGTTGAATACAGTTTTATTTTAATTATGACAACTTAAATGAAATTACAATTTCTTCCTCTTGATGTCAGATCAAATACAACAAATTACAAATACATTAAATTGCACCATAGATAATAAGCCAACAAGACTTCAAGAGTGAATGAATCACTTCCAAAAAGTCACACATGCTTGCAGACAGTGGGCAAGATGACTTTTTCATCATCAAATAATTTAAATATTAAAGTTTTTTTTATTGTATTAGTATTTTGAACATCAAATCAAAAATTTTAATGTTTGGTACATGAAGTGAATTTCTAATCAAGTTATGCAATCAACAGTTAAAGTGAAATCAAACTCTGCTCCAATTGGTGCCTTAAACTAAATAAACATTGCTCATTGCTTTATCTGTGAGGTTTTACCTGGAACTAGCTTTCCTCTCTCCCCTTTCATCAAGCTTAAAAAAATTCTTCACTTTTGTTTGGCTTACAACTCAAAACAAACACTTCCATCCAATTCTGAGCCCAGAAAATGGATCAATCTTGTTTTTGTTTCAGGTTCTTGACTGGTAGAAATGTTAAAAATGAAGCAAAATCAAGGCAATATTATGTGTTGCTAAGGTTCTTAGACTTGGGGTCCGGGTAGTGCAGACCATTATCTGTCGCGGCAAATGTTTCTCAGTGTGTAATATGTAGCCTCTTGAATGTCCACTTGAGGCTGGCTCCAAAAGCAAAGGGATCAACACAAGGCCCCATGTTAAGATGCCTGTTTTACAACATGATGTCACATGTTCACAACCTGGTGAAGAAAACAGCCCTAGTCATAAAGACTCTCATGATAGACTTTCAAGTTTAAACAAACCACTGCAGTATACCTGCTGTATGTGGGTTCGAATGGACATTATCACAGCCAGCTTAACATGTGTTTTAGCCTTTAGTCTGTGTTTTAGCCTTTAGCCCATGATCTATCACTCTCTCTTTAAGCTTTCTTCCTTTCTGTTTCTGTCAGACAGTCCTACTCTTGTTTCCATCATTACTACAAAATAAATTCAAGAAATCATTTTCAGCATAGAAAAACTAATCTCTCTTCTCACAAATAAACTTAGTCAGACGACGGGGTATTGTGATAGAGACTCTGGCTAAACCAATCCAGTCCAGTCCAGTCCGACTTGATTGGTAAGCTAAGAAAGCATTTTAAAGTAACCCATTTGATAGTCTTATTGTAAGTTGTAGATTATGATCAGGCATATATCTAGAGAGGAGACTTTCAGAATCACTTAGAAAGTTCTCATAGTCTCTTTAATAGAGGAAATATAGTCTAAAATCAAGCTGAGCTGCTTTAGTTGCCGCTCAGCTCTCAGTCCCTCCTGGTGAAGTGGTTTCACATACCGAAGCATTGAAGAGGCTCTCACAGTTAAACAGGAAACTGCTTTTATTTTTCCCTAGCATTGTTTTTTTGATAATATTTATCTATAAACTCTATTTTGACTCAGGCATCTTTTTTATGAGGTTACTTCAACAACTGGTAACATGTCAGAATAATTATTGATACTAATCATTAAAGACAAATCATATGGAGATCATGATTATTTGCTTTGTTCAGCCCATTGTTACATTCAGACAAAGCAACAGACTTAACTGATTAACTGCAAAATAGTGTTGTTTCTTCCATTTCCTTATATCAAAGGGTCCCTTTTGTATCATGATGCTAAGCCCGCAATACTCGGCAGTATCATTGAACCCAGCCTCTGTAAGCTTGAGGAAAAACAAAAACCAAATTTAAAATCCATATTTTGAGCCATCAGGCTTCACATGTGTATTGAGCAAAAAGTTCATGCAACCATATTTTTTCCTTCATAAAACCCTCAATACATGTTCTTCAGTCTCTTGATACTATAATAAATAAGCACTGTCACCAGTAAGTCAGCAGATCAGAACTGTCTGGCAGTGGATGTGACCAGTTCTGGAGGTTTTGAAGTCTGGAGTCTGTAGACTTTTTATTGAACCATGGCAGCAGTTTTTGATAGTAGCTGAAATGTTCACAGTTGAATGTCCTGGTGCTCTGTGCTGGTTATTGTGCAGTCATTTCTCTCTCCAGCTGTGCTCCTTTAGAAGCCCTGTATATGGCAATAGGCCTCCAAGCTGGAGAAGAGAACATAAAGGAACCAGAGCCCAAAGAACATGAGCGCAGTGAGGATTTTGGAAACCCTGGGGCCTCCTAGTTCCCCTCCTATGGATGGCCTCCGGCGCAGCATCAAAACTCCCATAGAGATGAAGGCGAAAATGGTGAAAAGAGTCACAGAGAAAGCCAGTGAGCCAGGGTCCACGCGGAAGGCTTTACCTTTGACCTCCCAATACACAGCAGCCACAGACCAGGCCACTCCGATGCCCAGAAACACATTTACTGCATTACTCCCAGTCACATTGCCCACACATGCATCTGCATATGGGTCCTGGGTGGCAGCTACTTTACTGGCAAAAGTGTCTGGAAGAAAACAAACAAAGGTAGAGATAAATAACTACATCTTTAATAGTTTGATCAAACACATTGTCCAGCAAGTGATCATTAAGCTGGAGCACATGACTGACTTACTGAGAACCTGTTTACAAAGAAACATTTTTACCAGAAAATTATCTATTGATGAACTATTGTTCTGTATTGTTCATTTGCACAGACTCAGAAATGACAGAAGAAATGAAAGTGGAGCAAAAAGAAAAATGGGATGAAGAGTGGGAAGAGACTGATGTGGGAAAGGGAATGAAACCTGGGCAGCCTGTTTGGGGGCAACAGTTTCTTTACATGGAGCATACCAGTTAACCACTGGGCCAAACTGGTGCCCCCCTAACAGCAGCCTTGGACTTTCCTTTCTGGGTTTTCTTTTGTGTATTGACTTTTTTTCAGACCAGAGTTGAATTAGAAATTCTGACCGAGAGGAAATTGCCTCATTAGGCAGAAAACATCTGACCTGAGACTGACTCATAAGTGAGACCATCAGCTTCAATATTTCTCAACCTAAACTGACTGTTGACAAGGAGAGTTTTTAAGTTCATGCACTGTCTCATCCAAATGTAATGACCTCTACTGTAAAAAGCAAGACCATTATAAAACAGTGGTTTACAACCAATCAGTGTCATCACAAACAACCCATGCTTTAATTATGTACCAGGAAGTGAAGTTCCCAGTGCCACAAAGACAACAGCAGTGACGCTGTCTCTCAGCCCGACGGTGCAGCCAAAATGAGATGCCAGGTCCCCGATAATGGCTGTTAAAAAACCAATTACTGAGATTGACACAATGAAGCAGGCCCAGCCGTTCCAGTACTCGGTGGGCGGGACAAAAGCAAACAGAATCTTCCAGAAAATGCACAAAATGTGCATGAAGTAGTCAAAGCAGTTCGGCGTCCGCTGCTCTTGTCCCTCCTCCTCATCTCCATCACCTGTTTAAAGAAGACATACTGTTGGTATAAAAGCTCCCACCAACTTAATACACTGTGTTTAGATTGGTACAAGCATCCTGTTACACTTATGTATTTGTACCTGTATAATTACAATTTCATCATCTTACTCAACATTTCAAATTAACACCTGCCTGACTAAACTAAGTAAAAACCAAAAGCAGATAAAGGCTAATAAACATCCACTGACCTGCACTGACTGTGACGGCTTCAATGAACTGCTCCTTCCATGAGTGAGTGCCAAGCACAACGGCCAGATTTGTGTCCTTCAACAGTTTGTCCACTGTGTTCTGTCAAACAGGGTATTAAGACACATTTAACATGTCAACGAGTCATAGAGAGGCTTTTCTTACACTAATTCTTCTATAAGTACCGCACTAACCTAAATATCAGGGGTTTTTTCACCCTAACACATCTAAAAAAGTGGGGATGTCTTTAATCAGGACTTTTTTTTTTAGATTTCAATACTCACCAAAACACTGATTGACTAAATTTTTCTACACAGTGAATCTGCCAGCTGTCATTTATAGTCCCACTTCCAGGGATGTTAAATCTCAAAAGCGTTTAGAATGTGTTTTTATTCAAAAGGTTAAACATATTCTTCTTTGTTTCAATTTATGGCTTTGTTTTATCCATATTGCCAATTGAAGATGTACTATTTTTACATTTCTGGTTGTTCAGATTGGATGAGCAATCCTTTGTGAGTCTGTTCACTGGTGTTGGTTTTTTATTGATTACTGCATACTTAAAGAAGATGTTTTGTTTTTTATCAGGAAAATGTCACTAGTAAACCAACAAACAACATATTGTTAAATAAGATGGCTGCACACTAGACCTAAGTTGGCCTGCCAAAAATGGAAGATACCAATATTCATTCAACAATGATGCCTCTGAACTGCTTTTTTGCTTGAGAAAGACAGAAATTCCACCACACAACAAACAAAGATATGCAATAAGGGGATATGAATGTATAATATCCTTTGCTTATTGGTCCAATTCTTCAATGATCCCCTGATCAATTCCTGTTTATTTTCCAGAGCCTGTATGCTCTGTGTAAATATTAATGAAATCACATAGCCTCAGACATCACGCATTGCACTATTGGCATCATTAGGAGGAGCATTCGATCACAATTTAGTCTGTTTTTCCTTTCAATTCCTTCAACTCCTTCTAACTCCCTCTTGCTATGCGTGATGTCATCCTTAAACAAAGCATGATGAGCTCAGTAGGAGGAGCTGAAAAGAGAACTATTGAGCACAAAGGCAAAACATATCTATGCTTCACTTTTGTCAGAAATGGTTCTCAGTTCCTATTTCTCTGTATGAAATCTTAGAGAGACATTCAGAATGGGGTAAAATGAAGAACAAAGTATAGCAGTAAAACCTCACAGCATGCTTACAGGAACTGTACCTGGTCCAGCACTCCATTGGGAGTCTGACATGTAAGAAAGTGAGCGGTTGTTAAAAAAAAAAACACATGAACCTCAACTTTTTCATGCTTAAAAATCAAACACCTTTATTCTAAGAACATTCACAATGACCAGTGATCTTTATTTCACAATTGGGTGTGGGTTCACTTTTAAGGTAACATTGCAATATTGTAAACTCTCATGTATGGGACAAATAAAATGAATGAATGAATGAATGAAAGATGATGTTTTTATGCTTCATTCACGCACCTTAAACTCACAGGACTCCATAATGATGACCTCCAGCCTGCTGTGCTCCCCTAAAATAGGTTTGCCCATTTCAGAGATCCTGCGGGCCTCCTCCTCCTCAGGGGTGGGGTTCCCTGTTAGAGAAGATGGACATTTAAGTGATCATGTTTTTTTTTTCTTGTTTTATCAAAGAAGAAAATAGTAGAGGAGGATCTTTTCAACATCGTTAAAACTTTGAGCACAGCAATTTCAAGCCACACTCAGTATTACAACTTTTCTTGAAATAAACAGAAAAGGAGAGAAAGCTAGCTATTTTTTATTTTATTCTACCTGTGTAGAGAGTTTCTCTTAACATGTTTACTGAATAACTGATGGAGACAATTTAGAAACATGTCATCGCCTTATATCAAAGGTAAAATCTCAACATGCAAGTGAAGATGAAAATTCTCCATGCAATAGAGTTTAGAGAAAAACATTTCTAAGGTGCCGTGTGAAACATTCAAAGGGGTTCGGATTTCAAGAACTAGATACTTGGAGTAGCCCCCAGTCCATATAATAGAGCCTCAATCATACACTAATAAATGAAAGATTAACATTCAAATTTTACTCTATCACAGCAAATATAAACAGTAAAATCCTGGTAGTACTGATAAAGTTTTAGTTTTACTTTTTGTTTTAATACCATTACAGGTATTCTTTTCACTAAATTCAGTTTTTATTTCAAAAGGTCATAATGTCAACCTTGAAGACTCAAAGCGTTATTTTAAACATCTATCTGCATTGATGACTGTACAGAGTGAGTGACATTTCAGCTAAATGATTAAACCTAAAGACATAGCGTACTTTAAAGCTATTGACGTGGGTCTGATGCTCCCAAAACATGAAAAATCATAAAAACATCACAGAAAAACACACAGAATGACAGCTCAATTATAACAAACAGGTTTTATGGAAATGCTGCACGGTGCACCTTTAACATGCAACCCTACAACCAAACCATCTTACCCTGGTTTAGCAGCAGTGCTGTGAAGACAGACAAACAGACAGATGATGTGAAATGATGACTGAATTAACAGACAAGTAATTTGAATAATTGCCATACAATGTGTTCATCCGCTCAGGTAAGCCCAGTACAGTGCACAGCTTCATTTCCACTCTGACACAGACAGATAACCTATATATCTTACAATGTCATCAGTCCTTTTTTGCCCCCACTAACAAGAATGGATCAGATTCCTGCACCATTCTGTGAGCACATTAAGCTTGCGGGAAACAAGCACCTAAAGGATACTAAAGTCATAATTGTCTGCAGCACGAGTGTAGCAGTGAAACAGAGACAGCAGAGTGTGATCTTAGGTTACTGGCTGTGACGCAGGTGCACAGCATTCAGCCTCCTGCGCGGCTCTTGTCATTGTTTTGATACTTGATTCGCTGCTGTTTGTTTGGCCAGTTGCTACTTCATGCAAATATGAACAAAAGCTTTCTCTTGGCTGCCACATCACCCTGCACTACGTCATCACTTAACCTGACTGACACACTTATGGTGGCATTTAAAACGCTTCCACACTCACCAGAGAGCCCTCGCTTCAGCCATTTGGGATCCTCAAGCACAATGAAGAAGTTTTCTTGCTTCTCATACTCGGACACATTTATTATGTGCACTTTCAAGACCTGACTGGAGATATCCAAGTACACACACACATACACACACACACACACACACACACACACACACACACAAGAGATAAACATATACGTCGTTTCATGTCAGTAACTGAGAGCTAAGTTCCATTGAATAAAATAAGTTGACGATGCGTTATTATGTTCCTCCCAGCTTTAAACATTAACTCTGCCGTCTAAATCACATCGCAAATTCAAGTGAGCTAAATAATTAATAACAATGGACCTTTAAATAATTCAGTCTTAAACAGAATGTGCTCTCGCTCCTCAGCTAAACTTAATGACTTGCAGTGAAACATTCCTGTTTAATCAGAGTATGTTTACTGTATATTTGCGAAAATGGTAAAATTAGAAAAGTTAAAATCTAAACATAAATGAGTGTGGTTACATACACAGATTAAATACACATGTAATAGAAAAATATAGATTTAAAACTTAAAAAAAGTTATTGTAACACCCTTTACTGTGATGGGTCCTGTTATGTAACAGACTCAAGCTAAGTGTTCGATTAGCCATGTGCAAACAGAGATTATATAACCTGAAAATTTAATGTGTAAAGGATCTGTCGGTTTACATGGGGTTACTGGAGGTTCCCACACCTGATCGGGAGAAGGGGATAATCTTCAGGTGTCAGGTCGACAGGTAACTTTGTCTGATAGGACCTCCTTCACCGTGAGTGTGACTGCTAACCCATAGTTATGTTTCACTGAAGTTCAGGTGAGTCATTTCTAAAACACCTGTGAATCACAATTAAGGTGATGGGATGCCCTGGGATACTCTGAGTTTTGAGTTTTGCAGCAGCAGCCTTCATTGATGTTAATCTAATTTACGATCAAATATATCTGCAAAGATGTTTGTCAAAATAAAAAGGTTTCAAAGAAAAAGACTTTACCATTGGCTACCTATGCACAAAATTAAAAATGTGAAAGACAGCAAGTGTCAGCTAAGGTGGAAATTTTGGTTGGTACACTCCAATGTAGCAGGATTGGACTACTTACTGTATCTTTCTGGCAGCCATCACTTATCTTGCTGATAAGATAAATATTTCTAACCTAAAAACAGGTGTTAATGTATATCAATGACTCTTTTTGTCCTACATCTGACTGGCACAGAAAATTAGTTGCCTAATAGATATGCAAAGTATTAAAAGGCAGTCTTCAAAACCTGAGAATAAATGTTGTGTTCAGAAACATCATAATGTTTATTCTGTTTTGGGGTGATTTATAATATAAAATGCAGTGCTCGCCTCGCCATGTTTCTATCTATAGAAATTATATGATATTAATATAACCAAGAACCTGAATTCAAATAGAGTTTTTCATTTCAAGTCTGACCAAAATCAAAATGTGCCTGAATAGTATGACACTGACCATCTGTAAAGGACTGGTCACGAATTCTTTTATGTGTAAGAAACTCTTTATGGATTTACAGGGAATTAAATATTAATATTGTTGGTATTAGTCTTTTTGTTGGCCCTAAAATGAGCTATAAATGGAAAATGCTCCTTTGTTATCACTAGAAGGCTCTTGGGGGTGTAAGATCCTTGTTCTCAATGTGTAGTATATTAATGATGTAACCTGATCTAGTCATGAAGTGCAGCATGGTCTATTTCCTGGACAGGAATAAATTGATGTTCTAGGAAGGACATCCATTAGACCCTGAGGCTCCTGGATTTTATTTTCCACTCCCTGTTTTATGAACGGATCTCACCTGGTCTGTTCATTAGTGAACTCCAGTTCTCCTCTGACATCCTCGTAGTCCACCCCAGCCTTGGCACTTCCATCTTCAGTATGGTACGGCACAGCGACGGTTCCTCTGGAGCCTGAGTTCCTCACAACAGTCACAATCAGTGTCCCCGTGCTTTCACTCACTCGCAGCACTTGCTCACCAAAAGTAAAGATTCCAGCGTGGTCGTCATCTAGAATGGTGATCGTAGCAACCAGCGGCTCCACTAGTCTCCCCTTTGGTGGGCTTCCTGTCCCTTCACTCCCACCTTCCTCTAATCTCAAGTTCTGAAGACGCACAAAGAAGTGTTCGTCCTCCTCGAATATGTCGTCGTCCAAGATTCCCACCTGGAGGGGCCAGAAGTTTGTATTGTTATTGTATTCATGGATCATGAAGCTGGATCTGTTTTTTTCTTAACATTCATAAGGAAATCCCTTTCAAAGCTCTAGATGAAGAGCGCGAGTATTTTCTATTCAAAAATTGGTCCAATGAAAGAAAAAGAAAAATTTTAAGTCACTATTCCTTGTTCTTTACAGATGAATTCATGACCCTATTTTCAATAACCCTGGGCTGTCATCTTTCCTGTTTTTACCCTTACACCAGCAAATATAACTTATCTGCAGCATATTTTCAATGGCAACATTTTCTTACCAAATGTCAAACTAAATCTTGCAAATTTTGTGCATTTTGTTGCATACATTCATCCAAAATAGAAACTCAAAACCTAGCTGGTTGTCTTTACTCTTACTGGTATTACTCTTTATTAAAATATGGTATCTGTAGTTGAAATAAAACCACTGTGAACTTTGTCACACAGCAAATGTTTCATTTCTTGTGTTCATGTTAAACCAACTCTTCCCCACTCACCTTGATCTCTTTGCGAGTCTCTCCTGGCTTAAACACCAGGGTTCCTTTAGTCAATTCGTAGTCTGCTCCAGCGTTGGCAGACCCATTTTCTGTACAGTAGTCCACATAGAAAGTGTCCAGGCCCGTACCCCCATCAAGGGTCACCCAGAGGGTCATAGAGCCGCAGTTTTCTGTGCACTGGTACTGAGCGCTCTCAAAACAAATGTGAGAGCACGTGGCCTTGTCAGAGTCCTGACCTCCTGAGCGGCGTGTGTGCTCTGCAGCGTGTTTCTTCAGTATGTTTCCAGCTCCAATCATCATTCGTGTGGCTTGGACACGGTAGAAAGCGCGACTCTTCTTCTTCTGGACGAGCGCCGAGTAGTTAGCCATCTCAATCAGCTGGTCCAGGTCTTTGTCAGGGTGTTTCTCCTTCAGGTCTTTCAGAATGCGGACCACCTATTCAAGAGACAAAGTTGGTCATCATGTAGACTGCAACATCACACTTACAGGCATGCCCCTCAAAAACAATAGTAGCCCAAGCATCAGGACAGTAATATTCCAGCAAATATAGTAGGAATCAACAGATTCAAAATGTCCTAAAGATTGTAACAAATAAAGCAAAAATCTTTTGAAATCACAAAGTTTACTTGTTTTCCGGTTTCAAACACCAACGTCATGTAACTGTTAATAAACATATTATCTCTTTGTGTTTTAGCTGGTAAAAAAGAACTTATCTTCAAAAAATAGTGTCAAAAACAACATCTGCTCTCCATTTACTTTTCTAAAACAAACTGAAAAACAAACAGGTCCTGATTGGAGCAGTCATGTCATCCCAACAGTTAGGAGCAAGGGCTCAAGCCGAGGCTTCATCCCAAGCACTAATTTTTCCAAAAAGTCTTTACAGTCCTTTTAACATTATTTATGCACTGTAGTTCTATTTCCTTAATCCACCTGTCCCACCTCATCGTTGTTTTTCTGCTCCAGTTCGTTGCCAGTCTGCACAGAAACAGTCACGCTGGAGGAGTTTTCTGCACAAGCCCCATCTGACAATTTTCCATCCATGATCACGTCAATGCCTTTAGGGGCGAGATCTCCCTCCATTTCTACCACAATGCCGTGCCGCTTGTCGGCGCGGTAACGCTTGTGCATGTATTTGTAAAAAAGAAGGCGTCGGTCAGCAATCCATGCCAGAAGGACGCACACCGGGAAGTAAAGCAGCGTCACTATTGCCTCCCACACCTGGTTATACAGTAGACATAAACATTACAGGATGTACACACATGATTTATTTTAATATGGTACATGCAGTCCCATGCAGGAGAATATACCTCTACAACCCCAGGTGAGATGACAGCCAGTATGAGGTAAAGCCAAATATAAGCAAAAATACTCCAGAAGGCTGTGATAAAAAACACCCGCAGGTGTTTAATTTTTCGAGACTCTCCTTCAGGGATCACCAGTACACAGATACCGATGATGACGAGCATGTTGAATGCAGCGCTGCCCACGATGGTGCCAGGGCCAAGTTCTCCTGCATGGAAATCGTGCCCACACACCTGTTAAACATTTAGGGACAGGAATGAAAGACATCACAAAAAACTGACAAATTGGCATGAATAGGCTTGATGTTGAGCAATAATACTCCGATTAAAAACATATGTAATGAATAATTCAAAATATTCAAATGCAAAGTTGAGGATCTCTCTGACATTCTCGGCAGCATGTTTAACAATGTAAAGCTAGTCAAAACATTTTCATATACAGAGCACATTTACAGTTTTAGGAGTGGATTAGGAAGGATGAGTAGTTCTGTCTGTACCTCAATAACAGACAGCAGGATCTCAGGTGCAGAGGAGCCCAGGGCCATCAGTGTGAGGTTGGATACTGTCTCATTCCAGATTCTAACTGTCGTCACTGTTGTTTCTCCATTTGGTTTTGTAACGGTCACTTCTCTTTCCTACAAAAGTAGCCAGTTTTCAGTTAATGCAACCAAGTCCTTTTTTTACCTGAACAATAACGCACAAACTGAACATGCACTAAGGATCAAAACTGCTGTGATTCACATGTGAGATTCAGAGTTGTGCAAGTATATATTTCAACATCAAGCTTTTCAGTGTGACAATGCTTTTAAAGTGACTGTGAGGAGAATCTGTATAAAGTGGATTGTAGCAACTTCCTTCTGCCAGAGGACTTGCAAAAACTGTTGTGATGTATTTGTTTAGAAAGTGAAAGTGAAAGGGAACATAGATCAGATCTTCTTTTTGACGCTGTTTTTCTTTTTCAAGATTTTTTTTACTGGAAATATCCCAAAGACGTTATCTATTTATTGACAATTATGTTGCGCTGTTGTTTGAAATGTGAAAAAAGCAAACTTTTGTGAGTTTGCAATGTGGTTTAGTAGCCAGCTACATTTAGCACTACTCACAGTCTAGTGTTCTGAGACTCTGTATCGTGTAACGTAAGTAAATCCTGATTATGTCCGATCAGTGCTCAACTACCAAACAGAGCAAATGTAACATCACTCTTCATTTCATTGATAGACTCTCAGGTTTATACAGATCACTGCAATAAAACTGCTGCATGTGGGTTGGAATGAAAATTTTACAAACAGGTTAGCCAGTGTTTTAGCCTTTAGCTCCTGTTTTAGCCTTTGGCTCATGCTCTATGACTATCCTGATTGGTGTTCTTCTGCTCTTCTGCTCTTCTGTCTGACAGTCCAGCTCTAGTGTCCACCATTACTTCTAAATAAATCACAGGAATAATTTACAGCATGGAAAAACAGATATTTCTTCTTGCTGCTTACCATCAGGCGTATATCTAGAAACTTTTTTTAAGATCACTTATAAAGTCCACACAGTCCCTTTAAAAACGTTTATCTAGTTGTGTAATTGATTATTAAAATGTACCTGAGAGGTGATTACTTCGATGGAGGCCATAAAGCGGTCTGCGATTATGGACACACCCAGGAAAATATACATGAGGCATAGGAAGTAGACTACAGCCCTCCCCGCCTGCTCCCCCACTGGAGGGTCGAGAGGCAGCCACACTGGCAGTAGGATACCCGGTTTGCACACCACGTTACCGGCACACGTCTTCTTTCCAGACCCGGTCATGTTACCAGAGGACTGAGGCTGCTCGGGGACAGACGCTCTCTCCACAACCTGAGGCCTGATAGAGGCGCAGGGTTGGGCCAGGAGGAGAAGGGAGAGGAAGAGGATGAGGGCGGTCGATAGGTGAATGGGAAGGAGTCCCATGGTGTCCCAGAGTCAGGAGGGGCAGGGTCGGAGAGGGAGACACTGGGTCAGAGGACTCTGAGGATGTACAGGGGATGAAAAAAAGATAAGTGGGTGAATAATAGCATCATTCATTTCCATTTACTCAACTACATGGTACTAGTGTCATGATTCTCAGAATCTTAAAACATCACAAGTTTCCAAATGGACCCATGTCTGGTTGCACACACAAGCTGACATGCACCTTTCAGCTTGTTTCTCGCCAGCACCTGAAGTTGAAGAAAAATCAGAAATATGTAATACCACAAATTCATGTCAAAATTGAGGCATGAGGGATTTGATTCAGTGCAATTGTCAGGAGTAAGAGTGCAGAAAGTTTTTGCCCGCCCCCTCCCCCTGCTGTCCTGCACAGGTGACACTGCACTATTGTGCAGCGTGAGTTGAAACAGATACTGGGGTGCTGCATGTTTGATGCAGCCTGAGCTCTGCCAGCTCATTATGGAGTTGTGATTCAGAAACACAGTCCAGAGGGCCCGCCGCATCGCATTTCACTTTCCAAGGTCTGCTATGGTTACCACGACCTCAGACAGAGGGCCACCTTACACCAGTAGGGGCTGGGGGGTCACCAAAAATAACTTCCTCAGCTTCATAGTGGACAGGTAACAGAGAGAGGTGGTGTGTATTGTAATAGTTATATTCCTTTCTGTCAGAGAAATTCCAACATTAATGCCAATTAAACATACTGCAGACCAAAGATTGGTTCCAGGAAGTTTTCTAAAACCCTGCAGTAGGCATTTTCAAGAAATCTTAACTCAACTTAAACTTAATTTACAGAGCACATGCAAAACAACCTGAGGTGACTAAAGTGCTGTACAGGTCAAAAGCAGCACAAATGATAAATACACAATGTTCAAGAAACAGTTCTACAACACATAAAACAGTGCAAATTCAACCGGAAAAAAATAGAATAAACAAAAACTTAAACATTTATTTGGCATTTCATGCAAGTCAGTGTAATTCCTCTATTCCATAAACAGATTTGTTGAAGCTTTTTTCCCCTGGCAGATGTTGTGTGAGCTCCAGTAGAGCTACAAAGGTCAGATATATGAGGGCTAAATAATCAAGAGGCCAGTGCTGGAAGAGCTGGGTGCATTATTAATGAAGGCATTCACCTAAATATAGCAGGATATCACTTCCTTTCATGTCACCTATGCCCAGCACTCTAAACATCACTCAGTAGTGGTCTGGTGGGTTTCCTCGGCCAGACATTAAAAGTTTTCAAGCTGAGAGATCAAAACCTTGAGAGAGATATTGACAGTGTACCGGAGCTTCCTGCTCTGAATAGTTCAAAGCTTCTCTCCACAGTAACATTGATCCAGGTGAACTGCTATTATTTTATTTTGGAAAAGAAAGCACTCCATGGTCAAATAAAGTGTTTAAAGTATGACGGTAGTATTGATAGAACAGAGAAACTCACTCTGTCGTATGACAGGCTTTTGTTATTGCTGGGTTCGGGGGTCGTTTGGGGTGTTGAAAAGTCTGTGGCCTGCTTGGCACACAGAAACAGAGAGTTGGCTGACAGCTCATCTCCTCTTTCTCTCCTCTGACACAGTCACTGTCTGTCAGCACCTCTGATAAGTGATTGCCTGGGGTTACCTTACACTGATAGGAGTGCCCAGCATAAAAGGGAGTTAGCACCTTAAACAGTTTGATATCTCCTACCTGTACTCTAACAGAGAGGAGGGATTTCTTATTCAATAATAGAAATCAAATTCAGCTTTTTGTTCAAACCAGATCAAGACAAGACAAGTGGAGATAATATGAAAACATGTGCAATTCATATTGGTCAACATTAAAGAGGAGGTATTATGCTTCTCCATATTTAACGATGCACATTAAGCATGTTCAATGTTCAAGCTACTTGTGTGTGGTTTTTCAAACCTTTATTAAAAAAAATTCCCAAATCTGTTTATAAATTGATCAACATGGTCTGTTCTCATAAAAGCATGACATATTCATGAGATCTTCACCAGACTTGCTGAACTGATGTGGTCATCACATAAGGATCCCCTTATTGCTTTATGGTATATTGGAGGGGAGGGCCACAAACACCAAGGTCAGCCCACTGACAGGCCTGTAGAGAGCTGGCCAATCAGAGGGTAGAGGGGAGGGGGTTAAACTTGGTGCACGACTCACCACTAGGCCAAACTTGTGCCCCCATGATTCTTTTAAATAACAACAAAACATGAAGGATCCCCTTCCGAGATAACTGCGAGTTTGTGGGATGCTTACCTTTTTTTGAAACTGCTCTGATCACTCACAAAACCATCTACTACTTTTTGAATCAATACTACTTATAACATGTATCACAGCATGATAATCTCCCAAATAAATTAAGGCTGCACAATCCTGAGAAAAAAATTACATTGCAATGCTTTTGTTTCCTGCAAAATAAATCACAATATTTCTTTAAAGTTTACTGCTTTACTCTGTTCATCTGAGTTCTCCCTGACTCTTTCTGAAATGATGATGAGAGACTCTCAGACAAAGCTGAACACACAGATTTGGAAGTCGCTGCCTTTAACCCCAAAATTGTTAAACAAAGTACCTTATACGGTATTAACTAAAAGGAAATCATCATATTGTCAAATCCCTGCTATGCTCACATTCACTCTTCACTCTCTCTTTCAGTCGCTTGACCACTCACATTGCACTTAACTCTGCCCAACCCTGATAACAGCAGATGATATGACAGGGCATAGAGAGGTCCCCTAACTGTGTAAGTTGTTGAATGTAATGTTGTAAAATATATAAATGGATGTTCATTTAAACCTTTTAGAAGTGTGATTGCGCTTAGAGGGGCAACATAAACTTAATTGAAAGGATCAAATATATCTGGATATATTGTATACCTTGCAATATGAATATTACAACGATACTAAACCTATATATTGGGCAGCCTTCATACAAATCATGGCCAATAGACTTGTTGTCTCTGTGTACAACTGTTTCTCTACTTGCAGTTCAAATAAAGACAGGAAATAGATCCATCCCTTTAATAAGTAAAACAGGGCTTTGGCTTACGGCAATGGGCCTGTTAATGAACCCGATGAATCAGATTGTAAGATAATCCACAGAGCCTTTCGGACACGTGGACACACAGACACAAGCTGGGCCACAGCACTAATGTGACAGCAAAGATCTCTTATTTGTCTGTTTGATTGCAAATTAACATGGTTTTGTCACATTCAGTGTTACATACTCTTTTCAAATCAATGTTTAAGTGTGCAGAAAAAACCTTGTGCAACACAGAAAACCCAGTGACCGAGGGAAACACAGCGTCTATCACCACAGTGCAGGATTGTCCTGACGAATCTCTGCTGGAGAGGAAACCAAAAGGTAAAAAGGATGCATTGTGAAAGGAAACAGGGTTTAAATATTTGTCTTAGGAAATGGCAGATATGGGTCAGTTAAAGTGTTACTTTTTTGAGTTGTTTTCTTTCACAACAATTTTTCCACCACGTACATGCCCCGCAAATCTTTAAACCAATCAAAACAAGTCACACACACACACACACACACACACACACACAAGAGTTAGTCACTGAATACGTTGCTATGTGCATTTTAAATTCAACAGGGATTATTACAAGTATGTTTTTGAACCCTTTTAACAAAATCCAAGAATAATATTGCTACAACAGTTTTTAAGATATATTTTTGTATCATATTTGATAAAATTGGGTCATTTTGGCAACTTTTTTACTCAAGTATTTAGTACATATGCATTCTTTCTTTTTCCTAGAGAAAAAAAGTGTGTGGATGATTTTAAGAGCAGACATTTTGAAAAGGGTCAAGATACAACTTCATCTGCCTGTTGTGATGTGGTAAATTTTAAGGGAGTAGAATACATTTTATTTTACATTTTTAACTGTTTTTTGATTAAATTTTTTTATTTTTTTATTTTTTTGATGATATAGAGGTCTTTGAAAATAATTTATCAATTATGATATGTATGGCGTCACAAGATTTAAGATCTTTCCTGCTGTTGTTCCTGCTGTGGTGTTAGATTTAAAGCTGAATGTAAGCAGCTTTATCATCTGATTGAGTGGAAAACTCATTTTTACAAAAGAAAAAAAATCAATTGCATCAAACTGTGAGGATTAAACAGCACAATATGAAATTCAGCACAGAAAGTAAGGAGATTTGTGTTTGGTTGATTATTTCTTTGTTGCCAGTGCTTCTTCGCAATGAATTTTATACAGTTAGAAAGCCTGTTTGCTCTCTTTTAAACGGTGTCTACCTGATTTGAACCTGACTGTCAGCACCTGTGATCACTGAACTTACTTCAGTAGCTTGTAGGTGTTTGCTCCAAGAATTGACATGCCACGTTTGACTGTTCTATATAGGAACCTGTGCGATATGGAAACTTCTAGTTGATGTTCTTCAAAACCAAGGGGCCAAATTATACTCAGTGTGACTTTGTGACTTGAAATAAGATTTGTGTTTGTACTTGTCAAGTTGACGCATTTTGTATTAAGTGTCATTTAACAATTGAGATGTATGAACTCAATAAGGTGTAAGTTCCTGAAGTGTATTGATTGTATTGACAGCAGTTCTGAAACAGTTATGATGAAAGAGGAATGAGGTGGGATCGTGTCTTTTTTAACTTTTCAAAACTGGGCTTTAGCTTTCACAAGTATCAAATAAATAATTTACATTGTGTAAATGCCCCAAATCTTTTCAAAAGTGACTCACAGGCAAAGTTGAACTTCAACATCAGTCTGTTAAAGTGGTTCACCTGCACAGTGTGAAGTTTCTCAGTCTGTGAATGAACAACAGCGGCTCAATCAGTTCCTGAGTGGAATTAATTAGTTTTTAAGGGAGAAGACAACCCAGGTCATACTCATTCTCTGTTCACCTCACAATCTGGACAGCAGCAGTGCAAGCTCGACTGAGCATAAGGTTTAGTTTACAGCTCGGTGGGCACTCTGCCACGCTGTTCAGCTCTGAAAGTATGGTGATCTATTTGCAGTCAGTCTGTTTCTCTTACTGGTTTATGTAATGCTCAAAAAGTTAAGATCACCTCAACTTTTTTGCAAAACTTTTTTTTACCACAATGAGGGTTTAAAACATTAGTATCATCATAATTATTTACAAAAATGTGTAACGAGTGAGAATAAATCTGAACAGAATTAAAATGCTTTTATTTTTATTGATCTAGTAAAGTGAGTGTCATTTGTGACAACCTGCTAAATTCCATGGCAAAGGATACAGATTTATGTCTCCTTTATCCAATGTGTTAACATGCAAGCAGCAGTTTGACTGAGGTCATAGCTCAGTCGTTCAGTCACAGCAGGAGATCTAGTCTTGTCTGCGTATGAATGCAGAATCAGACGTCTGGCCAAGCATGTCTCACTCCATATAGACGGCAAAGCTGAATTTTTTTCAAACTGGTTTTGGTTCACCTGAAGAGGATACAACTTTCGAACTGCGATGGTCAATATGGATGGAGGTAATGTTGTTGGTCATGTTTAAGCACAGCAACTATGGATGGGTACTGATAAGATTGTATTGATTCTTTATCAATCCTGCCAATCAATCTGATTCTTTATCATTTATTAGGACCACATGTACTTACATTTCTCAACCTTATGTGCATTAAAGGATGTGGCAAATAAAAACAGACGCTGTATGGACTATCATGGCACAACATGGAATATATTTAAAACTATCACATCATTTCTCTGTTATTGTGACTTGGAGCTAATATATTTATGAAGGATATAGTTCAGCACAGATTACATAATAAGAGAGTCAAGAAGAGACCCTTGAAATCTCAGAAGCAGCTTTAGAGTCTCTTTCTTCTCCGATTGGTTTCACTCAGATGTAAACAATCCATTTGACATCTCTGAGCTGCTCTCTTCTCTCATTTCTCCCCCTCAGGGTATTCGACCACTGCTAAAACACACTTCCTGCTCTACAGGCTTCTCCACATGCAGCTCACCATAGAGGAGGAGGTGGGTGGGCAGTGAGAGGCTGCGTGGGGCCAGAGGTGAGCTGGACAGAAAGGGTTGGGAGACAAACGAATGACAACCAGCAGACAGCAGCTCCTGAGGTTTCCATTACCTGAGACACCCTGCCCAGCCACTGTCACCTTAGAAGGAACAGCATTCTCAACTTCAGCATGAACCCTGTTCCAGACAGGGACACCAGTTATGCAATATTCAAGAAGCTGTCAGAAACATCAATAACAAAGAAAATACAAACCTGCTCTGCTCCATGTGAGGGCAGATATTACTATATTATAGATATTTATGTTGGTGTTGGTGTTAGCTGCACAAACTTGACTGCTCTTGGCACGTTCACTGCTAATCTTGGACTCCCGTGTTTTTTCTAACATGACTCACTACGGAAAGAGTCTTTACTCATTGCGGGGTCTGAGTTAACATATTGACAGAGATGCACATGGTGAAGCAACACAAAGACTAATAGAGTTTAAGCATGTACACTTAACAAACCACCGACCAAACTTTCCATTTATGTCTCAAACATTTTTGTACTGACCTACATACTTCACCTGGATTCAAGGCAACAGTCTAGTTAATGTAATCAAATAGTGCAGAGGCAACCAGCAACATGGGCACACAATGGAGCAGAGACTGAATGAAAATAAGACAGACCCCACAAGCGCTAACTCTCACCTCCCAATCACTCACATGAACACAAAGGATGCTAAAACTTGTATTACGCTACTCCAACAATTCAGAGAGCTGAAAGTCAGCAATAGGACACCCAGAAATCAAAATGCACACTAAAAACTAAGGTTTGACAAAATTCTCACAAGGAGTTAAGAGATATGAAGTTAGATGATGCTATATAGGGATACATTGCTGAGTTAACAATTACCAAAATGCCAATAACATAATAAGTCAAATTGAAAATGTAAAAAAAGGGGGATACATTAATGCTTATGTTTTTAACTCTGCGAAGATGCAAAACAAAGAGCAACAGACAAACAGTCAATTCATTTTCACCTAAGGTAGTCATTCCCACAATTATAATCAAGAAATTTTTTAATGGGTGGTACTGCTGGTTAATAACTGCTTACATTGTGTACTCAAAAAAGACTCTACTACCAGGATGTAAACAAACACAGATGACTAATGACTCCAGTAGGATGGAGTTGTTTGGCAGTATTTTAATCCATTCAATCAAGTTTCAGTTGTATCTCAGTGTAAGTACTGTTTAACCAGCACCAGTGCTGGGCGGTAGATTTACCCCACAGTATTTTTTAATACTATAGTGGTGCTGTGGTTTATCACAGTATTTCTCTTAATCAGTGTTGTGAGCTAAATATCCATACAATATCAAACAGTGCATTTAGGTGCCTTGTGCATCACAGAAGATCAGGGGTCTGCCTCTGCCATGTTCCCTCCTCTCTCACAGTTACAATATTTTTTTTTCTATTAACAAAGACATAATGAGTATAGCTGTGAGCTATAGATGTGCTAAACAGCTAGGCGGGTTTAAGGTGAACTGAGAAAAAGTGGAGGATAGAAAAGAGTGCCCAGTGGAGCATGAGAGTGACGTGTTCCCAGGGGAGAAGTGGTATCCTCTTCCGTGAATGCAGGCGGGGCAGAAGGGACATAAAACAATGCAGGAGGCATTTGTTTACTTTCTTTTCATACACTGTGCCTCAAACAAACGCCCATTCATTTGTTCTCATCTTCCATTTCACCTGCGCTCAAAGTACAACCGTAATGCCAAAAACAATACCAAATGGTCTGAATATTTTACAATGAATGGATTTTTTTTCTTATGTAATTTTGCTGTTTCAAAACTAAAAAACGTTCAAATAGAAGACACCACTCCCCTTCTGGACCAACTTCTTGTGCATTACTGGTCACTCTTCATTTAATTTCCTCCCTCACTTTGTTTCCTAATTTTCCACACACCTTAGCTCCTCCCAGCTGTTTTGCACAGCTACAGCTCGCAAGGTACACCCAAGATAACTTTGTAAAACGCAGCCTAACTATTATTCAAACTGTGAGTGAGGAGAGAACGCAGTTTATGTGAGACTCTGCTGCACGTTGGACAGTCGTTCAGGTGGTGCAGCAGCAGCCTCCTATGGGCTTTAAATTGAAGTTGACCTGTACCATACATGGTGTAAGCACTTCAGCAACACACTGAAATAAAAGTGGTATAGAAACGGTATAAAATCGTACAGAAAGTTATGGCTGGTGGTGCTAGCTTGGATAATTTTGGCCGTAATCTTCACAACAATTTGACATTGTACCAAATCTTCAGACTAAGCTTCAGTATCAAGATCTACCCTCAACTTTGAAAGGGTTCTAAATATGTCAGTCTGTTTGATGTGAGCAACAAAACGTCATAAATTGTGGACTTCTTCAACTACAGAACAGGATGTGAAAGTTTCAGAGAATTTGGAGCAATCTCTGTTCTAAAGGAAAAGAGTTGGAAACCAATACTTTATAGCTGTGATGACCATGGACTGTGGATGTAACAATGTTTAACTCTAAGTTACTGAAGCCTCCAGCTGATGTCCTGACCCCTGGTGGCTGGCTGCAGTACAGGTCATAAACCCCACCCAACCCCCCGATGCATTCTGGATACGAGTCGGGAAAACTTAAAAAAATTATTACACTTCGTAGAAATGTTTTTCACATTCTTACGCTGCTGTGGTTTGTCAATAATATTGGCTGCATGGTGTTCAAGTCTCTTTTTTTTCTGAGGAGTTGGTGTTTCATTAGTTATTGGACATTAAAAAACGAGTTATAAGTTTCGTTTTATGATGGTTGACAGCTGCCGTTGGTGAGTAGTTTTATTGGGGATATAAGAAACTTTGGGAAAAAGAGACTAAACATTCGAAAGAAGGAGAAATAAATATTTTCATTTGAACTTTTCTGAGAGTGTTTTGTTCATTTATTATTTTACCTTTGATAAGTTGGTAGGTGAAAGTTAAACCGTACTTTCAATTGTTTGGAAACTCACATGTCTCGTGCACACTAAGTCTACATTAAGAAAACACATCATTAAAAAATAAACCATTCTAGTCACTTGGGGTAAAAAGGACTTGTCCATCTTGGAACACTGAATGACGTGAACAACAAGATTCCATGATCAACTCAGCAGGTTAATCGACTGATCGTGGGGGAAATGTGAGAGAAACGTGAGGTGTAGTATGGCCCTTTGTCTCATGGCACCTGTGATGGCGCGCATGTCGGAGCCTGCATACAATGCTGCAGCGTTGGTTTACCTAAGCCGACACAGACATGGAGGGGGGAGTTGCATTACAGGATAAGTGTCAGTGAGCTTGAGTGGTGGACTGCTTGGATTTAGCTTCTAAACCTCAGCACATATTGTCTGCTACATGTTTAGACACACACACACACACACACACACACACACACACACACACACACACACACACACACACACACCAGACAGAGAAACTTAGAAAAAAACTATGTAATGTTTACCACATGCTCTTTAAGTTTCGTGGCCAAAATGTGCAAAGAGGGGTAAATCCAGTTTTACTTAACTTTGAACAAAATTCATACTATGAAAATAATAAAAATCATTTTAGAGCCAAACTGCACGCAAAATTGTGCGAAATTGCCCTTCCTGTTGGCACCACTCACTAAAGTTCCCCCTTAGCTGGTTAAAACAAGATTAACCGACTTCTTATAAGGCAAAAAAACATATGATGAAGTGCCCTTGAGAGCATGCAGAACTTTGTGCCCTGCCTCTCAAAAGTCTGTGCATGCCACTGTTTTAGAAACATGCTCTCCCCTTAACCAAACGGCCAATCGGGCATCAGCATCTTATATTAGGCGACAAAGAAAGACTTTGCAGCTGCGGCGATCTGGCCACAGTTAATGTTTCACTCTATGTTAGAATAATAGTTCTTTAAATAAAGAAAGAAACTATGACTCTCTTACTAGCCAACATTCAGTGGCCTGTTGCAACAGCTCCATATGAAGCTAAAAAGAGTAAAGTTATCTTGTGACTGAAGTTGTTTGATTGTCTGGTTGCACTATGCAAAATGAGATTAATCTTGACTAGAGTGTCACACCCAAGCTAACCAAAACACTGACCCAGAAATGGAGAAGAGACTGTCACTTCTTACACCATTTGATGTCGATTTGTGGCTGTATTTCAAATACATCACCTTAGCTGTTACTAAAATACATTAAAATGCTTGAAATTGCCTGTTTATCGGTACTGAGCTTTCTAGCTGTTCCCACATTGCACTAGTATAAATATAAATAGCATATAAACAGCATATGAGAACCATTAATACATGTTATAGAGGTATTCATCAGTTAAAATATGCCAAATCTAACAAAGTGATCTTGGTACCTGTTTGGATGCCCATCTGAAAAGTGATATTCATGATATCATGTGCGTAATCAAATATAATGGATTGGCACTGGGGGTGTATCTGCAGTCAACGCCTGCTGTCTCACACATCACCAGCTCTCAACACAACTTTGTGCAGACAGTGCCGTTCTGGACACAAGAGGCGGACAGACAAGTGGGACACGGCCAATCTGCTGAATGAACGATGCTTTCATGTCAGGTAAATGTCAGCTCTGAGGTCCAGACCGCATAAAGAAAACAAGCTGTGTTTCCAGATTAAAATCAGCTACACTCTTAAATTAACTCAACAAGATCTCACAAACACAAATACACGGATATCACAAATACCTGCCTCAAGATCTTAAAGTGGCTATTCAGTAGAAATGATGCTCAGAAGACAATGCAGAGACGACACACTGTAATCACTGTAAACATAAGGGTCACAGTATGGTAAATCTAAAACAGAAAATCTAGATATAAAACATGGGAAGTACGACATCTAGAATAAAAAAGAGGCAAGGTGCTATTGTGAAATAAAAACAAGAGATGTAAGTCATTACATAACTGCTGTTTTGGTTTTAACATTTACAGTAAAAAATGTATAGGCTTAAATAAAACCAATTCACATTTGTTTAGTCGGGCTTGATGTTTCCACCAGTGAAGCGTAGCACAAACCGGAGTTGGATGCTTTTTTGTCTTTAACAATAATAGTCACAAATGAATGCAGAAATAAGGGAAGCCTAACGGGGCATCTCATAAATTTAACCTTTTCAACTTTGCTTAGAACAAACAGCAAAGATAAATTTAGGTTTAAATAACCTCAAATGTGAGGGTAAAACCAGTACGGAATGTCACAATTCAATCACTGTCAGTATACTTCTCAGTATTCTACATTGCAGGAAGAATAAGCCCATTAACAATGAAAAATAAGTGAACAAAAAACTGAGAATTGAACTGTTACAAAAAATTTTCTAGAGTAAAAAAATACTTCAGGAATTTATTTTTTTAAAAAAATGTCGGGAGGTCAGTCTGCTCTGGGCTTCCTTACAAAATAAACATGCTGGATGCAGGATCAGATGCCTCCAAATTGTGGACTCTTATGTGAAATCCATCAATCAACTTCAATGGGATAGATAGAAGATATAGTCTAAGTCGATGCATGTTTCAACTACTACCATACAACATGATATAACTGTACTTTGAGACTAGTATTGATTTATTTGATATTATTAAGTCACAATTTGTTTCAGCAGAGGATGCAAACATACAGACAGATGTTTTTATTTTTTTTCTCCAATCAAAACTATACCTGGATGAGGGGGGCGTCGCCGTGAGCATTGCCCCTAAAATGAGCGTTATTCCTCTTCACCTGTTCTTTTAAACCTGTTCCTCAAACTTCGTCTCTTACCTTGTGTTTATGGCGCGGCTCCACCAAACGCTGGCATCGCTTCTGAAAGTTTGAAAACACTGAAAAAGTACTATCCTCGTCTTGACTCTCGGCTGAAGTCACAGAGTGAACTTTCCCGTTATCTCACATCACCGTTTACTAACGGAGGTGATGCTGCTGCTGCGAGTCCACGCGGTGAATGAGATGATGCGTTCAAGGCTCCAAAAAGGGATGGGTTACTGAAGTTGTCAGCTAGCTAACGATGGTTTTAAGTCTTTTGAGCAATGGATATTGATTACAAAAACTAGACACTTAAATATGAAACCAAAAGTCGAACAACAAGCTTTTGCTCCATTCGGATAGATTAGCTAGTTTTGTGCACAGAGAACCAGTCAGTGTTGTATCCGGGGAAAAAAGAAGGCAGCACGCGAGGTGAACAGTGCGCAGCTGCAGCTGTGACAGGTGTCTCTTTCTACAGCAGGTAGCAGGCATGATAACCCCAAGCCGCATTCGCTCTGTATCTTTATTTATCTTTATTTTTTTTGGGGGGGGGGAATATGGTGGTCTTGGTTATGCTATTTACAAACACCAAGTTCACTGAATATAAAAATATTTACTGAAACATAAAAAATCAACAGGAAAATATCTCTTTGAAAAATATGAATGAAAAACATTAAATCCATGGGTGCTGATTGACACCCCAGATTTTCTACCACAAGGTTTTTATAAAAGGCAACATTAAAAATAAATAAATTTAAAAAAGCTTGTCAAGTTTCTTGAAACTGGAATAACGGTTAATAGAACAGTTTTTTCCTACCCAATGGGCAGTGTTTTTTTTTTGTTTGTTTTGTTTTAGCAAACCAGATGTTCTTTTTGACTTTGAATAACTTGAAATAAGAAATTTATGCACTGGTATAGTGAATGTGACTTGTATCAAGTCAAATAAGCAAGTAGCAAATGTCTTTACTAAAAGCAAGACAAATTAAAAAAAAAAACTTGCTTAGATATATATACATATACATTTATATTTGTCTGATTTGTGCTTAACGAATCATTTGGCCTTTGATGAAAATCTTTTTAGACTAGTTAAATGCTAATGTCTATTTTCAAAAGCAGTTTGTTCACTTAACTCTCCAGGCCTCTGCAGTAGTAGAACATTATCTGAGTTGTATTTCCATTGGCACTTGAGAAGGAAGGAGATAGTTTTAAAACTATCAATATTTGCATGACAGTATTTGCATTTGAGTTTGCTCAGCCACTGGTGACTATTTCAGGTAAGTTGTGTATAACCTGAAAACGTACACATTACAATTAATTTTATTTATAACATACTTTATGTTTGGAACAAATCTCAAAGTGCCACAGAAAAAAATCATGAAATAAGAATAAAAACATTTGACAGGAATAAAATCAACTGAAGAATAAGATCAGTTAAAAGAAAAAAAAAGAAGAAAAAAAGCAGGAATAAAGCAGGCTAAAAGCAAAAGGGGTCAGCAAGAACATTCCCTCCATTGTATGAAGCTTAGTTTTAGGTGTCTTGTGGTGACTTATGGTTTATTGTCTGTTCACGAATATTAAATTCATCATATCTTTCTACCAATGTGAGATTCAAAATTTCTTTATCCAAATTTATAATGTAGTAATAAGCATCATTAGAGTTTGGCTTGTGAATTGTGAAAAATCAAAAGTAATTGTATTTTACTGGTGCTTCAGTATAACACTAACATGCTGGTTTAATAAAAAAAAAATTTTGAAAAGGCTTGTGACAGCTCACGTTACCTCAAGCTCACAAGCGCCCTGTGTCTATATGAAAACTCCTGGAGAGGTGTTTTAAATAGTGAAGCACTTCAAGATATGCAAAATTGAACGAGACAATGGACAAAGAGATTAACAATGACTTTATTCCAATTTGTGGGTGAGGTGTAGAACAGAATGATCTGCAGTTCAAACCTTTACTACTTATCCAACTGCAAAGCCTCACAGTGGGCATATCTTTCATTGATGGATTATAACAAAGCATATGATAACTGGTTAGTAGGCATTAAGGTTGACCACTTTGGTTATACTGAGTTTGTCAGCTGTATATCTCCTCTGTAGCCCTCTGGAAGATTAGGAGCTGGTTTTGGTTGGTCTGATGATCACGGAGCTGTCAGTGACCAGCGTTTGGTAAAACCCGCGGGCAATCCCTTCCCCAGATTTGTTCTTGACTCGGTGCTGAAAGTGGACGTATCTCACACCAGGTCCATAACCAGAGAACACGTGCGACACCTGCAGGCCGACAGAGAAAGGCACAATTAAAAACCAAAGACTTAAATCAACTTTCTTTATGCACCTTTAATAAATTCTAACATGCAGCCCAGAAAGCTACATGAAGGAACAAACTGAGTGAAAATGAAAGCAGAAATTAAAAAATATTTTATCATGAAACAAATAAACAAAAAACTGTACAACATAGTAAGGCTGGCAACAAGTAATTGGGGGGAAAAAATGTTTTTTTTTATGCCAATCAGTATCTCCAAATAAAGAGTGCAAGGAGGACTAACAGATTTACAGATTTGTATTCTTGGGAGAAAGTTCGCTGTTTTTTCAGAGGTCAAAATTCTCAAATATTTTAGGTTATGGATACAAAAATCTGAGTGTTAAATGCAGAGCTGATCTGTCAATCAGTGGCCTCATTTTTGTATATTTACAATTGGATTTTCAGCTGAATGTGACTCATATTTTCTCTGACGGACAACTCAGCCACTAAAAACAAGTTAAAGGCACTTGATGAATTTCAGTTTTTGAACTTTCTGAAGACAAGTGTCCAACTGAAGATGACTTCTTTTTACGCAAAGACTAAAAGCTCTAGTTTATTGATTTTTAATTGAAGAAAGAAAACACTTGGTTGCGTAAAAACAACTGTCCAGTTGGTTTCTTTTTTGGCTTGTACACTTTGTAAAATACATTTTGCATATATATTATCTTTACATTTTTAAATGTACAGATGCATACAGATATTTTGATACGAGTAATTTGAATACCTTTGCTTAGAGGTAAAAGTTGACTAAATAAGCTTTGGTTCAGTTAAGTTTCCTCTGGTATAAAGTAAGTAACAGAAGACGATTTGTTTGAGCCTGTGTGGACTCTGTGACTTACCTCCTTCCAGGTGTGTGAGTCAGAGCTGAGATCTTCGGTGGGTTTGACAGTGTACTCTGAGATAAGTGTGCTGTTTTCTGGACCCAGTAGCTTCACATGAAGCTCATAGATGTGTTTATCCAACCGACTCTCCTCATACCTGAAAAACATTTACAGGTTGCTAGAATATTCAGTTCAGTTCTGAAATTCTACGATGAAGTTCATCTCGTAGTAGGCCGACACTGAAAGAGAACAGAAGATAATTAACAAAATAACCCCAAACAGCTTCTCTGTATACACTAATGAGGTCAGTTGGAGGTTACCGAATGAGACCCTTGACGACAGGGCCTTGCAGAGCCGCACAAACAACCCCGAACAGAAACATTTTTTGAGTCATACCTGACACGCATTTCAATGAAATACAAATTGCCCATGACCCACCAGTCCTGGATGACTATCTCAGGCTGAAACTCATCCAGGAGCTCGTCCCACAGTCCCTCCGCTTTCAGGTCCACAATCTGCTCCATGGATAACCAGCTAAAAACAAGGGGACGGACACAAAATTTCTCATTTAACACGGCAACATGGACATATACAGCTAAAATAAATACAGTGAGACGTATCCAAATATTGTCTTCACTTAGCACATTTACACCTATGTTGGATTTCAACATATGATTGGAAAAGAAATCCTATGATATGCTTTGCACTGAATGAAACCTCCAAAAATGAAGGTTTCAGAAAAAAAGTCTGGTGACCAGCTGTATATTAAACCTCCATGTCACTTACATCTGTCTTGTCCATCCACAGACAATAACACGTGCTGGGATGCCACTCCTGTCAAACGGAATATATTCTCTGCTGATATTCCAGTCGCTGAAGTCATCTAAAGATTAAGAAATGTTCAGACAATCTATAAACATTTATTTTTTTCCATTCAATAGTTGTCACGTCATTCTAACCTTGAGGATGTAAATTTCCTTCCATTCGCCCTCTATTTTGTTCACGAGTGGGTGGGGGGTTTTCCTTACTGTAGCCTGTGGGGAAAAAAGACATAAATCAATTATGGCACCACACCAACTACAACCTGTACAATCCCTAAACTCCAGGTAAAGAGATGATGGAGAGAAGACAGAGGATCTGGAGAAGAAATGTGGCATAATTTGAAGAATAACCAGATTTTCAGCAGTTTTCCATTTAATATGGCTTGATTCAGACTCACATGAGCAATAAATCACCTTCTTCTTGCAAACAAGGATAAGGAGGTGAGTTAGCCATTATCTCACTCAAAAACTGCACAATTATCTGAAATACTTTACAACACATGCGTGAAATGAAAAACATTTCAGATGATTCTGATCCGTTTTTCTTTGTTGCAGGCTACTGTATCTAAAAACCTGAAATGCAATATGATTGAAATAAGCATTATCTTTGAAGTGAGGATGGATAAAATCAGAATTGAAAATAACCTCTCCTCTAAGCGTAAACTGTCTTTTTTTTTTGTGGTACCCCATGTCATCTCAGGGACCCTTCCTTTAGATAAGACTGTTATTGTATTATAATTTTCTTTTTCACATCAAAACAAGCCACTGTTTGTTAACGTTTAAGCACAAAAACTTTCAACATCATAAAATATTTAATTGTTTCGTAATGTTACCTCTATTGCAGCATTATCGATCAAATGTTTGTTCAAGCTGATAAGAGTGCACTAAGTCAGGGGCAAAAAACAAAAATCACTGGAGTCAGAAAAGTGTAGTCCTGTAAGCCTGGTAGCAGTAGGTTCCTGAATTATGAAAAGAAAAAAAATTAACATGTATCTGACATGTTGTGTTGTTACCATGAGGTGATGGGTTCCTCAGTAAATTCCTCCCCAGTGGTCTGGCTTCATACACAGACTTCCAGTCCACACTGTCCGGCATCGGCGCTCCCTGCAGGCCCCACTCCTGCTCACACTTCTCCTTCCACTGAGAGGCAGATATGGTGCAAAGAAACAGTGAAGTCACACTGATCCAGAAGAGTGAGTGGACCTTCATTTTGGCACTCAGAAAATCTCACACACAACTGAAGTACCAGCAAAACAGTATCTGCCTGTGCTCTCAGGGATCTCTGAACCTTTGAGTCCTTTTGATCATTAATAAAACCAGATTGTTACGAAATCTGCTGTGATGAAACAGACTATTTCTGAGAACCTCCCACAGCATACAACATGTACTGGGGCTGGAGGGACCTTTTTACTTGCCTTTCAAATGTTATTATGCCCCTAGTAAGAAATAACTTTAGTCTCTGGGTTGTTGATTTTATGGGTTCAAATGTACAAGCTTTTTGAGAAATAGATGGATATTTCAACTCGTTGCTCTGGGGATGGCAATGATCTTTCCAAATCAATATACATATTTTTTACAGTCTCTGATTAGACACTTTAGCAGGTCTATCCCAAAACTGTAGCATTTGTGGCTTCTTATTCAGAGGCTTCCCATATCTTCTGTCAAATGTATGAACCCCTAAGAAAACCTGACAGCTCTGATGAATTCCAAAACTTCATGTTTTTCTACTCTTTGTATCAATACAGCCCCCTCAAATCACTTTCATAAACTCTACCTATGAAAAATATAAGTTAGTATGTGTTTGAAAGTTCACAAGGAAACAGCATAAGTACTTTCACATCTTGTCTGTGAAGACTCATCTTTGGGGCAAATACTTTTGAAAGGAGATTTACAGCATTTCCCATACTTCTGAACCTAACTGCAACCTTTTGCTCTCCACAGGGGCTTTATTTTTCAGGACTGCCATCATTTTAAGTTAGCATTTGAAAAAAACAGTTAACAACACAGCAAGAGAGTTGACACAGTTAAGTAGAATAACGAAATGAGAGCTATCTCAAGTTTATTCATTGCACAAACTGCTGTACATTTATCAAAAGGTAAACTCTAAAGCAGTGCAAAATCAATGTCATTCGCAAAACTTTATGACAACTTTAATAAAAAAGCATTTAAAAATCCCAAAAAAGACACACTTTCTAATTCTTATCAGTGTCTTACTACAAAGCACGGGATAACTGGTTTGTAGGCGTTAAGGTTGATCACTTTGGTTATATTGAGTTTGTCAGCTGTATGTCTCCTCTGTAGTTTTCAGGAGGATTAAGGGCTGGTTTTGGTTGGTTTGACAATCACGGTGCTGTCACTGGAAAGTGTTTGGTAGAACCCACGGGCAAAGCCATCCATGAACATGTTCATCAGACGGTGATGGAAGAGGACGTATCTCACACCAGGACCATAACCAGAGAACACGTGCGACACCTGCAGGCCAATAGAGAGACTCACAGTCAGGACTTTCACTTTTAGGAGAATCAGTGCTTCTCTGTCTGGAACCAATTTTTCCATCTGGAGGCAAGTTTTATTAATAATTGAAACACAAAGAACTGGTTACAGAAAAGGCTCTAGCTCTAGACCAGAACAAGATGCAATTTGGTGAAGGAAAGGGTTAAAAAGTAAAGACCTACCTCCTTTACCTGGGTTTTATGTTGGTATAATTTCTTTTCAACAAAGTTAAATGAATGAGCTGTGTGGTCTAATTGTTCAACACTTATCCTGTAAGAAGCAAGTTATGGTAAAAAATAACCTCAGCCCTCTTACACTGAAGGTACCTTTACGCCTGCACCTTTGTGGATGGAGCGACTCACCTCCTTCCACCTGGGTGACTCTGCTTCGCGGTCTTCAGTGGGTTTGATAGAGTGCTTTGAGATCACTGTTTCTTTATCTGCGCCCAATAGCGTCACATGAAGCTCAAAGACATGTTCCTTCAGCTGACTGTCCTTATACCTGGGAAGAACAACTGATCATTAGAAATGTATAAAAATGAAGCAAGATTTTAGACTTCGTAGTTGGGCAACTTAAAGAACGAATCAAATAGGCAGAGATTCCTCAAATAGGATTTTTTGTTTTACTACCTTTTAAAGATCATCTATCATTCAATATAAAGCCTGCTCTCATAAGCTCCTACTGTATAATCAAGCATTTTCCTTGTTATATATTGTATTGATATTGTGTGTTGTAGTGTTATTGTTAACTCTTTGAGTGTGCACGTTTCTGATGTGATCTTGTAAGTTATTTTCTTTTTTTTTGGAGCTTAATATTAGGCTTCTCAACATGACTGACAAAGACAAATTGCAGTATTGTTATTGGCCTATATACTTCCATCTGATACATTAATATAATGAACCTCAATTATCTTGATAATCAATAAACATTTCATCTTAAAGAAAATTAAACAAAAGCCTTTGTGAAGAACAAGTATTTTAGGTGAAAGATGTAAGTTTTGATAACTAGTTAATGGTACGTGACCAATTTAATTTTATTGTTTATTTTTACTCAATAAAGTTCTACTTAAGTCTCCTTATGCCCTGAAAATCAGTGTAGATTATTGCACTCTATAAACTACAAACAGTTTTTGATGGATTGAAAAATGCATATTAAAGGTATTCAACATTGTAAGTATTTAGGTTGCAATATCTTGCAGTAAGCTAAAACCAAGAAAGTACAATCTAAACAAAGTTAATGTACAACAGTTACTCCACCTCCTCCCAGTAATATAAATAAGGTAACAGCAGGAGGCGCTCATGAACCCACCAGTCCTGGATGACTATCTCTGGCTGAAACTTGTCGAGTAGTTCCTCCCACAGTCCCTCTGCCTTTAAATCCACAACTTGGGTCATGAGGAACCAACTGATCAAAAAAAGAGGAGACACAAAATGTTATGTTTCATAAGAGCAAAAAAAAAAAATACAGCCTTACAGAGCAACATTAAAATGTTTGGCCACAACTGAACCCTAAAAATGATAAGGTGAGTAATGTTAAAGAATGTGACAGGTTTTTGGCAGAGTCAGTGAGACTAAAGCCCAAAAATATCTTCAACTCTTGTCTCAGGATTTTGAGCTGAGGTTATCTGTAAAACTTTCTGGAGAATATATCTTAGACCAAAGAAAATCGCTGAGATGAATTATTTCCTCAAGGCTGTTTTCATTGCTCAAGAATGATGGAAACCAGCTGCTGGCTCAATGTGCACTCTGGCCAACGTTGGCCATAGCTGCTCAAACAAATATCGTACATGAAAGCTTTCTTCATCTTTCACTGAAAACATGCTCAGTGGGATTTCTGCCGCTGTGACATCAGGTGTCTGACTCCCGCTCTGCCCTGGTGCATACTTAAAGATTTACAGTTAGTTTTATGTTGCATGAGTGGGCATTAATTACACCTGGGTGGCTCACCCAAGTGGGACAGGTGACGGGTGTTAACACAGGTGTGGACAAAGGCCCTGGGATGTACCTGCCGAAGGCCGAGCGAGATTTGAGCAGCAGGTTGCAGTTTCGCAGGTGATTAAACAGAAGCAATAACTCTCTTTGCCAAACGATAACACTGAGGTTTGTAAACATTTCAGATACATACAGAAACTTCAAGGACCTTCAGTTCCTCATATTTCTTTGTCTGACCTGAAGGTTGCTGTCTGCTGGAGGTTTCTTTTCACCGTACTTGTAGGTAACCGACTGTACCAATCACCAGCTGTATTGTAGATATCTGTAACACTTACCTGTACTGACTTGTTGAACAGACAACAACACCAGGGGGGATGCCACTTCTGTCTTGAGGGATATTTTCCGACTTCACGGTCCAGCCACTGAAGTCACCTAAATATGAAGCGAAAAAAATTCAACAGTCTTTAAAAAGCATCACTTTTTTCCCTTTGTGTTTGAAAGCTGACATTTCTGTATCTCACCTTGAGGTTCACGAGAAATAGGTCCTCCCATTGGCCTTTGTTCAAAATCAGATTCAGGGGAAGGGTTGCTCTTGCTCTCACCTAAGGAAAAATAAAGGCATAAAGAGGAATCTGTGCAGGGTGACACACCTATTAGAGCCTCTGAAATTACACGGTAGATTTCACTAAGCTCAATTATCAATCTCTCTGGCAGGATCACAGGGTGTGTCTTTGTAAGAAGAACACTTTTCAGTGTGTAGTCAGCAGCTGAGATATCTCATGTCTCCACCTCGCTTTGGAGACAATCAAATCCCACTGTTGTTGTTTTTGGTGTGACTGAAGAACAAAACTGGAATTTAAAGAAAAATTTGCAGTTACATCAAAGAGACTTGCAATAAAGTAGTGCTAAAGGTCCCGCGTGTCAAAGGTGTTGTTGGGGTGTGATGTTATAAATCTGCTGTTTTTCAGAATATTAGTGGAACAGTCTAATGTACCAATGACAAAATAAAATGATCGAGGAGGGATTTTGGGTGATATTTCAAAGAGCACACTGAAAAAAACTGAAATCAAAGTAAGAGTGTCCATCTATTTTTCTTAAGAAAAATCCTCTTTTTAGAATTAATGTGAGTCACAGTTATTTCACAAGTCCAAAAATGTCTTATTCCAAAATATTAAATCACAAAAAAACACCAAGATTCCGGTTTCTAATTTATGACACTTTACAGAAGTACATCCATGCACTTTGAGTAATTGAGAGTTATAAATAAGTGAAAGTTACATTTGCAGCATTTTGTGATACAGACAGAAACTTACTGATACTTTTGTGTATTTTTCATACTTTCACATGAATTTTACAACTGCAGTATTACTATTTCCTGTCACACAACAACACCTGCTTAATGATTTGATCTCGAATTTAATGGAACACAAGAAAAAATCATTTCAGACCAACAGACAGCCACTTAGTTACAATTACGCCATGAAAATCTGATATATATTAAAAACTCAAAATTCAGTTCTAATTACAGCCAAACAAAGCACAATTTTATTATTATTATTATTATTACTATTATTATTATTATTACTATTATTATTATTATCTTTTCTTTCTTTCTTTCTTTCTTTTTAGAGCTTTCAAGGCTAAAATAAGCGCCATAGCTCTAATGATAAACAGAATGTTACTGAATGTTGAAACCACAATGACTGGAGAAATAAAATGACATTTCTGTGACACTGAGGTGTAGTTTGGTCTTGCAACATACCAACAAAGTTGCTTCATTAGGTGCAGAAAACCAAAAACAAAAAAAAATGAAGAACTTCCAAAAAATGGTGTGTCATTCCATTTTTTTTTTCTTTTTCTTTCTTTCTTTCTTTTTTTTTTTTAATGGTTGGGTTTGAACATTGAAGAGGTAGTTCAAACTTTGGAACAGCTTTATCTAAACTCCTCTGATAAGTTATGAACTCTAATGAAAACCAACATCCGCTGTACCACACCCCACGCCCCCTCAGGAAAAGTGATAATAAACTCTGCTTTCTTTTCTGCTCAGTGTCACATAATAGAATCTGTCTTCGGATCAGTATTAATGAACATTGTTAGTCACTGTGTCTGAAGAAGTTTTCTTACCATGAGGTGATGGGTTCTTCATTAAATTCCTCCCCAGTGGTCTAGCTTCATACACAGACTTCCAGTCCACACTGTCGGGCATAGGAGCTCCCTGCAGGCCCCACTCCTGCTCACACTTCTTCTTCAACTCAGAGACAGACATGGTGCAAAGAAACAGTGAAGTCACACTGATCCAGAAGAGTATGTGGACCTCCAGTCCTATGATCCGTTTGGGCCGCTCCTTACTGTAATATTGATAATGTTTATACAGCAGCGTCTGCATTTCCTCATTCTCTTAAAGAGACAGTACATCTGAAGAGGGGTTACGGAAACCCAGAGTGGAGACAGGAAACAGGAGTTAGACTGATTCTCAACAGTCTATGTTCTCAATGCTGCATGCTTTACCTGCTGGATGAGTATGTTTCAAGCTCACCTTTCCAGATAAATTTTTATTTTTTTAACGGGTTAAGAACATCATTACAACAACAACAACAACAAAATCTGTTATTATTATTATTATTATTATTATTATTATTATTATTATTATTATTATTATTATTATTATTATTTAGGGGCCCCTTTCATGACACTCAAGGTCATCTTACAAAAAATTAAAAGAGCATTAAAGTAGGTATAAATGCAGGAATAAATAAACAATACAATACAATAGACCCTGCAAAAGATCAGAGAGAGTAGGTAAGCTTGGACAGATGGGTACCTCAAAGATACCTTCTATAATTTGGGGCAAATCCATTTTAAACTTCAAAAGTAATTCATAAAATATTCAAACTAATATGATAAGGAACGGGCAATCAATAGCTAAAACCAGTGACGTGTTGGTGTTTATTTGTGACTGTTAAAATAAGACATTTTGAACCAACTTAAGTCAGTGGAGGAGCCCAGGTGTAGTCTCCTTACTGCAAGACTCAAAGATTTATCACCTATTTCTCATATTGCAGACAAGTGCCCAGTGAGGAGGCAGCTCTTTACAGTCACTTGTAGAAAAATGAAGCCCTACAAGTTTTGCAAGCTCTGCACACGTGGAGAAGAAGCACTGGTAGGTTACACAAACTCATGAGCCAGGCATCATAGAGCACGTCTGAGAATATTACTCACATGTTTATCTGTGAGTCTGAGAGACCAACCCTTAGACCACATGAGCCAGTCAGTCAACTCTTCCTAACTTACTGATGGACTTTGCCCAATCGTGTTCACTCTGTATCTACTGGAGACATTACTGCTCTGACCCTTGCACGGTTTAGAGATGCAATGTACGCTAACACTGCATCAAAGCACCATCTTCATGCATTGGAACTCAAGAGCAGTTAAGCAGCTGTTGCTCTCCAGATCTTGTAAGCACAGACTAGAGAAGTAAACAGTGTCATGCAGGATTGATTAACTGTCTGTATAGAACTAACAGAGGTAACAAACTGAACTCCAGATTTCATGAGTGGTTTCCCAGATTGCATTTCTTCCCTCCCTGCTATTTGAATGCCTCTTTATGGTTATGAGTTGAATTTTCAGGCCTTAAATGCTTATTTAGTGCAACTCTATTTAATTAGTGCAAAACAAGCATTAAAATACAGATGACTTCTTTCTCAAGGATTTCTCCTTTAAATGACGGTACTTACGTTGTTGTTTGGCATGTTTCTGAGTCTTGAATGGTCATGTTTATGTCTTGTCATGAAGAGCATGGCACATATATTTTGATTTTGATTTTTGCAAAAAAAAACAAAAAAATAAAGTATAGGTCTTACACCTTTAACTCTGTGGTGAGGATCTGCTTTCTTCATCTGCCAATTAGTCTAATTATAGTAGATCAACTTAAGTTTGATCTTTAACTGATGCTTTGAAAAAATTCTCTGCAAGAATTATTTACTGGTTATAAAACTGACTGAAAATAAAGCGATACCTTTATGCACAACAGGAACAAACATGACCCTGCAGAGTAGGCCTGCAGGGAAACAGTATATTTAGTCAAACTTGTGTGATCTCGTCCAGTAAGGCAGTTCTTGTTTCTAGAACAATGTGATTTTCTTTTTTAAAAACAATAAATTATATTGGTCTAGGTACAAGAACTGTCTTGCAGTCCTATATGCTGTCAGACCAAATGAACCTTTATGAAGTTTTGTGATCTGGTCTGATCTTCAAACAGCTATAAGATAAAACACAAGGGACGGAGTGGCAGTTCAAGTCACACAGTAATGTCTCCATCTTGTGGATAAAAAGACATAAGCTCAACTGTACATAGGGGCTGAAAATCTTAGCACAGGGTAAATTTTAAATTTTAAGTGTATGTAAAAAAGTCATCATGGAAATACGAGAGAGGGGAGGAATTTGTGAACATATAAAAGCTTTTCACAGTCTGAATGAAATTGCTTGAACCCAAAACATGTGTATGTGAATCAAAGAAAGAAATCATAATGTAAAATTCGGGGGGGGGCTAATAGGCAAAAAAGGCTGTATGTTGTCAGCACCCCTCTCTGATTGAGATATGTTGAAAAACTGATGGTGTCTGGCCAAAAATTAAACACAAAATTTTGAGAAAAACAAACCAAGCAGAAATCCAAAGATTTTTGGGGAAAGTGTGAAAGAGAAACCAGCAGTTTGCAGGAGGTCCAGAGATTCAGCAGAGGGCAGCAGACGCTGTGACAGCTGTGTGAACTGCTGCAGAGCAGCAAACTGCACTGAGGTTTCAAAATCCACTCAACAGTAAAGTGCTGCGAGAGTGGAGCAAATTGAAATTAAATGCCAAAGTTTTGCATACAAAGCGTGTGTTTTCAGCCTGTAGCTACAGGTTGTGTTTTCAAAGTGGACTACAAATTATAGATTATATAATTGACATTTTGAAATAAGATCCCAGGTTCCAGTTGGTACATGTGTGTCTGTTGGGTAAGGTGTTTTTTCAAGTAATTGGGTGACATGCAGCCCAAAGCAAAAGTTTAAAACTCGCAATTGATCTGTAATTTTTCTGCATACCCATGGAGGGATTGTTCTTTGTTATTATACCACTGCAGATTGTAGCAAGTTATGAAAACAATTACTGGATGAAAGGGTTATTACTGATAATCTTTGAATTTTAGAAATAAAGTATTATCTTTTTCGTCTTATTATATTTTCTGATTTGATGTTTTCATCTCTTTTTTTGCGCTGACACAGACAACTTAGACTTAACACTGGAACTTAGACGTGGGTACTTTGATTTTAGAAATTTAAAAAAATTGCAGGAATTCCCAGGATTCGGGAGGGACAGGTCGCGCCCAAAGACCAACATCTCTACTAGGACTGGATAAAGAGGGGTTGGGGGTTGGGGGGTGGGGGTCCTCTCTCTGGTTACGTGTGCTGATAGACCGATGAAGGGTGAGGCTGCAGAAACGTTGTGACCAACATTGTGTTGGACACAGACTTTATTAAGAGGATAGAGGTAAAGACAGGGGCTGTGATGATGCAGATTTCCAGCACGGTTTCAGTGGTTTGATACCTTTAAAATCTCTCCATTTAAACCACCTGAATGTTTTATTTTTTCCACACAAAGTGAATACTTTCCACTCAGAAAAACATTCAGGATGTATGTGAACTGCCCCCCCCCACCCAGTTGTCTCTGTAAGTCCACACCTGTTGTCTGCCCATGTGCATTGTGGGTAAAATGTCTGCTGTGTGCAAGAGGTGAACTCTGACTGCCCTTAGATTCACAAGTTGATCAGCTCAAGTGATGCAGCAGTTGAACAAACAGATTTACAGGAGAGAGCATAGAAACATTTGCTCCTGTTGGATGTAGGTAAATCCCTTGTAATGGAATTACTGATTTAAAGGGTCAGGCCACCAATTATACACATTAATGTCAATTGACTCACCACAGGGGAGGACTGTGCAGCCTGTTAAAGCTGGTCTTTCAGACAGAATGTTGATTTTTTTTTTATCAAGGTTGTCCCAGTCTGAGTCACACAAAGCTAAACACACAATACATTAACAAAATATTCACTTTCAAGAGCTCCACAATTTTTATCACACATTATAAGTGCAGCTCTCTAAGATATTTATATAACTGCAACTTTTTTTTCTTAAAGATAAATCAACATATGAACTCATCACATCTCGTTCTGCCAAATCTGTTTTGAACAAAGAAGTTTCAGTTTTAAAAAGATCTGTATCTATTCATCTGCCTCCTTAATAATTGTGTGATTTGGTGGGAGTCACATCTTCACCAAAGTAAATGCTGGTACTCATGGGAAATGCAGTCTTCATCCTGCAGACACAGCACAGACTCCCTCCAAGGGTCACCTGAATGAACACGAAAAAGAACTACATACATACTATTTTTAAGTCAGCTTTGTTGCATAAATCATGACACACATTACACTTTGCCGGTTCAATTAACAGCTCTTTTCTACAACATGAACACGACACAAGGAGACGTCATATGTGACAAATTGAGTAAATGAGTTACGTCACTGATTTGCTTTACTGACTGATTTGGGCTTGAAATGACGTTAGACCACACACTACAGAAATATGAAGAGGTATGGGCACAGAGGGGTGAGAAAATATGCATTTTTATTGTTGCTTTCTGAATTATCTGTGACTTTTGCCTTTAGTCACACTGCAGGTGGGAGAAGTTAATCTTCAGTGTTTTCTTACAGAAAGCCTTTAGCAAGCTGCAGGTGATGAATTTCAGGAGTGACAAATATCACTTAGAGGAAGTCAAAGGGGATAAAGGGGTTAAGCACAATTCATCCAGAAAACAGGATTACTCAAGTTAAGTCAATAAAGACAATTATATCTATTTAACAAGAATAATGAGATAATTCATTAGCTGTTTTTAGAAAAAAGTTTGCCTGTAGTTTAAGTATGATATAACCTTAGCTCCTGATGAAGTTTTAAATTAAACTTCAAGCTATTCTTTTAGTTTTCTGAGCCAATTCCCTCAAAAGGTCCAACAAACATGAAAGTCACCATATATAAAACAAAGTGAAGACAAATGTATCAAGGTGAAAAGAACAATCTGCAAAAACAATTTTCCCCCTGAGCTTTGGCACAGAGCCGGATGTACATGCATGTACTGTACAGTGCAGCGTGTCAAATGTGGTCACATCACGTGTGCAGCGATCCATGGTCACATACTGTACTCCCGGCCCTGGAATGTGGAGCCTTTATTCATTCAGATGCACTGAAACATGCTTGGCACGCTTAAATAAACCTCCCCTACATACAGCACATGGTGTTCATATGTTTGGTCCAGTTAATCCTTCTGAGAAGACCTCGTGTGTTGACTAAGCAACATCACCAGACTGACTCATGTGTTAATACTGTGATAAAAGGATGAGGCGGAGGACAAACGCCACTAGTGTAATCCATCTTTACCCAACGCTTCTTAGAAAGCTGTTCAAAAGTTGTGTAATCTCCTTCATTGCGCATTAACTCCTGTCTGCCTTTTCTCCTCTCAGTTATCATCAGAAAATGTTGAGTTAATGCTGTTTTTGAAGTCCAGTCTGACATTGTGACCCTCATATTGACCCTTATATAGATACAGACATCATTCTGATAGTTTATGTCTCAATTTACCATCATGCTGTTAAACAGGGGCTGCAGAAATCAAGTTTTAGATATTGATTATTTCAGCAATTGATAGAGAAATTTACAAAAGAGTGTCTATGTGTCTATGTTGTAATTTGTTTCATTGAATTGAATTTTTCCCGTGCTACTTTATCAGTGCACATTCCCCTGTTAGAGGGAAACAAAGAATGATCTTATCTTGTCTGGGAACAAACAAAAACATCTTAAAGCAGATCTCTTCTGCTGATCCTTATTTCAGTACATACATGTGACAGCAATAACATTGACTGTCAAAATACTAAGCAGAGGAAGAAGTTGCGTGCCGTGTGTGGCCAACATTCGACAGCTTTCCCTGCACTGTATGCAGGCTGCCCATGTGGATCTGGGCAGGATGTAAAAGTTCAAAGCCTCTTTGAAATCTTCTCCCAAATTCAGGGTCTAGGTTTCCAAGCAAGAATCAGTCTCTTGAAAAAGTGTCTCTGTCCGCTCAGCTGAGACACCCTTGTTTTGAGAGCATTGAATCCCTGACGTGGTCTTGCAATCTGACAGGATGGATTTTAATCAGAGGCAGCACCCAAACTGAACTTCTCTTTGTCTTCAACGTTATATATTGAAATAACAGTTTCTACATTCGCCTACGCCCTATAGATCAGCTCTGATCCGTTTTTATTTCCACTTGAGATCATGTACTCACTTGTAAAACTCTCAATCATTTTGATAAATATTTCTTCATATCCTGGCCTCTTCCAATTGCCACATTCATTTCCTTTTTCCAGCCAGCAGTTTGGCCTTGCTTCCTGTCAACCGTCTTCTGCCACATCTGTTCTGCTCTCTGCAAACTTGTCTCTGCTTCTAAAATTTTTCATTACAGCTTAAAGCCGTCTCATCTGATGCTGTACTCAAGTCAACAACACACTTCTTCCATCTATGCCTACAACGATATAAAATCACACTTGTTGTTCTAAGATCAACTTATTTGTCTAAACTTAACATACTGCTGACTGCATAAGTCGTGCTGCTGTGGTTAAAGCTCTCTTCTACAGCTGCTTTTCTAAGATTCTGTTCTTTCTCAAATAATTTTTACGTCTGCCTCTGAATAACCTCCCCCTCTTCTGTCACATGATCTAGGTCCCCACCAACCCCTTCTCCTATCATAGCGCATGCTCACTTGACCTCCTGACCTTTCTCTGTCCTGATATCTCAAACCTGTCCAGTCGGTAGAATTGGGCTCAACTTGACAACCTGATCAGACTTTCATAACATGAGACTGGGCATGATCCTGAATGTGTTCCCTGACTTCTCTGAACAGCATTTTGAAAACTTTCAGATGTAAAATTGAATCCATCATAGGACAGTCCCTCGAGATGCAAGGCTGCACCATATTTAAAGAGCTAAGTAGGTGCCCATGTGTTAAATTTCCCCAGAATACCTGCTCTGCAAAAATCTAGGTGAGATTATCATTCTATCATTTTTGAAGAGTTTGTTTATAATAAGCATTGATTGACCATGTGTACAGTGAAATGGACATCATGCAACACCAAGCATTTCCAACACAAATTTAAATGTGTGAAAATATATTTACAAATATATTTATATATATATATATATGGACTTAAAAAAAGAGAAAAGTTAATTCATTTGCACATGAAGTTTACACCATTTTATGTTGAATGCTCAGGCTCATGTAGTCCACTAGAGCGACCTATAAATTACTGAAATAATTAAATATTTCAAGTGAAAGAATGAATGAACAAACAAATAAAATGATAAATAAATAAACAAACATGTAAAAAGTCTTGACATAGGTAGAGGCTCAAAAGTGCTGAGAAAGTCCTTTGAGATGAAGATAAAGATGAGGAAAGATATTTGCTTCATTAAACTGGCTGATACACATTTACTATGATGAAGGAGCCTCAAACTGAATTCCAGCTCTAATTTGTTCAGTGCACTCTACAATTTTGAGAGATAGGGTTTCCATTTGCTATTATTTACCAGGTTTTGAATCCATGCACATGGAGTTTTCTGGCAGATACAACCAGCCAATGTGATTACAGTTGAGCTTGAAAGATTTAAAACATATTAAATTAACTAGCTAGCTTATTTCATTTTCGTGTATTTGTTTATATAGCAATTCATGAATGTGAATTTATCAATAATAAAAGCTCCACCTGATTGTTCTGAGTACATGGTCCTTTTCATCTTGGATTTTCAAAATAAAGTAGTGCTTTTGAGATTTTTGTTCAGTTTATGTAAAGAACTATTTTTAAAAAGCAAAAATAGAAATACAAATTAATCTTCCACTGCACTTTTCCTGACCTCTGCCCCCATTACTTCTCAAGCTCAGTGCAGCTTAGTTTCATAAGAGTTTAAGGTTTATTTGATGAGTTGCCCTTATTATTGAGAGTTTAGCCAAAGCTGAGAGAAGTTTGGTCAGGTTTTAATGGATAGATAACTGACTCTGTGAAATTGAATCAGGGTCTTGGTTTGGGTGGGGGCTCCTGTTTGACAGGGTGCAGAAGGACCAGTGAGCCTGGTTTAATTATAGCAGCTCCCGGACCACACTATGTACACGAGACCCTGCTGGGTTGAGTTTCAATGGAGTACGACCAACGAGTTACCCACCTCAGACCTGAGGAGGACAGTTTAGTTTGCAGGATGATTGACAGAGACGGTTTGTAAGGTACATCTATCATTTAAAAGGCTGAAATTTTTACCCTGTGAAGCAGCATTTGTAAATAACTACATTTTATGTCATGGTGCTAAAACACTCAGATATCTTAAAACTGTCTCTTTGAGATCAGACAAACTCACTTCATTATGATTTTGTGCTCTTGATATGCATCTCTAGGCAACCTCCACACAGACAGGTGTTGAATTTAATGTGGGAGGGAAGCTTTAAATACACCCAGCCATAAAGGTGTTATTTATAGAGGCCCTCCCTGTCATTGTATGTGGTTGCCAAGCACATAATGTTACTTTCCCTGTCGTGTGTCATAATGAAGGAACTGCTGACCACTCTGACTCCTTGTGGCAGAAATTTAAATGATAGATTTTTCCCGTTCCTGTCCAGTGTGACACAATTTGCTCTCACCTAGTGCTCGCAACGTTTCACAGGACGCAGCTGCAGCCTGACACTGAGCTATTCTGACGCAGGTCAGTGCAGTTGGCGTGGATTCCTTCACAGGGGTCAAGCTGTATATGTTTCAAGTGGTGTCCTGCAAGGCCACAAACCAATGCTCACTTCCTTTGACACACTCCAAGGGAGGAGAAGTCAGAAAGTGTTTAAGGTCAACATGATAAGGTTTCAAAAGCTCTGTTCTGTGTAATGAAAGCGTACACCGTGCAGCCACAGAGCTTCACCACCAACAGAGCACATTTTTTAAGCACTAATATAATATCATAATTAAAGCTAACTGTTTTGCAGGAAGTCTAAAGCTGCTCTGAGTTAATATCTGATCATGCTGATGGGTGTTTCAGCATCTTGTGAAGCTGGAGGAATCCCTGGCTGACATAAGGAGACGGCACATCATCATATCACCACACGGTTGCATAACTGTTCTAGACCAGTACCAGTCAATGGCTCTGGGTAAAATGTCAGCTGGACACTCGATCTGGCGTCTCATTTGCAGGTGATACTACTTCCTTCTGCAGTTTAAAAGTTTAAAGAACTTTCATGAGCATTTTATACCTGTGTATATTTATCATTGCTGTAGCCATGATGGGAGAAGAATTAAAAGGTAAACAAACAAAATCTCTGGATCTGCTTGGATCTCATTTTTGGTTTCTGAACTCAACTCGCTGTGCAAACACCTTTTTTAAAAGATACCTCTCATTTGGTGCTTTTATGATGGTGGCTAGCACTGTTTTGAACACTGGTCCAAACTTATCTAAAAATATTCAGATCATTCAGTCAAGCTCCTCTGAGGAGTTTATTTTATTGGTTGCTAAACAAGCAAGCAAGCTAGCAAAAAAACATTAAGAACCTCAAGCTTCTACTACTTCAGAGAATACATTTTCTGATGTCAGAAATCACTGGCAAGGGTAGGATCCAGTTGCAGCACTTCTCACTGGTGAAATTGGTCTTTTAACACTTGTCTCTTGTTATCACTAAGTGATGCATTTCACGGTTGAAATAAAACCAGGTGAGAATTTGGAAACAAAAAAAACCCCTCACTCGAACATGTGGTTTAGTCGAGCTGTGACCACAGGAGGTACCAAAATCAATGCAATCAAAAAGTTCCTCACAGGCGCTTTAAAGACAAACTATATCTAACCAAGCTGTAGTAAAACTTAAGACTCCAGCATTTGGGTTTCAATGATGATGTCAGTTCAATGTCTCCTACAATCAAACTAGTTTTATTTTGCTGTTGTTGTTTTGGTGTGTCACATTTTATTATTAAAATGGAAATTTCATTGAGTCAATCCCTGTCAGTGTAGCTCTGTCAGTCTTCATGTTGTTCACTAATGAGAGGATGAACAGCAGATAGGTGTGTATTAAGACAAAGGCAATGAGAACAGCTGACACAGCTCACCAAAGCCTCTGCAGACTGCAGGGTGAAACACAAAAAACTAAATAAATAAAAAGAGGAAAGAGAGCATCAGCATACGTCAGGGGCAGTATGAGAGAACATAAACATTGACAGTCAGGAGGTGTGAAGTAAAGGCTTTAGACATGTTGAAGAGCTGTGATGTATTTCTGAAGGAGTGGGGGAGGGTCTGTCATGCAGGGGGCTGGTTATGGTCAGTGGGACTGGAAAAAGCAGGTGTAGGGCAGTCAGCTGTCGGTAAGAGACAGCTGGGACGACCCACAGAGGCTGCTCCATGGGAAGCCCCCTGTTGGAAATGTGCCTGTGATAACACCCTCATGGGTCTTCAATCCAGTCACTAATGTAACTACACTATTTCACACATGGACCCTGATGAGTTTGATCTTTGTATTCCACTTTCAGACCAACTCCTATGGGTCAGAAGTTTGTGTATGTGCCTTAAACCTGTTTTAGTTCTAAGGACCAGCAGGGGGCGACTGTACTTGTGAAAAAATAAGGAGTTGCCTAGAAGCTAATGAGAAAGTGTTTTTATTTCTCTGCTGGTCTCAGCTACTGAAAGATACAAGCTTTCTATCAATGTGTAACTGATGCCTGATTGGCTGTTGTCTATCACCTGACAGTCAGGTGAGCTATTATGCAGCAGAGAAGAAGAACACACGTGCTCAACATGCCTACTTTTACAACACAAACACCTCCTCCAAACAGAGAGGAAGGCAATGAGCTACAGTTGGATTTTCATCAGTACAGGAGCCTGTACCTGGGCCATTTACGCTGACCTGTTTGACTTGACGAATGTCTTTGAAACCCATCTACCCATCATCATTACTCACTACTTTAATTTCCAGGGGACTGTAGTCTATCTCAGCTGTTATTAGACACAAGTGGCTTAGATAAAAGGCATTATTATGCCTTATATCCCATTGGCGGATATTTTTGACTTGTTAAAAGCACTTCATACCTTATTTTTGTCTTTAGATACTTTGAAATGAGACATTTTTCAGGACTTATCATTAGAATGTAGCTCATACCAAGAATAATAACACAAATTTTATTTAAAATGAGACATAATGATCTGCATATATTTCAGCTTTTGCAGTGCAATCCTGCTCCAGGTGGTCTTTTATTATTATTAAATAGGTTTCATGAATGTTAACAGGTTGAGATTAGCAGCATCCACCTGCCTGGACAAGCTCAGAGTGATACTTGTCTGTCTAAGTGCTTCTGATCAAGGCAGTCACGTAATAAAGTGAGATACACCAGCTCTTCCAACCTTCACGCCTGACTCAAGGGCCCCTGGTCTCCACAGTGTACTTGGCAAGAGTGAGGCTTAGCTTTTTAACTGTTACTTCAGCTCCCTCATGCAATCGGTTAACAACCCTTGTGACCCCCCCTCCCCTCTCAGATACTCCCACAGTCCAAGTGGCGCTATCTATGGGCCAAAAGGGGGAGGGGGCGGCAGGGTTGGGGGGGGGGGATAGGTACAGCTGCAGCACCCGTCTTGGATGACTGAGATGTAAATGCGTCCCTTTCATAAACTGTTCAGAGTATCAGTGCAGACAAACTGGCCAATGAGGGTGCAGCAGGCACTAAAATGGCAAAGCCAATGGCCGAGACTCTGCCTGGTATATAAGCAGGGAGCAGAGACCCCACGAGTTGGGTGACCCCTATTTTGGCCGTGGTGAACAGGATCTGATCCCAAGGACTGTTACCTCTAATTCTTGTCTGGTGTGCAGGTAAAGAAATATCAGAGATGATTCATTTTGTATGGAGAGAGGAGCAGAATTCTGAGGCATGGGCAGAATTTAAGACCATCCAGACTTTCTTACACAGCAAACATAACTCTATGCTGACATAATTTGTTTCTATAATAAGGATTTTGTACACAAAGTAGAAAATAATGCACAACAGTTATCTGATGCATGGATCAATATGATATTCTTAGATGAAAGGTATCCTGATAAATACCAATTACTCTGAATTCTTCCAGTTTGTTCTCTGTGATGAGATCTAACACAGCAGGGGCTCAACTGCTGTTACGTTAGCTTACGTCGCTGCATGTATTTATGTTCTGTGCATGTGATCTGTCATGTGGACAGTGATTAATGTGGACAGGTGCCTCACAGTTTGAGACATGTAAGCCTGCAGGCCCTTTATGCCCTGTAATTAAGCTTAGCCATTTAAGGGTGACATACTTTACAGCAGATTTCAAGACTCAAGCCTTCAAGACAATTAGCTTTAGTAAAATGAAAACTGCTGCAAAAATGATGGTTTCGGAAAAAATTGTAACTTTTTTCATCCGGGGTTGCACTTCATCTCCCAGGTGTGTCAGTGTCTGCATTGATAGTTCATTTATTCAAAAAAAGCCCAAAAGTTGCAGGTTTAAGCTAAAAAAAAAAGAATAGTGAAAAGCTCTGGATTATCATGGTGGGATGCATTGGTGCAAAGCATCTAGAGCTTCTCAGACTTCTGTCAGGAGCTCGACATACTTTACAGTGATTGGTCCCATAGCTCGGTCAAGGGTTCAAGTGTGGTACAAAGAGGGTGTGAGGTGATTCGAAAAGATAAATTGTGTGAAAGCCTCATTTGTGCAGCTGTAATATTAACTGCATTCAGCCAGAAAGTAAAGAAGCTAATAGCACAGCTGATGTCACTTTAAAGAAAGGGAATACAGTCAGATGTGCAGCTGCTAAAAATACCCAAACACTCCACCCCCCAACTCCATTTCAACCAGACATTCGAGCCTCTGAGAATGGAGTGACACTTGTTACCAGGATTCCTCTGCCAACACCCCCTAAACTCTGCAGCTGTCTCACAGAATATTCCCTGTCTCCATTCAGATCTTTTTTTTTTTTTACAAATTAGCAGTACATGGAGCATTTGTTGAATTTGCCTCTTGTGTTTATCTTCTTTTCCACAGTGTTAGAAAGCAATCATGCCTTTCGGTAACACCCACAACAACTTCAAGCTCAACTTCAAAGTTGAGGAGGAGTTCCCCGACCTGTCCAAGCACAACAACCACATGGCCAAGGTCCTGACCAAAGACATCTATGGCAAGCTGAGGGACAAGCAGACCCCCAGCGGCTACACCCTGGATGATGTCATCCAGACTGGTGTGGACAACCCCGGTAAGACCTAGAAATGTTTAATCTAAACAAAAGGAGCTTTTTGAATCAAAGTAACATTCGGACCCACGGTCCAGATGCTGAGTTTGCTCATATCTTCTAACTCATGCTTTTCCCTGCAGGTCACCCCTTCATCATGACTGTTGGCTGCGTCGCTGGTGATGAGGAGTCCTATGAGGTCTTCAAGGATCTGCTGGACCCCGTCATCTCTGACCGTCATGGTGGATACAAGCCCACTGACAAGCACAAGACCGACCTGAACTTCGAGAACCTGAAGGTGCGGTACCCCAGTTTAAGACAGAATCATGCTTGTGCCGTTGCCTTGTTGATACGACCCCTTACTTCATGGCCTCCGTTTAACTCTATTTTAAATCCTTATTCAACAGGGTGGTGATGACCTGGACCCCAACTACGTTCTGTCCAGCCGTGTCCGCACTGGACGCAGTGTCAAGGGATACACCCTGCCCCCCCACAACAGCCGTGGCGAGCGCAGACTGATTGAGAAGCTGTCCGTTGAGGGTGAGCAAAGGAAAACTTGAAAATGCTGCAAGCATTGTAAGCTAGGCCTCTCAAAACAGTAAGAAACACTGCAGAGTAGCACTCAGTCTTTAATGTGTTCAAACATGTCTCCCCAGCTCTGACCAGCCTGGATGGTGAGTTCAAGGGAAAGTACTACCCCCTGAAGTCCATGACTGATGCCGAGCAGGAGCAGCTGATCGCTGATCACTTCCTGTTTGACAAGCCCGTGTCCCCCCTGCTGACCTGCGCTGGTATGGCCCGTGACTGGCCCGACGGTAGAGGCATCTGGTGAGTGTGGTCACTGACTGTGAGCAGTGGAAGAAACCCTTTCCTAACTGTGAACACAAGCTTGATGATGTTTGCTTGATGTTAATACCCTGTGCTCATCATTCCCTCCATCTTCATCCAGGCACAATGATAACAAGACCTTCCTGGTCTGGGTGAACGAGGAGGATCACCTGCGTGTCATCTCCATGCAGAAGGGCGGCAACATGAGGGAGGTCTTCAGGCGTTTCTGCGTTGGCCTGCAGAAGGTAAACTCAAACGAAAAAAAAACATGCCTTGATTTTGCTGAGAGAGGAGCACAGATGTGTGTCTGATCCTCTGCTTTGTTCATGATAGATTGAGGAGATCTTCAAGAAGCACAACCACGGCTTCATGTGGAACGAGCATCTCGGCTACATTCTGACCTGCCCCTCCAACCTGGGCACCGGCCTGCGTGGTGGTGTCCACGTCAAGCTGCCCAAGCTGAGCACACACCCCAAATTCGAGGAGATCCTCACCAGGCTGCGTCTGCAGAAGCGTGGCACAGGTATGAAAATATTCTATTTTAAAATCATTAAGCTGCCTATTAAACCGATGTACCATGTGTCTCATGACTTGCCCTTTGTCCTCTAGGTGGTGTGGACACTGCCTCCGTTGGTGGCGTGTTTGACATCTCCAACGCTGATCGTCTGGGCTCCTCTGAGGTGTACCAGGTCCAACTGGTGGTTGATGGTGTCAAGCTCATGGTTGAGATGGAGAAGAAGCTGGAGAAGGGAGAGGCCATCGATGGCATGATCCCCGCCCAGAAGTAAAGAGGGACAATGTTATGTTTTTCTCGTGACCATTCATGTGCAATCGAGCCAGCTGACATGGCGTGCAGAGAAAACAGCTGCTCACCAAGAGACTCTTGACTCTGCCCACCTCTTTTTTTCTTTCCAACTTTTTTTCTTTCTCTGTCCTTTGACTTTCTTTTTTCACGTTCTCCAGCGCTAGTCGGTAACATCTTGGGATCAGCCTCCACGGAGCTGGGCTCGCCTGGCAGACGTGGCATCACCTACTTTTTGTTATAAGAAGTAAAAATTATTGAAGCTGTTCATACTGTTCAATAAAAAGTGCCCCATTTAAACAAAACAGCGAATCACTCTGACCTTTTCTTCTGCAGCATGACAGACTAGAAATAATAATTTAAATTATCAAAATGTAGCATACTCACTCCTCTCTGATAATATCTCTTTTTGAAAACCCCAAATCATGTTTCTATCAGAAAATACTATTGAACAGCTTCCTGCTCCACTCTTCTCCATCCGGGATGTTTGGCAGCCAGCACGCTGTTCTCACATCTGTGCTCATTTTCATTTCCTCTCATCTTTGAACCCAGCCTTTAAAATCGAATGTGTTTGCCACAGCGTCAACAGCCAAAGCTTGAATGTGAAGGACAGATTTGATATGGTGTGATATGAGTGATCACTTCATCCTTGACCAAATTTTGTCATCAAGAATTTGTTACTGTTGTGACGGCATCTCAACCAAACACACTCATGTTTAAATCAAACACTCTCCCAAGCGTGTGTTATAGTTCATTGCATTTTGTATGTTTCATACATATTTAGTGCTACATAAACAAAAAATTGGTCGATCGAACTCAGCATGAAAACAAGAAATGAAAGAAACAACATGAGAAAAATTTATTTGAGATGCATTTTGAATTTAAAGCTGGCCTCATGTCCCATCTAGTAACACTACTAAAGCAGCCAATATTTTGGCTGTACTTTTGGGGAGCTGTCAAGTCATGCATGTTTTTTTAAAACCATGAAAAAAAGACACACACATGAAGGAAAAAAATGCCAACATCAGTGAATTTTATTAATCTTCAGCTCCATGTTCTCCTTATTTAGCACAATCTCTCCGACACCGTTTACAGTTTGTTTCTGAGGGGAGGAATTCATCAGTAGAAGATGTAAAATTACTCATACAGGTCGAACTGTGAGTTCCTCAGTCTCGTTTACAACATCAACTGTTTCCAAAGATGACAGTGCATGTTCAATACTGTGCCCTCTGGGGTCCTAATACTGTACCACCCACCATCTAAACCAGACCAGTAACACACTCAGGTACTCCACAAAACTCTTTTAAAGAGGTTTCACAGTAGATTCCACCTTAAGACAATGTTAATCCATCTTATACTAAGAGTGAGTTGTTGCACACTTATTTATTAGCTTTAAAGCCCAGTTCACAAACAATCTGATTCAAATCGTCAGTGACAAAACGTTTCTATGGCTTGAATGCAACCCAGGGTTTCCAACATGTCAGGGACGTTTTAAAGTGAATCCTGGTTAATTTAGAACCAAACAACAACTTCTGCTTCCAGTGTCCTCGCAGGACGTTTTCCTGCAGACTGTTTGTTGAGGTTCATTTCATTGCGTTTTAAATTCTTAGAAGAACTCAGGAGCCCTCTTTAGCCAACCAAATCAATCCTGAAGTCGCAGTCATATCTGTTTCTGTAAAAGGGAAAAGGACCTGGCGCAACATTTGGCACCATTTCCATGTATTAACGTATAATGAAAACATTTCACAAAGCTTCCAATCCTGGGTGTGCATCTTATTTCATTTTTCTTCTTTAACCCAAACTCTGAAGTCATGCAGGATTGCAGGTTGGTTTTGTTCCCCATTGTCACTGACAGAATCTGCTTTAAACTAGAATTACTTCCCTTGCTCTAGCTATAAATAAACCTTGAGCTCTAAGATATATACTATATTCATATATTTTATATACAGCCATAAACTGGCTGATATAAATCCTGTTTTTTTAAATGATATTATTCTAAAAAATAAATAAAGTACCTGTGCAAATATCCACAAATTGAAGTGTTTCACATTTAAGACATTGGCGCCCTCCAGTGGCTAGTTCTGGGTATTACCTGTACAGGTACACTGGAAGGAGCTGATTCAAGTCAAAGCAAAGTGCATTGAGGTCTATATTACCTAATGCTAATATACACCACAATGAGAAACGTCCAGGGAGAGGACAAGGACAGACTCCTGGCGTCCATGTTGGCGTGTGCTTCATGACACAGCACACACCAAACAGAACAATCAAACATGGGTCTACAGTGTAAGAGTGTGGATGATGGCTGAGTGCTCTGTGAGAAGACAGGCTCTCAGGCAGAGGAGACGCTCATTGTGGCAATAGAAAAAGTCGGTGTTACATATGGAGGTGGAGGACGGCTAAGGTGTGCGTCCCGGTTCAATGTGAAGGAGGGTGGAAGGAGATGGGGGGATGTTTGGGTCACCATGAGCAAAGCCACAACTGAGAGATAGTATCAACAGTAAATCAGCAGCCAAACAACATGATCTCTGTAGCCTACGTAAATATCACAGTACGTTATTCACTAAAAACAGGGAGGGAGAACAGAGAGCGTCCTCACGCTTTGCTGTCTCTCTTTTTTTAATACATTAAACATGTTTCTGAATGAAGGCGCTGGGGGTTGTTCACTTTAAAGGCAACCGGACTAACAAAAAGAAAACACTGTGCACACACTGCCTTCATCGTGCCTTTCCAGAGTCAACACACTCCCCCCTCTGATCCCCACAGATCAAGGACAAAGTGGGTATGTGGAAGTGAGTGTGTGTGTGTGTGTGTGTGTGTCTGCATGACAGTGTGTGTAATGTGAGAAGTTTTCCCTGTTTGGCTGATCTGCTTTTGGTGTTTCCCATTAACATACTGAAATGACGACTGTGAGGTGAGATCACATGGCACAAGATATAAAACCAAAGCAATGCAAAACAAAGTCTCATTTGCACAGGACGAGCATTACATTGATATTTTGAGTGATTTTTATCACACAAGGAGGTCGTTTTTTTATCTTTCTTCTATGCAAATAAACAAATTCTACCATGTTTAAAAATTAAAGGTTCACGTAAACCTCAAACTGCCAAAAACAACAGCACTTTTCAACAGAAATATTTTACATGCCCACATCTGGTGGATTTTGGGCCATACTTTTTATTTTGTGAAGATTTTTTGAGTTCTTTGTGCAATTTCTCTTCTGTCTCAATTAAGATTTAAAGAGGCCATTCTAGCAAAACATTAGGTTCTGACAGGGCGCTCTTTTTGCTACAAAGCATCAAGACAGACTTGGACTAAGTGCAAGCTCAGAGGATCTCAAACCGATCAGGTAGATAAAATGAACCAATACTTTTTTCAGGGTATCATTGTAAACTCTTATGAACTTGTGTGCAGGATATGAACCCCAAGAGGGCATTTTAACCTCATATTCAATCCCAGGTAATACTCATCCTGTGCTTTACATTGTTTCTGTGATCAGAAGACTTTTAAGAGATGATTCAAGCTTTGTGTCTCTGCTGCCCTGTCTTCAGTACACTGATCTGAAGACAGGTAAAAAGGTAGAAACAGTGGAGTGGGACATTTAAGGATCTGAATGCTTGGTGCAAGTCTAATGATTATGATCAGCACTGACAGACCATGACCTAAGCCAATCAGAGAGCAGCATGTGTGCTTTAGTCTTTGCAGGTTCACTTTTTAGGACAACCTGCAGAAAAGTTATCGCTTCAATGTAATGTGATAAGGAAACCCTGCATTGAATAAATACCAAGAAGGGGACCTCTAAACTTTCACAATAATGACTTTGATTGTATTCAAGTCTACACAACTGATTTCTGAAGCTACTTCTTTCTCTCGTTGACTTCCTTTGAATCTTCTTTCCTACAACTTGATGTGCAGTTTGTAAATTTTTGCACACTCTGTTACCAAAACAGATTACACAGCATTCGCGCTTGCTAAATCTGTGCAAATGAGCCAAGGAGAAATTGTCTGATTCACAAGGCACGTGCAAAGGGTTATTTGATCTACAAACTGTACTGCAACTCTGTGGGCTGGCATTTTTGGCATACGTATAAGCGAGCCATCAGGCATTCATTTGAGGCAAAAATACACCTAATTCACCAAAACATAGCACTGGCAGCCAGTCTTAGTTAAAGTGGGATTTGGACTTGTCTACCTGTGAGTTGGTATTTGCATCAGACTCAAGACAATCATTTTATCTCTGAATGGAATGACTACAAAATATTGATTCATTCATAAAGTCTATTTAGATGATTTTCTATTACTTTCTTTATGAAAATCGGTATAAATCAGTGTGTAGCAGTCTATGAAGGCTGTGCAAAGTCCTTTTCCTTAACCCTACAGAGTTACTTTTAGCAAAGTCCTCCAGAAAGTAGCCCGATGTAAACTGTGAAGTCTGTGTCACATCTGTCATAAATGGATTCTAGCTAATCATACACATGGATAGAGCTTAGTGCTATAAGGGTGAGAGCACACAGAGCAGCTCTACGCAGCAGAGAGTGTAAATAATTACTGGCCAACTCTAAAGCCAGGTGCAAAACCGTGGGGGCTTTTGTGCTTGACAATCATTGAAATTGGCTGTGTGTATCAGGCGTCAAGACAGAGCAGAAAGTAGGAGTAAATGATGTACAAGTCTTGGAGCCATTAGTAACTGCAATCTGCTCTTAGTGTATTCCCAAATCAGCGTCAAATGAACTACCAAGGAACGCATGTTTTTGGGCAATGGTAAATGATGTACTTAGAGACTGCTTTTAGTAAACTGGGATTTTTGTCTACACTTTGGAAGCAAAGACAGTGTTAGCATTAGCTAATAACCTGGCTTTAGCAAACAACTTGCACCTCTCCAGTGCCAGCTTTCCAACAAACACATCCAATTCTAGCCAGAAAAAGAGTAATGATGGCAACAATTAAAAAGCTTGTACAAAAAAAAAAAAAAATGTTAGTGTGGCTTTACCACTGTAGAGCAGAAAAGTCTCTTTTTCTTCTTGTTCACTCATAAAAATCTACTTAAACCGAATGATGTTCTCCTACTTCCTGTCTGTCTGATGCAGGTGAACTAATGTGACCAAGAGGTGATGAATTTGTAAGCTGATGAAGCGGAAGATGTGACTGAATTTTACTCTAGGTCTGTCTCTGATTGGCTGCTTCAAAGCCCGTCAGCGCTGCTCTCACTGACCTTAATCCAGTGCAGTCGTCACTGCTTATATGTACAGGAATCAAAGCAACGCAACCCTCTGCGGCTGCTTATCTGATCACTGAGTCGCACCATCTCCACGTTTGTGTGCATGTGATTGTCCCCAGGTGATGAAGAGTCAGCAGATAATCAGGTCATCCGTACGGGAAGGAGGAATGAACGCTTGTGTGTAAAGGTGACATACAAAAGAAGAGTTTAAAAAAAGGACTGGGTGATACACAAAGAGATGGTGTTTCCTGTAGCTGTGGAGGTGACAGTGGGTAAAAACAATGATCAGAGCAATAAATAACAAAATAAAGAGTCATTATGGCTAGAGTAGCGATAAAAAATTATCAACTAGATTCTGTCTGATCCAGGTCCAGTGGGTGCAGACGCTCAGTGAAGAAGTTGGCTGAGCTTGGTGGGGTGGATGGGTGGAGAGGGGGTGCTTCAGTCTGCGTCACTTACGGGTCAGATGTGTGTGTGTGCGTGTGTATCTGTGTGTGTTTGTGTGTGGGGGGAGGGGGGTAAGTCATGAAAGAGACAGAAGGAGAAGTCTTTTCTCTTGGGTCCAGCCCCTCGCCCCTTCTCCACAATTTTTTTTCTTCGATTGTATCCGCCCCCCTCCCTTTGTGCACACACATTGACACTCGCTCACACAAAAACACACACTTTTACGCGAACACCCCCTCTGGTTCAAAGTTCAAGGTCCTTAGAGATTTGGGTGGCAATGTCCCGAAAAGCCAGGGGTGCCCCCCAGAGTCTCGTGTAGCGCACCCCGTTAGAAGTCTCAGAGGTGCCCGTGGAAAGATGGCATACCTCGGCCTCAAAAGCCACGCGGCCCCCCGCCACGCCGTGGGTGCAGGACAGCAGAAAGGGGCCGGCGAGGTGGACCTGGCAACCACATCCGAGCGCCGCCTCCCGCAGAGCCAGTACCACCTCTGCAGGGTCCCGCCGCCCACTGCTTCTCAGATCCCAGCCACGTCCGACGGCCCGGGGCTCGGACGCTTTTTGATTCCCAGGTAGATGGCAACTATAGAGGGGAGGAAAGAAACAGGATGTGAAAACAAAGTTAGTTCTCAAAGAACAAAAAGTTGAATCTTATCAGATATTTAACAGTGTAAAAGATTGTTTTTCAGCTTCATAAAAGACGAAATATGCAAAGTTTTCACTATCTAAAAAATGAACTTGAGTAAAGCTGAAGAATAACCCATTCACTGCCTGAAAGGAAGAAAAATCAAGTTGTACAAGAATAGACAAATAAGGTATGATCTAAAACATTTCATTTAGTTTGGAGTGAACTTTAAGTTATCAAAGGTGAACTTTTATCCTCTATGTAAGCTGCTTCTGCAGTTTCCACACATGTACTGACCTTGTGACCGCAAATCTCCTGATTCCCTCAGATTCATTTGTGACCCTGGAGGATAAACAGGCAGGGTGAGAGGTAATCCACACTCGTACAACAAACCAAAACTCTCAGATGAGATAGCATTCAGTGAGACCCAGCAGGCATCAACAACAAGCATGTGATGTAGAGAACAGAGAGCCTCCGTGATACCTCACTCACTCACCTGTGCTCTGCTGCAATATTCTACAGGCATGCAGGTACAAACACAGTATTTTCACTTTTTATCTTTTTACACATTTACATCCATTCTGACTGAAACCTAAAAAGCAAAAGAGATAAAAAAAAATGTCCATCCATTTTTCAGCCCTGACATCCTTTCCTGTGGTAAGGACCCACAAACAGCTGAAAAAATTAAGAGTAATCGTCCTTTAATTCCTGTTGCAAAATAGGCTTGTAAAAAGATTGTGCTCAGTCAGAAAAATAATTCAGTTGAGAAAAAAAAAGACGTGCATTGATAAAAAATTTGGTTAAACAAATTTGTTGAGATTTGTTGTGTTTGTGTCAGAAATTATGTTTTGTCTGTCTAATGTATGAGAAAGAAAATCAGAATAAAGAGAGTATGATTTTTAACTGCTCAACCTTGTCATAGATTTATACCAATTTTATGGTCTTGGTCTTATCTCAGACTCTCAAAAGTCCTACCCTTGTCTCATTCTGGTCTCTGTCAAGTCTTGGTCCCCGACAGTGTGGCCTTGAGTACAACACTAGTAAAAAGAGGTTTTACATTGTAGTAACATTTTTTTGCCCTTTCTTTCCTGTGAAGCGAGTACACTGATACTAGCAGCAAAAAATTAACATGTTTATTTGAGAGAATGAGAGAGAGAGAGTTGGTTTGCAGTCACTCAAATGTCATCTCATTTTATAATTTTTGTACTTTAGTGTCTTGTTTATCATGTCTTGTTTTTTTTTTGTTTATGAAGGAAGCTAATTAATTCCCTGCACACATAAATAACTGATAGATACAAATACACCAACCTTGAATTTTGATGTGCGGAAAACACTTAGAGCTCAACTTTAATAGCAAAATCATTTGGTTTGGATGTGACTAACAGACCATTTGAAACATTTTTTTTGGATTTGATAGAAAAAAGTTTTTCAAGTTTTGAAAAATCCATAGTGTTTCTTCAGGGGAATTTTTTACCTGTTCCCTTGCAGCCATTTAGATCAGACTGTTTTTTAAAAATGGATCAACATTTCTCCTTTCTCAGTTGCCTCTCAGGGCTTCTATACATTCTTCACAAACAACACATAATAAACATTCAATGACTTCAAACCACAAATACAAAATCTAACACAGTTCTTGAGGGGACTTTATGCACAGACTCACAGCAGGATTTTTTCCACTGACATAAATCCTGAGACTGTAATCTAAAATATAAAATGAAATAAAGGAAATCTCCCTTGATTGTAGCCATGCTTCAAACCAAGTGTGTGGGATGTCGACAGTATGAATTAACATTTCATGCAGACAATAATTCATAGATACAGAAATGAAAAGGTCGAGCAGGCACTTTGCACAGGCTCCTGTGAGCAGGCAGACAGGTGGGACGGCACAGGCAGACGAGAGAGAAGCGAGAGACATGGGAACTTACTAACTGTTTTTGATCCTTGTGGAAGAGTACAACCCGACACTGATTTGTTTGAGCCCTGGCGCTTGGACGGGTCAAGGTTGACCCTATTGCCATGACAGAGGGGAAAGCACAACAAGATAAAGATGGAGAAAAAGAGGGGATTCAGGGTAAGGGGGTAGGGTAAGAGAGAATAAAACTGGATCACAGGAGAGCAAGTGGAGGAAAAGAGCACAGCGAGGGAGCTGATTGGCAGGGGTAAAGCTGAGGTTTGATAAGATTAGACATGTGTGATTATGACGACCGGGAGGGAGAGGGGAGCAGAGGATAATCCAGGGCCACACAAGGGCTTGCCAAAAGGCCTGGGTGAATAAAATGTCTGATAAGCAGGGATCCATACCAGGCTGTGCTCAAGCTGAAAGGAGGATGTGCACAACAATGCTTACATGACTCAGTATCTTGAATCTGATTTCTTTTCTTCTGAAGATATATTTTAAATATTTTCACTTTAACCCACTGAAACAGCGAAAAAAAAGCACCAAATCCTACAGAAACATCAGCTACCAAATCAGGGCTTTGTGCATAAAGGCCTTTTGTGACTTTTCCCCTGTGCCTTTGCACAAACATGTGAACACGAGAAATATAAGAGGATGATTAGATAAACACAGGCATGAGGGAATGTTACATATAATAACAGGCTCATGAAGATCTTGCATGGCGACATAAAATGCAGCTCTATACAAAACGATTCGATTTATTCCTCATTTTTTGTCACTAATAGTCTCACACTGAGTTTCCTACCTGTAGAATGAAATCAGGAAAAAAATTAGGAGAGAAGTGGGTAGTATTAATGGGAGTCTATATTTGTTGATGTTTTGGATGCACTTGTTGTTTGAAAGTGGAGGATAATGCTGATTTTAGCTGAGATAAAATTACTGTCAAATCTGGAAAAACATACTCAAGGTTTGTAAGACAGTCTGATTTCTGTGAGTTCTCACAGGGAAATTAGTGTTAAGTGTGTTTCTTGAGTGAAGTGTTAAGCAATGTGCAGTCTCTGTGCAGATGTGCAGCTCTTTCTGTTACAATCTGTCCCCTTCGTCCTGCTCGATGCTGTGGCAGCAGTTGCTCAGATCGCAGTCGTCTTGATTGATGAAAGGTCAGGAAGGACTTACACAGCACAACCCTTCTTTACTTGTCACGGGCTGTCTTAAACTGAGTTGTCTTTTCAAACCACAAATCAACAACTTGAAGTTATTTGACAGTAAATCATCATTTCCATTAAATGCATGATCATAATAAAAAAATCACCTCATTTGAAAACCCATAGACACGCCCCTGTTATCTAGTTAGCTGTTCTCAATGCTAAGCTACACTAAAAGCCTTATGGCAGTTGAAAGTCATTGCAAGGATATGATGGCAGAATTTATCCTTTTTTTAAGAAATCCACTAAAAAGATGAAAAAGACTTAAAAGTATAAACCTAACTTGATACCCCTGCCAAACTTATATCTCCAGCTTGATATTGTTGAGCATTTTTAATAATACATTAGTTTAACTTGGAATGAAGTAAATAATGAAATTATTTATTGAGGCTCAAGCAGCTTAGATCATCACAGCTAAGCATCAATGTTAGAAACCAAAAAAAAAAAGTTACTCTGGCTTCATTCAAAGTCAGTATAAGGACTTCACTGGTTTGCTTCATGTATCTGGTTGATTTGGTGTCCAAATATTATTGGTAACATAAATAAACAGATAAATAGTGTGCGACTGTGTGTGCAATAAGTAGCTACAGTAAAGCAGATGTAATATTATTTATGACATGTTTCATTTGAGAAAAAGTTAAAAATTAAAGAAAAGAATTTTTAACTATTTCAGCTGTGGTAACTTTCTGGATGAGAGTGGCATGATAAGAATGGTAAAACCTTTAAGTTGACGGGTTAATATGATGCTACAGCCTGGAGAGGGTTAGCGAAGCTCAGCATAAAGACAACACTGTTGCTAGATAACTGGAATCAGAGATGTCTTTTTTTGTACGGCGAATACTTTCGGCGAACACATCTGATCCAGAATTTAATAAACTACTAAAGCTTTTCCTCAAAAGGTGTGACAGGTTTCTTATATCTACCTGCGAGTGAGTTTGGAGGTCAGCTTGGTGAAGAGGTTGGAGGTGGCCCTGGTGCGGGCGTGGGGCAGAGGGCTGGCTTCATGGTGTGACAGGGTGGGTGAAGTAGGTGGGGCGGAGTAGACCGGGGGCCCGCGGTCCCTCAGCTGTCCTCCGTGAAAGGTGCTGCGGATTGTGGATCCTCTGGTCAGGCGGCATCGGTCTGAAGAAGAGGAGGAGGAAGCGGCTCCAGCTCCAGAGATACTGAGCGTGGAGGGAGACGCTGCAGGCATACGGTGACCGAGAGAGCTGAGGGCGGAGAAAATGCATTAATCATCCAGTGTCAGCTTCATTATTTTTGGATTATTCTTTGGTTTAAGTTTTGAGATGTTTTTGTATATTAAAACTTAGGAGAAAATATTTATTTGAATATAAAACCATTAAGCTATTCATCAAATAAACTGAAGAACTTTTGTTAATAAAAGAGAAATTAAAAGCAACCTGATGTTGAGAACAAGTCAATTAATTCTCATATCTATTGTTTCATGCTCTATTATTTTACTTTCTCCCCCAACATTTATCCATCTTTCCCTTATTTTTCCAAATTTTTAATACTTCAGTGTTTTTGTTTTTTTTTACAGCTGTGCTTTTGTCTGCTCGTTTCTTCTTTTACAAACTTCTTCTTTTATCCCTTTGACTCTTTGCACATCGACCTTCTTCAATCCTCCGTATCAGAATTTGTCTTTCAGCTCATTTACACCCCAGAGTGTCAAGTTTTACAGGAAGAAAGAAAAATGTGTCCCTCTGTCTTTGTTGATTTTGAAGACAAGTGTTTAATCTTAGAAGAACTGTAAAAACTGAGCCGGCAAATTTCCAAGACACAAAATGTTCTGGGAAGTTCTATTTCAGATTTTCACACATCCTCCGTACGAGAGATGGACTGAGGGTGAAAAACTGCTTCCTCTTTGAGTTTCAAAACTTGGACAATAGGAAAAACCCATCAAATAAAGTGGACGTATGATTTCAGCCTTACTATTAATACAGAAATTTTCAATGTAATGTGTCTCCATGAGATAGATAATTGCTGTGTTGTAACTGTGTTCAAATCTGAAATGTCTAATGCCACTTTTCATCCCTGAAACTCAAAGCTGTTACCTGTTGTCTTTGCCGTTCTGCAGAAGAGAGTGTCTGTCACCGCCCGAGCGATCTGTGCACACGTACGTGTTCCTGCGTGTCATGGCGCTACCAGGAATATTATTCTACAGAAAGAATAAAGTAAGGCACAGAGTTTACCTGACTGGTTTACAAGATACAAATATGAATGCTTATTTCAAAAAAGAAGAAGATTGTTCAACACGTAACAACACAGGTAAGTCATGTGCCAACGGTAGTAAAACCTAAACCGTTGAGTGGAAACATTACACAGAAGAACATCTTTCCATCTGGATTTCTTAGGAAATCATGTGATAAGTTAGGGGTCCTTTCTTTCTTAACAAAAAAAACCTAGTAAAGTCAACAGCTGTTTTTTGCTGAATTAGCATGACCACAATGCTGTCTGTTCTTTTAGTATAAGGAATCGTGTTGCATAATAATCAACAGATTTATACTGTGAATTTCAATGTGCACAATCTAAATGACTGCAGTTTTTGCCCAAATAATATTGTAAAATTTAAGGTTTTTCAGTCACTATTACAGTATTCCCTTCTAAAATGTATACCTTTTAATCTATTTACACAGCGGATCACTATCATTTCAACATTTGTTGACAGCAACAGTCTAAGCTTTTTCCAGTCTCACAATTTCAAATGTATTTCATTCAGTAAAAATAAAGGTTTGATTTTACTGTCCTTAATCGTCACTTTTTTTTACATTGTTTTTCTGTATTATTTACTGACTTTTTTTACAGTGTAGGATGAGACAAGAAATCAGACTCAAAACTTTCAAACACCAAACTCATCAAATCAGCAATTTGTGCTTAATTTCAAAATATTCCTCATATGCTCATTAGATATTTAGCGTTTCTAATATTTTGTGTCAAAAAACAATGAAACTTCTTTTTTGGTATATCATGGTGTCACTACAGTGAGGATGACCTTTGACCTTTTGGATTTCATCACTTCATAGCTTATACTTTCATACCTTTGAGAAGAAATCTAATGATCAACTTAATCTTTTTAATAAACTGTGTTTGCAGGTTTTTACACTCAAAATTAAAAATTAGACAACACACAGCACAAAAATAGATTGGACTTCGAGATTCTGGTCCTTTCTGTGAACGGTCTATGAAAACACCACTTGAGATCACTGGTCTGCACCCTGGCAAAGAGCGAAATGCCTATCGTTACCGTGGTGGCGGTCATGTCTTTGCGGCGGTCTGGGATCTCAGACTTGTTGGGGTTGTTGGCACTGCTGACCATGGGGCTGGAGGGGGGGAGGCTGTGGCTCCCCATCACGCTGCAGCTGGCCTTTCGTGAAGGCATCCGACCCTCCCGCAGCTCCCGGTCGCCCGTGCTGGTCGGGCTCCTCTTGGGGTGCATGACGGGCATGGAAGGCCCGCCTTTGTTGTGGAGGACAGCAGAGCAGAGAAACACAGGGACTCATATAAGGAATATTCTGTAGCTACAGGGACGTGGAAGATACACCTTATGTATACAGCCTCACTGGTTGTTACGAGAATCCTGGAGAAGATAATTTCATCATCCAGTGGGGATTATCATGGTATCATTAACCAGGACACAGAACAACAGGTTACTTAAAGGGGGGAGGTTTGTGCTTTTCTGAGGCTTGATTCTGAAGCTGCCAACTCCACAAACCCCCTTCCCTCTGATTGGTTGGCTCTCTCAAGGCCCAGTGGGGGCGGAGCTATAAGTAGAACTTGGTGTTTGAGGAGATCGTTATGCGATGACCACATAATTTCAGCAAGCCTCATGAAGATCTTGTGCAACTTTTTAAACAGACTATTTTAAACAGTTTACCAACAGATTCAGATTTCTACAACATAAGAATATGAGAAGATTGGAAAAATCTGCATGTTTACTTTTAAAGTCCAGTGTTGTTTTATTATATGCCTGTTTGAAATATGGGAAACCATGATAACCCCTCTTTAAATACACTGATAAATAATGTTAAGTTTGACTTGTAACGCCCAGAAAGGGATAAATAACCCAGTGATGTCAGAGAAGAGGCTCACAGAAGTCGCTGTGCCGTCGCTGCCTGTGATAGGTGGAGGCACTGCGCTGGGTCTTGCTGTGTGAGGAGGAGGTGGAGGAGGAGGAGGAGCCGGTGGCTGAGGAGTGCTTGTTGGTCCCGTTGGTAATAGGGCTGGGTCGCACCCTCGCCAGGGACAGGCTACTGGCTGAGCGAGCCTCACTGCCCTCCTGAAACATCACAGGGAACAGGAAAGGCGTCTGAACTCAGTAAGATGTTTGGACACAGGATGAAGACAGCTTTTAAGATAGAAACACTGACAGTTGGACTATTGTATTAAACCCCAGCACTTAGAAATGTGACAACAGCACTTTGAGCTAAAAGCTGTAGCCCAAAAAGCCTGATTTCTACGCATGTCAGATCCAGAAGAAGAGCCAGTGTCATAGCCTCAGCCAGAAAACTTTGTGCACTTGCGTTTCTGTGTCTAACAGCACTTTCAAACAAGACCCAGCCTACACACTTGTGATGATGGGATTCCTATAACCCTGTGTTAAAACTCTGTCACAGCTTTTTTATGCACTAAAAAAAAATGTGGGTCACATTTTGGTGGATCCTGCTAGGGTTGTGAAATTGTTGCCTTTACTGAAATTAAAACAGCAAAATTTTGATTCTTTTCTTTCCTTAGTTTCTTATGGAGGATAACAGGCTGTTAGGAACAAGATAATATTAGGCACAGTGTCATCTGCACTGCAAAAAAGTACAATCGAAGCAAGTGTTTTTCATACCCTCAGTACAAATACTATTGCAAGACCATTTATTAGCCATATTCACCTAACAAGTCAAGAAAAATACAAGGTAATAAAAGACAAAAAATACACTTGTTTTGCTTTAGTACGTAACTGAAAATGTGTTTAGTTCCTTGAATTAAGACATAATTATTTATTTGTTTATTCTCAAGGAACTTAAATTGTTCTACTTCTTAGACATTTTTTCTTCTTTACCAGCAATTAAGGAAACGTGTCTTATCCTGAAATTAGAGATTATTCTGGACTTTTCAGGAGAATGTGGCCATTGTTCTCACAACAATGTATGTTTAAGTGCTAATGCAAAGCAAAGTCTCAATCCTGGAAAAAAAAATACAAGCTTTTACAGAAAGTCCTCTCAGCCACTTGCAAAATAGAACATAAAATAGGTGTGACACGGTTGACTACGAAGCAACATGTATTACATTTTTTGGAGTGGTCCCTATCAAGCAACAGCAAAAGGTCCAGCAGTTTTTGACAATCATAAATCAGGCCTGAGTCCAGTTTATTTACTTTGAGCTACACGTTTCCATTCCTAGTTCTCTATCATGCCTCAATTCGATTCAACTCTATTAAATATGTTTTTTACACATCCTGAAAAAAATGTCAGGGTCTTTTCCCCTTTGTTAAGAGGAGACAGCGATAAAGAGACAGGAAATGTGGAGAGTAGAGAGAGCAGCAAATGTTGTAGCTCAGGGTGGAACCAGCGACGGCTGCGAGGGCTGAAAGTCATTGGAACCGCACGTTAACCAGCTCAGCAAAAACAGCACCTCATCTTTGCCTTTTTTTGTCATTTAATGTCTGGACTGAAATCTCTTTGTTCTTTTTATTTTATTCTTTAATTAAACCAAAATGTATCCAAAGTAGAGAAAACTACATTTTTCCAGGCTCAGTTTAAAAAGAGTACAACGTTTGGCAAAGCCAGTAAAACATCTGACTGCTGCCAACTTCCAGGATGAGTAACTGATCATTTATAATTAAGGATGAATGATTGGTCAGCCTGGTATTTCATTCAACGCCAACTTCTCTAGTTAGACAGTAGAGTCAGAGCTGAATTAAAAAATGTATTAGTGGGACATTTTTCTTTGACAGAAGTGGTGTAAATCTACTCCTGAGTAAGAATTAAAAGAACATTTTGTTAATATGGAAAAAAATGAAAACCTATTTCTCAAGTACTACATCCAAACAGGTCCTGAATTTTTATGTATGGTGAAAGTGAAGGTAAATGTTGAGTGTGATCTTTTGTCAGACATCCTATAAGTGGAAGTTTAACATTACTTAAGCAAAGATAAAAAAGTTCAAAACAGGAAGACATGCATGGAAAAACAAAAGCGCATGTTGTGACAAAAAAAGCAGCAATCTCAATGTTTAATAATGGTTCCAAACTAAAAAGACTAACTCAGTTTAATTCTCCAGTTTCACAGACAGAATATAGTGTAGGAGTGAATAACTCACGTCTCCTTTGCGGCCCAGCAGTAAGTAGGTGGCTGTGACCTCGTTGTACTTTTGATTGAGCAGAGAGTCCTTGATTTCTTCAGGAGTGAAGCCCATCCCCACCATCACCTCTGAAGAGCACAGACACACAGGTGTGACAGGTGAGGAGAGGCTCAGAAAGAAAAACAATATCCTAGATCTGACACATGGCCTTTGCAGCAGCTCACCTATACGAGCAGGATCACTGTAGTCCTCCACAGGCTCTATGTGGGGCTTCAGGTCTTCCCCATCGTACCCTGCGTTGATCCACTTGTCCTTCATCACTTGCTGTAGAGACAAAAGCACAGGAAGAGGATTTCAGCTAAACCTGTGCTGTGGGGTATAATGTCAACCTAATTCATATGGTGCTGGCCAAATAGATTTTCAGTGCACAAGTTAACCGTGGTGTGTCTAATTATTGGGAATAGCTGCTTTGAAGACCAAAACTTTATTAATACTACTTTTTTGCTCCTGCACAGACATGAATGTGTAAATGCACACTTATTCTGATCTTTCAGTCACAGCAGCTAGCTCTACAACAAACAGCTGACTGTCACTCACCAACTGATTGAATTACACAACTACAAGGTTAAAATCAAAAGACTTTTCTTTCCTAAGTGAGTAAGACACAGCCCCTCCCTCTGCAGAGAGACAGACTGAGAGCAGGAGAGGAGGGCTCTGAACATCCGTCACAATCTTAAAAATACACTTTGATACGACTTTGTTGCCACACCATCCAGCACTAGTTTAAACAGGCAACTTTACAGTTTACTGTGTTTGTTGGCCACCCTTTACCTCCAGGGTGCAGCGCTTGGAGGGGTTGAGCACCAGGAACCTGCGAAGGATCCCCTCACAGTCTGTGGACATGTAGAAAGGGACGCGGTATTTTCCTCTCAGAACGCGCTCCCTCAGCTCCTGTTGGCCACACATATCAACAAGTTATCAAAACACAACTTTTGAAGTGAATTTTACATGGTGAGTGCATGGTGAGGGGTTTGCACTTCACATCATAACAATGCTAATTCTGACCCATGAGAGGGCATGGTCATCACTGGTTTATGCTGATGTTTATAAGCACATTTATTCAATTTTTAAACTATTCATAGTATTTAATAGAAAAAAGTTATATTTTTAATCCCTGACTGATGTGATGTTGTCTGCTGCTCTAAAACCTCAGATTCCCTCTCTGCACGCAGTCTGCTGTGCTACAGTCGGACAGATGAGAGGGGTTAAACACACATTAGTCTCCTCCCTTTGGCGGAGCTTTAGGGGGCAGTCATTGCCATCTGCTGGATTTTAGATTAAAAATAATGTTCGACTTGTTTTTAAGGCAGCAGGTTTGACTCTAGAGTAGAACAACACGTCATGAGGTAGGAAGACGGAGGAGACAGGTTTTCTTCCGAGATATTTATAACAATTTGACACTACAAATGTTTTTTTAAGTTTAATTCAAGATTGTTTGAACATCTGTTGTAGAGCTCAATAGATTAAAATGACAAATGGAGAGGATAAATTGCAAAAACTGAAATCTTAGCCATCATGTGTCTTGTTTTTATAAGAAATGGTCTAACTAGACTTCATATTATTCCTGTATTCCTATAAAATGTAAAACAACATGATAAGAAGAACAATGTAAGTTTCTGAAAGAAGAATAATGTCCCGCTACAAAAAATAAACAGGTAAATTTATAGATGGTTCTTTTCAGGTAAGTGGCTTATATTAAGTTGAATAAGACATGTTTTAAACTGAAAATTAGACCAACACTTGACAGATTCCAGTTTTTGCAGCATATGAGCCCAGTTACTGTTTTATGCTTGGTTCACACCCTAGAAGAATATTTTCATTATGGATATAAAGTAAAAAATTCTGGATGCCAAAACTAAATAAGGGTGGATTTGTCAACCTCTACATAAACATATGATGGAGAAATCCATGAATCTGAAAATGGTCCATCCTAATGACATGATTGCACTAGGATCTCTTAAGTCCATGACAATTTGAAGAAGTAGGCCTCAAACACCAAGGTCTTCCCTAAGCAGGCCTCCAGAGGGGCTAATAAGAAAAAGGGGTTTATGACTCTGTGAATCTGACTCTCAGAACTTGGACCTGAAGTTGAAGCCAAGAACTGACCCAGGGCAGCAATGGCACAACAGAGGCAGAGACCTGAAATCCTGCATCCTGGAAAAAGTGTCTGATTCTAAGAAAACTTTGTCAGGTGGTTGTGAGAATGATGCATGGCAACCATGAAATTGATGAACCTAGAGTTGTTCGTCTGATCTAGCTTGCAGGTACCACTCTCATTTGCTGCGATGAGGCCAAATGTAAAAACTGTACCTACAGAATGAAAACATGGAAAATAACCTTTGACAGTAACAATCTTCCCTTTCTTTACGGAGTACGCTGTTTGCAATAACCAACAGAGGACTTGACCATATGAAAAGGATGACCCACACTGACAGTGACCTCAAGGGAGATTCCTCTGCAATTATCAGCCCCTGCCCCCTGCACACATGCACAAACACACAAACAGAATATTCTGTGTCTGCTCCACAGAAATTAGATTTTCTGCTCAGGGTAAATGTCTGATTTGACATGACCACCTGACACAAGAACCACTGAGCACCCACTACATCCTGATCAATGCTTTCTGAGATCAACAACAGAAGTCAGAGCAAAACTGTCAAAGAAATGATGTCACGGACAAAACTTAGCAAAAATCAGGAAGATGGCCTCAACTTTCGGTGTTTTGTGTAAATTCTTGTGATAAAATCTCACTAGGCTCTATAAAATTGAACAACTTATTTCTATTATAGGACAGATTTTTTTTTGTCATTGCAAGCTACTCAGGCCTTATTTTTGACTTTTAATACCTTTAAATAACATATGTACGATGTTTTAACCTATCTTGCTTTTTATCTTGGGGCTGTTTTCTTTGTTCCTGCAGCCTAATCACTGTTGTCACTTCGTCTTGTCCATTGTTGTTCTGCGTGTTTAAAATATGAGAGAATTCACTCTCTGTAAACTGAATTTACCCATGGGTACAATAAATATTCTGAATTTGAATCTGAATCTGTGCCCGCCAAGCAGCAACCTAAGGCCTGCAAATATGAAACTGTGAGGAGGTGCTATAATCTGCAGTTTGTGGAGTTTGTGGAGTACCACCTGTTAAACTAAGGGCTGGGTGTACTGGCTGTGCTTTTGTACTGTTTGATGTGGACTACATCTCAAGCCATTACTTTGGTAACATACTGTGCATTGGTTCCAATGTGGAGGTGAAAAAACACTTCAGGTATTTATTTATTTTAGAGGATTCAGTTTGATTTTATAGAAAACAGGTATTGTGTTCAGACTTCTAACATTTGTTATTTTAATCACAATACAAAGCAATGTGTTGTGCAGCACATTTTTTTCCCAAACTTGTCATTCTCCTGGCTCAATCAGATGCTTGTTGGCAACATTTTGACCAAGCTAAATGTGCTAACACACAACTTTGAGTCTATCTACTCATACACACTCACACACAGGCTCCTCCTCCACTTGCCTTCAGGTTCTGTCCATCAAACGGAAGCGAGCCGCTGACCAGCGTGTAGAGTATCACTCCCAGACTCCAGACGTCCACCTCAGGTCCGTCGTATTTCTTGCCCTGGAAGAGCTCAGGGGCAGCGTACGGCGGCGAGCCACAGAACGTGTCCAGCTTGTTGCCCAGCGTGAACTCGTTGCTGAAGCCGAAGTCGGCGATCTTGATATTGGCGTCGGCGTCCAGCAGAAGGTTCTCCGCCTGAGTCACACATACATTGAAGTAGAAGGAGAGGGGGAAGAGAGGAGGGGAGAAGGATGCCAGAGAAAGGGTCACATTCAAGGAACAAGAGGTTACAGATGGATAAGAGGGAGCAGAATGTTGGATGAGGAGGGCGAAGAGGAATGACAGAGTGGGTGGGCACAAGAATGTGAGTTGAGATGAAGAAAAAAAACCGACAGCGTGAATGAGCGACAGATGGGGAGGGGGTTGGAGCTTGTGTGTTGTCCAACAAAACAGATCCTGGACATGAGTCATACTGTATATATGTCAGTGTGTGTGTTCAGTAATGTAATAATCTATTAAAACAGGAGCAGGCTCCCACTGCTTGGTAAAATGCTGCATCTCCACTCATCACGCGATTAAGACGCTAAAGGGCCGTTTTCACAGACACAGATTAAGACTAGTCCCAGATTATGAATTTCTCTTTCACTATAATCTGCCAGTGAAAGAAATGTCCTAGTCTTGGACTAGCCTTAATCCACTGTATCTGAAAGCAGCCCAAACATCCTCTGAACTGTCTCACCTTCAGATCTCTGTGGACAATGTTCTTCGTGTGGCAGTAGTGGACAGCAGACACAATCTGTGAGGAGAGAAATGACAAACACATTTAAAAAGTCGACCAATAAATCAAATGATTCTTGGACATCTGAATCAAGAATTTTTTTCTGTTATACCTGTCGAAACTTGGCTCTGGCTTCCACTTCCTTCATTCTACCGTGAGACACGAGGTAGTCGAACACTTCACCTGAGAGCAGAATAATCAAACCAGAACCATCAAAACAATGTCGTAACTTAGACTGGAGCCATCAAACCAAATGCTGAACCCTGCCCCAAGCATATCTTTTAATAACATTAACACAAGAATTAAAAAAACAAAATCCTTCTGTCTATTTAAAGCTACATGTGCGACACCTTTTCTTGGCATAGGAACAGGAAACGAAGAGCATGGCTCAATGAGACTGTCCAAAAATTCACAACCAGCACCTCAAAGTTTTACTATTTAAACCACGTAATATGTTTATTTTTCAACTCAGAGGTAGTAAAAATAATACATCCTGTTTTCAGAGGACAAAAAGTTTAATTCTAAGGCAAGAAAATAACTTTCCTAGCCTATGGTAGCTGATGCTAGTGAAACTGAAATCAGTCAAATTTATCTGTGACGTGTTACAGATCAAAGTATTGAAAAAAGAGAGATTCTGGAGACATCCAGTTGACACAAGCTAACCCAGCATTAGATGGACTGTGGGCTGGTATTCCTCCTGATATTGTCTAAAGAGCGGCAGCTTCACTGCACAGAGCCTGCTCAGTTATTTATGCTGTGGTTCTATGCTCTATTAAGTTTGAATACAGACCAGACAACACCTAATGGAGGAGTTTACAGTCATCCTCTGGTGACTGTAGTCCACATATTTCAGAGGGAGGATGGGCATTAGTGAATGAACAGCAACAGCAGCAAGGATTTTTGAATGATTGCTCTTCACATTAAAAACAAATTTAAAAATTAACTGACAAAGTCAGCTCAAAAACCTTTTCTTTTTCTTTCAAATAAGAAACATCACACTTTTCTGTGTTTTCTTTTTTTTAGCATCTTAAATGCTTTTAGGTATAAGAAGTGTTTGAACTGCACCAACAGACTGTCCAAGTCTAAAGCCATGGGATGCACCACAACAGCTGAGACATGTTCATATAAGGCAAAAAAGATGCTGTATCACAGAATAAAATGGTAGAAATCAAGAGATTCAGTTTAATCTTTTTGTTTAACCTTTATCTCTCAAGACACCCGAGTGATTTTTATACCAAATATTACTCTCCCTTTAAAGTTTCCGTGACGACAATCAGTTTGGCATTGCTTACAATGAAGCTGTGGCCAAAACAGTTTTTTTACTGGATTTAGACACTGTCTCTGAGGCTGCACGATGGTATAATGGATAGCGCTCCTGCCTCGCAGCAAGAAGGTCACCAATCTGAATACCAGGACTAAGGTTTTCTCCCAGTCCATAAACATGCTCATCAGGTTAATTGGTGATTCTGAATTAACCACAGGTGTGAGTGAATGAGTTACAGGTTGCCTCTCTCTATGTGTCAGCCCTGTGATTGACTGGCAGCCAGTCCAGGACGTACCCTGTGTTTTGCACTAAGACAGCTGGGAAAGGCCCCAGCCACACGTGACCCTGATAAGTGGTAGAAAATGAATGAAGACACTGTTTTCCATGAACACCATCACCAACTGTTGTAATGGCGTGACTCCTGCCAAAGCGTGCAGTTGTTTTGAAGCAAATGAAAGAGAAGTAGATCGTCCTTTTAACGCTTATTTTCTTTGTTCAAGGCAAATTTTTACAGGCTGCAGAGTGATAAAGTAATGTATCTATTAATTTATTTCTTCCCAAAAAAGAAAATACTTTGTTTTAAATCTGTTTAGTGTTACTCGCAGGTGCTGTAAGACGCATCCATATCTTATGATGTTTATGTCCTTCCAGTGCTCATCTACCAACTCTGACCTCACTAAGCAGAGCAAACGTAACCTGGCTCCTGATTTTATTCATAGACTCTCAGGTTTGAACAGATCACTGCTGTATAACTGCTGCATGTGGGTTGGAATAAATATTATCACTCTCCTGTTTAACTTTCTTCTGTATTTCTGTCCTTTCTTTTTATGACAGACACTACAGCATCAGTGTCAACCACTGCTACAAAATACGACAAACTTTGTCAACCAGCATGTCATTAAGGGGGCTTTCAGTCTACAAGCTGTAAATGAATTTGTGTTCTCCCAGGAATGTCCAAACTAACCCCGCAAAGTGAGACACAGTAAATGGCAATAACCTATTTTGGTGCCGATCATCTTATTTTAAACTGTGAATCATGACAAGGCGACAAATAAGAGTGAGAGTATTTCAGGAGCATCTATGAAGTCATCTCAGGGCCTTTAAAAATTCTTCTTTAATGTGCTTCACAACACGCTTAATATACATCTGTGCAATACACATGATATAATGGTTTGTCATATAACTCAATATCATGCAAGTTTGTGATCTTCTTGTGAATAATCTATTGACAATGAGGGTTAACTTTTTCAATTTCCATTAATATACTCACCTCCACTGGCGTACTCCATGACTAGGTAAAGGGTCTTATCAGTCTCAATCACCTCGAACAGCTGCACTGTAACCCAAAACAGAAACAGATTAAAATCTCATGGATATAAATAACAACAGTTCCTGCCCACATTATAAATTATTGCACAGCCGTCTGCTCGTCTGTCTTAATACGGCGGAACCTGCTGCTGATGCTGTGGGGGAGTTTTGATCCATATGGCACCGAGCTTTAGAAAATCCAACCCCATGACCTCTATAAGGCCTACAACTACAGCTCCGTCAATGAATTCTGTGTATCTATTGTACTTATTTCACACACACACACACACACCACACACAGAAAACACACACATACAGGCATGAACACAATCCCACTTATACAAAATAAAGCTATTGGGATGCGCGTTAGTCTTACCTATGTTGGGGTGATTTAAGCCTTTCATTATCCTCACCTCTCGAAAGAGCTGCAAAGAAAAGAGGAGAGTTGAACGTCTTGATGACACTAGACAATAAATATATCTTCTGTTCAGCTGCTGGGTGTTAAAAACCAGCACCATGAGTCTGTCCTTTGAGAAAATAAAGGTCATTTCAGGAAATGGGTTCACATTAGCTGAAGAAAAAATATATGCATATAAATAACAAAACAAGAAAAGATGCTGAAAATATGGAGAAGCAGTCTACATAAAAATTAACAGTAACAACAATATTTGACGCCAGAACAGTGGAAACAGAACCACTAGAATGAAGTTCAGACTAATTTTCTGCCTTTTATCCACTTTTCAACAACTACAAACCAAATCTAACACCTGATACAAGAACTGTCATAACACTAGTACAATTCCTACTATTTAAAACTGGAATCTAAAATGATTGAAGTCCTCTGACTCTCAACTGTGAATCATCATCAAAACCAGTCTGTCCAACACAATTTGGTGAGATGTGAGGCCGCGCTGCTGACACACAAACAGAGTGTTATAATCTTTTACTAGGATGAACAGAAACTGAACTCGATGTCTAATGACCACTGAAATTTATTCTTTTCACCATCGATGATCAGATCAACTGAATGCACATCATGTAGGTGCAAGGCCATGAAAACAGAATTGATAGAAAAAAGAAAAAGCAACGCCTGCGCAGTTAAACGATGCCAAAAAGTATTCAATAACAACATTTGATCCAACTTGGATCTTCACACGATCTGAAGGGAACATTTTGCACACCAACACTGACAAGCTCTGAGAAGATATGTGAAGTTAACATCCAGATCATTCATGCTGATCTGAAAACAACTTATTTTTCGATCAGAGTATTTAAAAAATCCAGAGAAACCAGCACATTGAAGTTATAGAACAAAGACTGTTTCGTACTAAAAACCTCACATGCTGTGAAAATTTAACCACACAAAAACAACCGTGCTGTTTTTTTACATAGGAAGTAGAGTTTGATGATTTGGACCTTCTGTTTTTGTTAAATAGTATGACCCATCGACAGATAAGTATCTAAACATTTTGTTGTTTGATAATCATGTGTGTACTTGAGTATCCTCACTTATTGTTTTCAGGCAGGACTTTTGGAACATTATCAATGCTATTTCTCCGCAGACCAACAAAAATCAAGAAAGGGTGAGACTTCAGACATCAACTTTATTAGCGCAGAGTTTCATGTGGAGGAGAAACTTGTTTTTTCTGAGGTAGCTACTCTTTTCAGGCAAAGAGCTTCTGATAATGCTATGACATTGTTGATTGTTGATATGTTTTCTGGTCTTTTTTAGGTATAATTTGGAAACAGCAAGAATTAAGCAGACCAAGCTTTTAAAAACAGATTGCTGATTCACTGCTAAGTGAAATGTAAGTGCTGCGCAGCAACTTTCCCAACCTAGTACCAAAGAAAAGAAACATGAAAATTGAGTTGTGGGAGTTAGCAGTGCAAGATATGTGACCAGTGGACACGGGCCCCAAACCACAGGTTGGATGACATAATCACCATCACCCCCATCTACTTGGGGAATTTTCACAAATATCTCCTGCTGTGCTCTCACATTGGCTCACTCAGACTTTTAATTTTATAGGGAGGCTGGCAGAAACAATTCAGGGTGATCGCAATTGTCTACTTGTGTTTACAGTTGACACCAAAAATTTAAAGGAAGGTTTGGGGAATTTTTTTGAACATAACTCCAGGAGGCAGCTCTGAGCAGTGACCCTTTCATTGTGAAAACATTTTTTATCTTCTTTCTGTTTGTGCAGGACAGATAGTGGACTGATAATGCTGTGCTTAGAAAATATACTAGTTGATGCATGTGTTAAATCATCTTTGAATAATAAAAACAAGACACAAACACTATGGGAACAGAAAACAATGACGGGTTCATACTGGCTGAAAATCCTTGATTTAACTTTCAATTATGGGATTACAGTATTTCTAATTCTTATGTGAAGTTTTTTTTTTTTTAACTTTTAGGTTACATAAAACATGTTTTGACTTGGTTGGTTGTCATGTATTTTAAAGTGCACTTCATTTGCTGCTTAAGTTATCCAAATACACAGCGCTTAGAGACTGGGGAGGTGAAATGCATACAGACGAATTTAGGCTGTCGTTCTCAAATTTAAAGCAAGACTATTATTTTGGTCTGAATGGGATTTTGTGAGGACCACAAGGAGAAAAAAACCTTACCATTAAAAAAAGAAAAAAACGAATAGCCCACACGCACACGAATGTGATGAGCCAAAAACAGACCAACTTCCTCTCTGCGTGTGATACTCTAGAGGATATATTTGTACACTTTGTCAGAGCAGAGCAGGGGATTAAATTTGAGCCAGATTTCCTGGTTTCATGTTCAAAACATTTAAACACTCTCTTGAAAAGGGCCATTGCAAAAAACCCAACACCCTCTCCTCACTGTCAGCTCACACTAAGACAACATGAAACCATCCTTTCTATCCTCTTTCCTCCATCCTCCCCCTCTCTTCTTCCCTCCAGTGTGCGTCTCCTCCTTCATTCATTTCCTCCTCGCCGCCTGTTCCTCTAGCTGCGCCCCAACGTCACTGTTGCCATAGCGACCCAGGTATTAAGACCAGGCTCTTTTCCCAGCTTTTCCAGCTGTGCCAGAGGGGGATCTTGGGATACGTAGTGCCGCCGGAGCGTCTCATCATGCAGGCGTCCCAGTTAATTCCATCGCAGCCGGGGTTGGGCGGTCAGATCCGTCAAAACAATAAACAATCCCCATGCTTGGGTCATGAGTAGTGAATAAATAGTAATCCTGCGATAAAGCTGATGGACTCACAACATCTGTGGAAAAAAAGCTCTCTCCTGGACTGCAGTCAAAAAGTCCTTTTAGGTTCCTGACAGAGAAAAACTGTTGGAAAGTGTCAGCCGGGGTGAGAGCTGCTGGAACAGTGAATGGTGAGGAAAAGAGCATTGTTTCCTTTAATATCGCCTCTCACTGGAAACACTCTACCTTCCTTTGCAAAGCAGAGAATAATGATGACCCATGATTCCTTATGAAGCAGTTCTCAGCTCAAGTGAAAACAAGCCACCTACATAACAGTATGGGACTACAAAGGACAACTATCTGACAAAAAAAAGCGTAAAAAATGTATGTGCCAGTAAAAGACACTGAAAAGTGTAGAAAAACTAAATCCTTATGTTCACCTTTGGGAAGGCAATCAAATGTCTACAGTTGGACCAGATTTAGACGGTAAATCTGACTCTTTCCCAAGATTCAAAGTACATTCACTCACAGCAGCACTCGAATCATAGTTTGATTGTTGATACGTCCAAAGGCATTAAATACCATAAAACAAGTCAATATTTACAACTGTTTTTATCATCTTCCCTGATTTCAGTCAACATCAAACTGTTTTGAGCGTTTTTCCATTTTAATTTTTGTCATTATGGCCTACAGCTTTAACTATATAGGCACTAATCAAGCACATTTAAAAAACTTACTTCTTAAAAGAAAATTACTATTCACAGGGAAGAACACTAAATTTCTTTTGGTTTAGTCCAGAATGTTAAACCACATCATACTCATAGGAAAGACTGCTAACTTGACAGTCATCCAGAAGACGATCATGGACACCAGCCTGAGAAGGTCATTGCTGAAATGGTTGGCTGTTCATAAAGTGCTGTGTCAAAGCATATTACCAAATAAAAGTTGAGTGCAAGGGAAAGTGCGGTAGGAAAAGGTGCAGAAGCAGGGATAACTGCAGCTTTGAGAGGATTGTCAGGAAAAGTTGAGTCAGGAGAGCCTCACAGGGAGGAGACTGAGGTTGGTGTCAGGGCACCAAGAGCCACCACGCTCATACGTGTTTGGGAAAATGGATACAACTGTTGCAAATTTAAAGCCCAGCCACTTCTGCACTGGAAACAACGTCAGGAGAGTCTTACCAGGGCTGAGGAGAAAAAAACAAGTCCGTGATCTTTTCTTTGGTAGCGACTTTTCTTTTTGGCCAGGCAGTGTATATAGGTGGGGAATCTATATATGAAAATGCACAATAATTCTGCTTTATTGTGTTAATTTAGAGGGGATGTTTTGAAAATCTCCTGCTGTGATGCAATATGTCCTCTTAAATAAATCCCTCCTCTTGGATGTTGAGGTTTAATTTCTCACATGTGATTTCACTCCCCCCTCTTATACTCATTTTATACAATACACCCCCCCTCCCCCTCTACATACATTACCGTCCAGATTATGCTAATATGGGCTCTTTCATGCCTCCAGTGCTAAGGATTTTTCTAGCCCACGGGTATGTAAAGAAGCCTGCTATCATCACTGGCCAATTGTGGAGTATTCTCTCCAATCAGTGGCCAATCCTTCCTCTCTCGCCTCAGCTCAGTCCTCAGTGTTCAAACATTGTTTTTTACTGCCACTGGTCCAGCCTGTACGCAGGAGGACTGGGTATAATAGAAACCAGGGTTATAACTCCTGAAGCTAATAATCCAGCCAGGTAAGGATGAGAAAAATAATCTTTTTTCCAGTCATGATAAGCTGCAGAAATGTGATGAGTCAAAGTATCGGGCTTACAGGAAGCAAGTGTTCACAAGGGCAACAGAAAGCTAAAGGAGAGACAATAATGATAAGTTGCATTCAAAGCCTTGATAATACTGCAACAACACGAGGTCACTGCTTTCATTATGATGCATGGGGCCTTCGAGTGCATGCATTTACACTTGTGGGCTAATATGTCTGCTTTGTTCAGCAAAAACCTGCCAAAACACTTGCTTTCACTGGACATTTTTTTGCCACCAGCAACTGCAACTGAGCTGATGGAGCAGCAGTTGGACAGGCTCACTGGTAATCTGGTATTTTGGGTGAATGCCAGAAATGGTCACTCCACCTAGTCAGGCACAAGGCCACTACCAGATATGGGAAAAAAACAGACTTTCCATCTGCAGCTTATTTGATGTTGACACGGCCTATTCCACCAGCTACATGGTCCCAGAATGTCCTTAATTTACCTGCTTTGTCAGACAGGTGTCAGAGGTTGAGGGAAATGATCAAATGAAGATAACACACAAAATACTGAGTGAGTGAAAAACAAAAAAAAGGTAGATTACAGGTAAAAAGGAAAAAAAGCTAAAACTTTGAAAACTATATATTCATTGTAGGTCTTTAAGCTACTGAAAAGAATATTTGTTATTTTGGCCACTTTAGATGCCCCCTGAGGATAAAACAGTGCGTCAGTAGAGTTTTTTTTATTAATCTAATTTGTTCCTGAAACGTGTGTAATATGTGTAACATTTTTAATACAGTCAAACAACTCTCTAACTGAATCTACTTTTACAATAGTAGAAATCGTCTCAGAGAGATGATGGAGGAACAGGGGACACTGCCACGTAATTGTGTAGAGCAGCATGAGCTGTGAGCAACGTGAGCTAAATAGTCAGCATAAGAGCGTGTGGAAGGGGAACCATATGAGACACAAAGGGCACAATCATGGAGTAGGTGAAAATCATACCATAGACAACAGTACACTGCACAGCACTAAATCCACATTATGCTAAATTGCTGTAAGGCCGTACTACCCAGATGTAAACAAGCATGGATGAAAAGAGGAATCTCATAAGATGGTGCAGTTTGTCTGATTTTTTTTTTAAGATAAGGTTGTTTTGAGATAAAGTTGTAGCCTATGTATACATATGACCACCACTAAATCCAGAATTTCACTCTGCCCCATGTGAAGCTGAGTAAAAGATTTATGACATAGACTGCTTGAATATTACCACTGAAAGGAAAAAATCCAAGTAGTATGACTAACTAGCTCATGACAACTAATGGGGCTCTACCTGTTCTTGGAATGAAAAAAAAAACTGCTGGGCCCATGCTACATCTTTTGAAGACAGACTGGTCTTCACATTTATGTATTAAGGCATGCAGACATCTTCCAGTTAAACTAAAAAGCACAAACACCACACAAAGAGCAATTACTTCATCCCTGATTTGATCCTTCTGCTCCGCTCACTTCTTGCCCACAGGCGGAGGAGCTAACGCAGGCCGATGGAGGTACAAAGAGATAAAAAAGAGGAAGGAGCAAAAAGAGTTACAGCTAAATGAGGGAGACACTTTGGCCTACATGTGCATGTGAGGAGCATTCTGGGAAAATATGGGTTGACTGAATGCTCCTCTGTATCCTTTGACTCTTTTGCTCTTCACTTTGTAAGGTTTTTCACTGATCTTGCTTCAAAAATTACACACATCTAAGCAGAAAAGCTCCTAGTTGATGTGCGGAGACACAGGGGAGCTCACGATCAAAAGGACTTCCCTTCAGCAATGCTGGATCTCTACCAGTCCAGATGTGAACAATTTCAGATCCTAGTCTGAGTGATGAGAAACTGTGTCACTCTGAAGCTGCTTTTGATGGCAGCTGAAACTAAAGTGTCCACTGCCTCTGACTGTCATTCACAAAAAGCCTGTAAACAGCATAAAAGAATGGTGATTTGATGCTTGGGCAGAACACGATGAGTGAATGCTCTTTAACTCCTGCAATGTAGACGGACATCCCAGAACCAATATAGCCAATATTCATTCTGATCAACGGCTGCTTTTTAAAAAGATTTCCCTTCAATCTCAGATACAGTAAACAAACTACAATCAGTTATTTGCAGTCTAAGATGACGCTAAGCTGAAAATTCAGTGCGATGCTTCAACCCCTTTGTAAACAACCAAGATGGCACCTACGACTGATGATACATAAGTTGTGTTTCTTTGCTCTGAAAGATATCAACTAAAGAACCAATATACTGGTCGGCCAATATGTTGGCGTGATTTTTGTGCTTTTTTCACTGGTATGCCTGTATATTTTTCCCTCTTATGATTTACAGACAGGCATCCATGAGCAATGCTGGGTTGCTAGGAGACACTTCAGTTCACATGTAGACCCCCGCTTGCAGACTGCAGAGCGAAGCAGTTGAAGTAGAGGTTGAACAACATATTCTACCTCTCTTTTACATCTTGTTTTACTATTGAATATAGTTCAATAAATGTTCCTTAATTAAAAACTGACGCCTAAAACATTTATCATTATTGTGTCAGTTTTCAGATTAAATTGAGGAAACAAAAGTGCCATCAACCCCAAATACTGGCCCAAGAAAATCGTGAGCCTGTATCGGTCACTGGCTCAGGGTAATGGAAACAAAATCTTAATCGGCATCGGCCCTTAAACCCCATATCGGTCAATCCTTACTATCGACTGTTGACATTTCACATGCCACGTTGCTTATTCTCTTAGGAAGAGGAAATAAATCCATTGGATCCAGAACCTGTTCACCAAGGTAAAGTGGTCAATCGTCTGTGGCACTGTATGCAGCCAATTAGCAGTGTAGAGGGGGACAAGCAAAAACAACCGAACAAACACTGACATGAGTCAGTGTACTTCACATCACTTTGAGTGTCTGCTACAAACCCACACAGGAATCAGTTTTCCTATGAACTTTACCAACCTGACAGATCTCTGATATTTTGTCTTACACTTACATGGTGGCATGCTAAATGCACAGCTTATTTGTTCTGCACTAACTCAGCGCTCAATTTCAGCAACCAACATCATTTATTTTGGCTTTGCTTTATCACTTTGCAAAGGGTCCATCTTTATAAAAAAACAAACACATCTTGTGGATACACCAATCGAACTCATCCTGCAGACCAGCAGGAAGAAAAATCAATGAAATCCCCTCCCTCTGAAATACACCTGAGTTCCTTCAAGGCACCAACCCTCAGTCCCTGACCACCACGCAGCAACAAAGAGATGGAGTTTTCTACCTGAAATCCACTGCAACGCATTCAGGAAAGACAAATTAAGAAAACAAACACAGACAGAACGACGGGTTGGTTAGGCTGCAGTTCTGAGATGAGTCACCCCTCTCAGGGCGGAGATTAACTCAGAGAGAGACGAGAGATGACCTGTGGAGCAGAGGTCTCCTCTCTCGCCCATCCAGTCTGTAGCACCTGCCAAACAGCATCACATCCCACAAACTCTCTCTCTCTCTCGCTGGCTCAGTCTCTCGCCCTCTCTCCCTCAGTTGAGAATGAACCTGAACCTCTCCAAATCTACAACAACATAGAAGTACTTTGTTGACTGAACCATTCATATATCTCTTGCCAGGTATCTGTTCATGAAGAAACATGGTTTTAAAGGGTGAGGCATTCATTAAACTTTCAATTTTGTGATAACACTAAATGAGCAGTGCATCAGAAGAAAGAGGATAAACTCACCTTTTGTAAGCTGGTTGGGTTCAACTGAGTCTTGTCGATTATTTTTATTGCAACCTAGTGGAGACACAAAAAAGGTCCTGATGAGGGAAACTTTCTGTGCTGTTAACATTTTTCATACATGATGCCAACAAGGCTTTGCTACTGTAACCAATAACACCATCATACATCTTCGTTTAAAAACTATGACCCCATAAAAAACAGCATTTCTAATTTGTTATGAAGGGTTTTCATATTTACTGAAAACTGCAACTATGCTGCATGTGTTGAAACTTAAGAGATCAGTTTCAGTTCAGCCTTATTTAAAACCTGAGGAATCATTAAGGGTTTGCCCTAATTTGAAATGAAGGCAGTGGAATATAAAAGTAATGAACAACAAATATACACAAAAAAAAACCCAGAATAAAGATTATCTGATCAAGGGTTACAGGAAATAGGAAAAAGAAGTAGTAAAATCAGAGCAGTTAGGTGTTTGTAATCATGGTTTGAAGTAATAAAAGCAACTGTGTTGATTTTTGATGTGTTGAAAAAAGTAGATTTAAGTCCAATTAAAGTAAATAGAATGAAATATTAAAATAATTTAATATTCATACAAACATCAAGACAGATGAGGAAATAAATAAGCATTGATAGTAAGGAAAAAGTACGAGAAATTGTCAAACACTTTGTGAATTTGATGTCAGACATGAAAAGGAGAGAGAAGATGGATTAATTCATTAAATCTAACACCTTCTCTGCTTATCACTGACTGATAATAAAACAGACAACTTCCTCTCACGAATAAACCTTGACATGGTTGCTTTTAAATAGAATGACAAACATTACCTATGAAAAAAAACTCCAGAAACACTTAAAAATCTCCCAAACAAGGCAAATACAACCTCAAATGAAGGAGATGATGTTCTAGTTCCTCGCAGATCGCACACATAAAGTTAATAGGTTTCATTCCTCTCCAGTTAATTACAGCTAAGCTGTTGCTGCTGCTCTGACATAGAAGATTGGAGTTCAGAAATATAAAATATTCTGAAATTATGGAGAGATGTATTAGAAAATTTTCCCCACTATATTTGTTTAATCATATCAGTGCAAAAACACTGCATTATCAACAGAAAAATATATACTTCTGTCACTGTTAGCTGGTTAAATACAGTGTAGTTTGAAAATAACATGCTTATTTTAGACACTGATTTTCTATCACATGCATGTCTTGGCAGAAAAGAAATGTAAATCATAGGTAAGCTTCCTCCTCCCTCAAAGCCACTGTTTCCAGCATTTATTTGAATAATTAATCTAAAACTCAAATTGGAAAGTGCATTTTATTGCATTCATTTGATTACTCTGTAAAACTACAGGTAAGAACTGATTTAGATTGTAAGTATGATTTTGAACATGTAATTCAAAATCTGATCAGTGATTATCAGCTTTCGAAATTTTGCGGTTAATTGTAACTGAAATAAAAATTCTTTCGAAATTCTAGCTCAATATGGACTGTGAGAAACTATTGTTGAGCTTCTTGTCTTTTTTTTTTTTATAAAATCAATTATTCTCAAAAATGCCAAAAGCAACTTAAAGTTCTCTTGGTTCTGTAAGCTCTCTGTTTGATCATGTTCCTTCTTTCCATTTAGTTATTACACAGTTATAAATCCTAGAAGTCCATTAAGAAGATGGCAAGCATTCAAACTGTGCAATCAATAAAATTACCTTTTATCCTGCAGGTTGGTCTTAATGGTGTCTGACAGATCTATAAAGCTTTATTAAAAGACACATCAATACCTTACTCAGAACATTTAAATCATTTCTCTCATACAGTTTACAGTTTCCTTGGTCCCTTGAAGATATCACACATCTGGTCACGAGTAGGTCAGCATGATGTTATTGACACAGACAGGCTGAGGAGTGCACAATGGAAGTGACTACAGAGAGACTTTTTCACGGGTATAAGACAGACTTTTCAGAAAGTATACGGTGTGTTCCTATGACCAGTCACAAGAACTGTGTCATTTCACTTCCCTTTAACCTCCATCATCCACTCATACACCTCCCACCCTCAGGCCTCTGCTGCCCTGTGTCTCACCTCCCTGCCTGTCAGGATGTGGCGGGCCAGCTTGACCTTGGCGAAGTTCCCCTTGCCGATGGTCTTGAGCAGGCGGTAGTTGCCGATGTGCGGCTGCTCATCAGAGCAGGAGGCGATGGAGTTCCTGCACCGGGCGCCCAACGAGCGGCTGGACTGACTGGTGGCCTTGTCTGCCCGGCTGGACCCCAGCGACACATGCTGTAAGACAATGGGGAAGGGGTTAAAAAGAAGAGAAGAGAAGGGTCAGTAACTGAGAAAACACCCATCTCAAACAGAGCAGCTGCAGCAGGGCGCAGGAGCTTGGGGACTGCCTGCGGTGAGGTGCACCGACAGTCCCACGAAGGCCAATCAAGAATCTGATTAGTAGGTCCTGACTCTTAAAGCTGGTTACAATCCCTGCTCACCTAGGAATTCTCCAAAACCTTTTTCAGCATAGACTGAGAACGGTTAAACTGGCTGTTCATAAAAATCACTTTGAGAGTCTCTCCAATCACTAGAAACACTTCTACGTCATGTCACCTTCACCCATTCAAAGGGTGCCACACGAAGTAAACATCACAATGAACTAATCCCATTCACACACACACATTCACACGCTGCTAGTTATGCCATCAAGAGTAATCTGGGGTTCAGTATCTTGCCCATGGTCATTTCAGTGTTGAAAGCAGGGACTGAGATCAAAATTTCATACTTCTGATTGAGAGGTGACCCACTCTACTACTGAGCCACAAACAACTTTCAGTGAGGTCCATATTATTATGCACAATAAATCAAAACCCATTGTTATTGCAACATGAACAGTCATAATAACCACATCACAACAGTCTTAATTGTTATATGTAAAAGCAATGCTTATTTGCTCAGCATGTGAACCTTTTACCTTTTAAGACGAGGCTCTTGGGTATGAACTAGGTTCTTCACACTGTCATTTGAAACTGTGTGATGAATCAGCTTGTTTTTCTAAGCATTCATTTATGTAGTTTATCATTCCATATTTTAGCATTAAGCTCACTTATGTACATTTTAGTTCTTTATGATACTTCCATGATGTATTACCCCTTCCAAATATCATAACCCACTATCAAATCACCCAGTTTGTTGATTTTAAAGCCCTTTTATCCACCTGTTATCACTCTTCATTTGCTATTGCTGGAACCAAGTTATTCTTTTTCTGGTTTTAGATAGTTTTTTTGTTAAAATGATAAGATATCTTTTATAGAATCCTGAGATGGATCTTTAACCTCCTAAGACCCTTGCAGAAAACTACATTCCTGCGTCTTGGACCCATAATACTTAATTTTTTAAAACTTTGACCTATCAGTCACATTTAGGGACACTGCCCACATCATCTTTGGTGATATCACAACATTACACTAATTTAAGTAAAAAACAGTTCACTTACTTATTATAATGCTAATAAATAACGAAGGGTGACCTGGCAAAACTAAGGGTGAAATATTTTTTTGGGTTTATTACATATATAAATTCAATAAATTCATAATAATAATAACTTCATTTAGAAACAGTGACCCTTTCAACTCTAACTCTTGCTGCAACTCTCCAGACACTTCTCTATTTCTTGTTCAACATCAAACTCTTGATCCTTCCAGTTCTCAGTCCTGAGATTTTGTTTTTCCCTCCAGAACCCTGTTTTGCAATCCAAACTCCCAGTGTTTACATACTACTTTGTGTTGAAGTCAGAGAAGTTCCACAGAGTCTTGACGTTGATTTGAGAGAGGTCATACTCCTGTCTGCCATCCAGAAGAAACTTTGCTGAGATTGTCGGTTGAAATATGCGGCCCCATTTCAAGCATAACTTGCACATGATGCCTCTGATACTTCTCACAATCAGAGTTTGTTTTGGGTAGCAAAGGATGTACAAATGTCATAAACACTTGAACTGAAATGTAACCACATGAAATATTTAATCTATTGTATACCTAAGCTGAGAACATTTAAATTTAAATTTGAATTTATTATGTAATAAATCATAAAATATTTCATCCTGAATTTTGCTGGGTCACCCCCTTTAGCTATATCCAAAACACTAATAACCAAACTTCCTGTACAAAGACCATGTTCAGTTTTGTACTTATTAGGTCTAACTTATCCCAAATATCAAGGAAAAGAGAGAGAAAATATTGAAAAAAAAAAACCTCAGATATCAGAAAGTTAATGTAACATTTTTTTCCATTTAACAGTGGGTGAGCCCCTCATTACCCAAGACCAGCTTTGTGTTATGAGATTGAGCCACGTCAGAGGCTGGTACCTCAAAAAACAGGGGGGGGTGGAGAGCTGTTCCACTCATGCACAGATAAACACTGAAGAAGAAACCTCAAAGGCAGAATAGAGCTGAAGCAAGAAAAACATCATGATGGTATAATAATGCAGAGGTATTTTAAATCTCTGAAATCATTTGACAAAACATCAAATGGACATACACATATGCATATTATATACATAAGGCAGAATGTATAGTCTGTCATTTTAAAGCCTCATGGATTTATTTAAATCATGCAAATTTTTACTACTGTTACCAAACATTCATGTTATGCTACTTTTTCAAAACTGAATGTGAACAAAAAGCTTGAAGCCCAGAAAAGTATTAAATAGTATATTTATATCAGGAAGAAATTACATACTGCCAAAAGTTGTCCCATAATGCAGAGCTTAAAAGGCTAACAGAAAAGTTTGCTTGAAGAATTAGATTTGTTTTCTTTCTTTCTGTTCTCTGATCACTGTTTACAGTGGAGTCCAGTGAGGTCACCTACGACTGAAGTTATTGATTAAATAGATTGATTAAGAGATTATTGGTTATCAGACAAGCTGGGTTTGCATTTAGGCTAGTGAATTTCTAGATGCAGGCCAAATTTAAATTTCAAAGTTTCTCCATTTTAATGGATAAATTTTTGTTTGTATGGACCAAAAAACACGCCACGCTGTAAACATGCCAGGATGATGGATCATTAACACACATTGGACATCGGTTTATTGTTTTACCTTAAGACACATCCAAAACCAGTCCCTTAATTCCCTCCATAAAGTGGCTTTTCTAGTCTGATATGCAACATCACAGCTACGTTGTGTCATGTTGTAGAGAAGAAGACTTGACTTCAGATAAAGACAAAGGAACCATAATCAGAAGTGATAATAGGGACAAAGATAAAAGTTGAGCACTTGCCACACTTATGTTCAGAGGTGTCAACTGCTAAGCTCTGGGTGGAAGGGGAGCAAAAAGTGAGGACAGAAAATCGTAGGAAGAGTTTTTTTGCAGAAGTCCTGTTCAGCTTATCTAATGGCACATTCTGTTGAAGTGTTCAGTTTGAAGTAAATTTGGACAAATAAGCAAGCTGGGGTCTTCCTGTCACTTAAGTGTGAAATATTTGTTTTTCAGTTTTACTGTTTTTAAGTCCTTTACGCTTCTTCAATCCTGCACTTCAACCAGTTCTGGTGTGGTTTGGCTCCATGTTTCCTCATTCATCAACATTCATCAGCATCCAGTGCATTTTCAGAGCTAAGCATGGAGTATCACCTTCAGGCAGTTGGAGTCACGAGAGCAAGGATTTCCTGCACTAATTACTGCATCGTGATTGTCTGCCTCCATGATGAGCATCTCCTCATGCATGTCCTCTTCAAATGGCCTTTGAAAACCTCTAACCTGTTGTCTCCAGGCCTGGCCCCTCTCAGTGTGGTAGTTTATTGCTGTAAGTAAGTTTAAAACAATCTGGCATCAGGGTGTTTCATGATAAAAATCAACCAGGCATTATGATATTATTGAAGAGGATGCTTTCCTATTACTGGCTTGTGCTCCTTCCGAGAGGTCCTGACTAACTGCTGTGGAGGGTTTCTGATTGACAGAGCTAAAAGGGAGCAGAAATGCTACAAAGCGGAGCCAAAGCCAATACACACTGACTGGAAATGATATTTTGCTGCCATGGCAGGGCAAAAGAGGATCTGGTTGAAGTTGTGTGTGAAGATGTCTTGTCTCGCCTTGTCAGGGTTTTATTTCATTTTACAACCCATACAATACCTACAATACATGACCCCAATCTTTTTGGGTGCATTAAGTTTTCAAATAGGCTACAGTCCCCACAGGGCCAATAAAAATGAAAAAGAACATGAGTAATCATATTTAGGTTTTTGTTCCTACTTAGGGTTCAGCATCAGCTTAGAGGTCAGAGAGGCACATAATGGGGGATGTCTCCATGTCGTATGACAGTGGTGTCAAAGAGCATCTTAAGCATCTGTAAATAACAAATATTGCTATGTTTTGGAATAAAATCGGCCCAATGATCAGTCCTTTATGTCATTTATGCAGCTTATTTTCTATCAACCGAATCATAGATAAATTGATGAATCTCTGCAGCTTTATTACCACCTTGAACTGGAACAGAGGGCTTCAGGGCACTGTTGTGCAGCAATGATTAAGTCCAGAACTGGCACTGATCATTTTGAGGCAGGAAGCATGCAAGTAGACAGAAGAAATACATGCCTTTTTCAAACACATTTTGATTTTTGAAATCAATTCATCGATCAAAGAAAAGTACTGCCAGTCATTTTGATAACTGGTGAGACACTTAAAGCAAAGATATCAAGCATTTGTTTTTTGCTGATATCTAACTTCCCTTATTTTAGACAGCCTATAGTTTAACAGCCATGAGTTTGACAAAACTGGCTGAATGATTTGCAAGAATAATCTACTCACAATTATTTTCCCCATATTGCAATTGCAATTTCTTGTGCTATTATTTTTAGGTTCCCAATCATTTGTGTTATTGATATCAGCTGCTATATTGAAGGATGGTATATTTCAATTATTGTTTTTTTTTTGTTTTTTTTTTTTAATAAGAACAGCTCATACAAGAGGGATAAAAGTGGGATTTTTCATCTTTCAGAGGGTGAAATCCAGATATTATATAGACTCAGTGAATTATTTCAAGCCCATTTTTCTTAAAATGTTGATGAACATGGCCTACAGATAATGAAAACCCCCAAATTCAGTGTCTCTGAAAATTAGAATATTCCCTAAGATCAATAAGAACAGATATTTCAAACAAAAAGTTTTCTTATATTCTAACCATTTTCCAATTCTTCTCCCATTTTTACAGCTTTTGACCATTTCTGCCACCTTAAACTCATTTTTATGTCTGCATATTGCTTTTTTGCCACTTTAACCACTTGGGTTGTTTCTCTTGCAAAACAGTTTTCAGCAGTTGTTTCTTTTGTTTAGCAGGGTTGAGTAACACTGGAGAAGATCATAAAACATCTACTGCAAAAAATGTATCTCATATTCTGACACATGAAAGATGAAAGAAATATTGCACTGTCTGCAGTTAGAATATTGCAGCAGGCTATATTGAAATTTAATCTAATTTGCAATCAATGCCCAGCCCGAGTTTGAAAATAGAGCTCAGGAAAATCGGGATGAAACTGTTACCTACTTTGAGTAATATTTAAGGAAAATACTCCTTGGATGTAGACCTTTGGAGCATCTCCTTTTCATGTTATCAACCATGCAACAGCACAAGGGAGGAAACAGAATACTATGTGGTGGTTGAGAGGGACAAATGGCAAAACCAGGAGATGAAGGAATGAGGATGTCAGGTGGGAAAGGGTCAAAGGAGGAGGGGAGAGAAAGGGAGTGAAGAAGAGAGCGAGATATAGGAGGAAGAGTAAAAAAAAAAAAAAAAAAGGAGCAGATGCCGGCACAGTGGTCCCTGGCCCGTTTTAGGCCCTGAGGCATCACACTTCCATCCCCCCAGCATGTCATCCTGCTCTCTCAAACACAACCACACAGCCTGAGGCCCCACCCTCAGACACTCCCTCCGCATCACATGCCTCCATCCCTGTTCTCACGCCCCACCTCTCTGAACCCCCCCATCTCTGTACAGTCAGGTGGATGAAGACCAGTGCAACACGGTGAGGGGGAGGAGGAGGAGGAGTGGGGCTCACCTGTGCCAACATGGCAACACACTATTTTACTCTCTCAATCCACTCGTCTGTCATCATCGCGTAATTGTGGAGTGATGACAGCTGATCAGACTCCTTCTGATGGAAGATTTACATTCATTATCAATCAAGCAGCTCTTTAACACACACACACACACATGAAAACACACACGTGTACTGGCTTAACCATCCCTCTGTGTTCAAAGCTCTGCTAACAAACAGATGGGGAAGGAGGGGGTACTATTGCCAGAAGTGCTTAGGGAAGAGAAATGACATAATGCAACGTCAGTCAGAGCAATAGTTGAACAGATAGATACAATAATTGAACAGATGGATAGATGGATATCTGGATAGATAAATGTGTTATTTTCTGTCTGTCTCACATGAATGAATCCTCTCTGTACAGCAGCAGCAGCAGGCCCCTGTTCTGGACGTATGGCGCTGCTGTCTGACACCCACTGGCTGTGGGGTTGGGCGCTTTGAAGGCTGCGCAGCAACGGACTGCACATCATTTTACGCAGTAATCCCCCCTCGCTTCATACCGACAACCCAGATATTCTCTATACATTTATTTTGGCCTTCAATGCGCGCGACCCACCCATGCAATTTGAAGGGGACACACGCACACTCTCTCTCTCTTTCTCTCTCTCTCTCTCACACACACACACACACACACACGCACGAACACGCACGTTTATATAGGCGGCAGCAGCAGCAGCAGGGAGTATAATGTGACATCACTATCTCTCCACAGCCTTATAATCAGAGGTGACGGCTGGTTTTCAGGCTCTCTGCGCATATCCACCGAGTGTTATCGTATGCGGATGGACTCATTCTGGGCTGTTTGCCTGCCATCAGCTCTTTCTGCGCAGACACTCAAGGTTAGCCCATTTTGACAGCCTGTTCTGCTTTAACATCCATCTAATATCACCTCCAGAGTCCTTTCACCCAGTGAAGAAAATAACCCCCTCATCTGCACCGTGAACATGCACAGAGGATGCAAAAGGCCACACATACTTAGGGGGTGTTTTATTATAAGGGATGCACGATGTACCTTCTGCATGCACACAAACAGACAGAGGCTATAGGCTGTAATTGCACTTACATGGTCTCCAGTACTCCTGTCGTTCCCAGACGGTAATGCAGATCGAGAGGACATGTTGTTTTCTTGCTTTTTTCCCTGAGTGAGATTCACTGTGTGTTCGCGCGGATGATGTTTTCAGGCTCCACAGACACAATAACATCCGAGGATGAGACCCACCGTCCCGAATCAATCCGCCTCTTCTCCAGCCGGCCGAGCCGCGGTCGAGAGGAGACCTCTGCCTGTCATGGCAGCAGCGAATATCTGGAGGGAGGGTGTCCTCAAACAGGCTGCATTTTCCACCATGCACCGTGCAGAAACAGAGGCCGATCAGCGATGCAGCAAATGCAATGCAATGCAAATCCCGAGCATCGAATAGGTGCTAAAATGTGGTGATGTTTGGCCGGAGCCCAGCGTCTCTGTGGCGGCTCTCCACCCCTTGCCTCATATCGCCATACCAAACAAACACGGCTCCACCAGGATGATCCCCATCTCCGTCTGTCATAACACTGACCGATGATCTGTCACTCTCACCCCGCCACCGCCACACACCCCGCTCCCCCTGCAGAAAACACGGCTTCACGGTGCAGCGGGGAACAGGCCGAGATGTTCACAAATCGGTATTCCCGGTCGGTGAGATGCGCACCAACACCAAGTCTGCAGGAGCGCAAGGAGACAGCACTTCCGGACCGGGCCTTCAAAGTAAAAGCCCGTTTGGATCTTCAAAAGATATATTATTTGTAAAGGTTTGTCTAGGCTTTGATATCACTCCCACCTTAGACCATCACTCCCACCTTAGACCATATTCATTTTGTTCATTCACTTATTAGTTTTCAACTGTTAGTTTATTCATCGAGTTATATATTTCTTTATTTATGGATTGTTTATTTGTCCATTTGGGACTGACACAAACACTGGGCTTGGGACACTGTCATCCTTTCCCCTTATTTCATTCCTTTTAGATTTTTTGGGGTTCAATAAATAATTAAGTGGGTGAAAGAGATCAGAATCTGAATCAGAAATGACTTATTCGTCCTGAGTGGAAATTCAGATGTAACAATTGACTTGGTAAAGTCATAATATTTTAGCTCTTGATAAAAAGTACAAATTCAAAATGGAAAAAAATCACTTTAAATAAAAGCTGAATAAATGCAGAATGTCAGAATAAGCGAAGTATAGTAACTGAAAATGAAAGTTAAATATGCAAGGATATTGAAGCAGTAAGAATATTGCACTGTGACTTTTACGATAGTTACTATAGTATATTTAGCTTGCTCTCATTACATTATTATATTATTACAAATATAAGTCTGAATTAAGGATGATGCAGTTTTTGGCACCAATAATACCAAAGAACTTTGAATTTTAAGGCTGAACAACAAAATTGTATCAGAATCAGAATCAGAATCAACGTTAACCACCAGGTATGCTTGAACATACAAGGAATTTGTTATGGTGTATTGTGCTCTCTCGTACAAGGTAGTGGTAAGGCATAAAAGGTAAAACAGTAATAATAAAAATTTGCATGAAGAGTACTATCAAGAGTATTTCAAGAAAGTAACTCTTGAGCTTTATTGAAATGCCTTTCCAATGCGTTCTCTCACATGTCTGTATCACAATTCTTGCAAAACTTGGATATTGTTCTCCTTGGAGTTCCACTGTCATCAGAATGATCTCAACTTGCTGCTCACAATTTATTTCTCCAATTTTCACCCCTCAACTGCAATGCTCATTAGCTCTGTAGCTGTCAGTGCAGTTCACAGAATGAGCCATAACCAGAATTCAAAGTGATCATTTTTGTGGCCTGTGAACGAATCTGCATGTCCAGATGGTGGATGGATGAATGCTCCATTTTTTAATCCCATACACTTTTATTTCGGAAAGCACTCCCCTTCCTTCCTCTATTGCCTCTAGAACAGTTTGTGTCTTGACGCAGCTGAGATGCGCCACATCAGAGATGCTTACAGGTCCACACACACCACACAACCCACTGCCGGTTCTAGCAGCGTAGATTTGTGCGTAAATTTGCATAAAGTCTCCAAAGATGGCCGATGTATGGTCTCATCATCTGAAACTATGATGATTTTCACCTTTCTGTGATCTGTTACTCATGGTGGCCTGCACTGAGAGGGGAGATGTCTGCATGGGTGTCAGTGTTCCTCCTCAGAGTCTAATGAGCAGAAATAAGGGGCATCTCTCAACAATAACTCCTAAAATCATGTGTCTCTCAGGTGAATCTGCAAGACTGAGGGTAAACATTGTGAGGTTAACAACCTTGAAAAAATATCCATCAGCTGATCAGTTCACTACCTCATGTATATCTGCTGCAGCTGCCTTCAAACACTAACTGTTTCCTCTCCTCTGCTCCCTGGAAACTCCAGACATCAGGCAGGCTTTTACATGAATCACCTGAAAACACAGAATCTACACAGGCTCTCATTTACTTTTTTCAAGCTCCTGAAATCACAACATTTCCAAAGATTCTTATGTTTTTTAACCTTTTCTCGACCGTCTGCATGATGTACTCACATTACAAGCCTTTGGTGACCTATGTTATTTCCAGAGTTGGCAAAGGGAAAAAGGATGAAAGTATTACGTTGAGATTGACATCAAATCAAAGAAGTAGCAGTCTCTAATGCCCTTTTACCTTCATCGCCATCAATTTTACTGCTCTCCTGACTTTTTTTTAACCATGTTTGGCATGATTGACACTACTCATCTCTTTTTTTTGTGGCTGTTCACAGTGAGTTTGGTCCTGCTCAAGTTATTTGTCCGGGAAGTTTTGTTTTGGTTGCAGTCGCCAAATGTTGTGAACTGTTTGTTCATGGTGGATTAATGTTGAGCCTATGTAAATAATAACACAGAGTGCCACCTGGCCAGCTCTTTTGATCCAGTGAACAGGTATTAGCTGTTCAGGCACTTTTTAATTAGAGTTAATCACTTGACTTATTAATGTGTCACACCACTGTTAAACTACTGTATGATTATCCCTGTAGTACGGTTACTGCTCCAATCAAATATTATGTGTTTTACCAAATGTTACCCTTTGCTGAAATAGAGATACAATGAGGCTTTACAAAAAACAAGTGCTATATATCTGAAATATTGTTTGTTTGAGAAAGTAGCTCAATACAAAAATGCAGAGAAAATGTCTTCAGCTTTTAATTTTATCCATTTGTTATACAAATAGGCTGCATGGTGGCACAACAGATAGCGCTACTGCCTCACAGTAATAAAGTCAGTCAATTTGAATCTGGGTTCAAACAAGGTGCATTCTCTCCAGGTGCTCCAGCTTCCTCCCACAGTCAAAAACATGCTCATCAGGTTAATTGGTGATTCTGAACTGCCCGTAGGTGTGAGTGTGTGTGATACATAGTCTGTCTGTGTGAGTGTGACCCCTGTGATTGACTGGTGATCAGTTCAGGGTGTACCCCACCTCTCGCCCTAAGACCACCAGGATAGGCTCCAACCTCCCATGACCCTGAACAGGATGAGCGGTAGGAAATGAATGAAGCAACGAATTGTATGAAGGTCACACCAATGCACTGACTATTATAGCAACCATAATACACTGAAGGACACATCCTCAGATGTCCTCCTGAACAGAACAGTTCATGAGGATGAGTCAGATGACTGAAACGTGAGTTTTTCAGCCAGATTGAAACTTCTGCTTTGATTCAAAAAGGTTTGTGCAGACCTTTGCAGCTTGACATACATGACCTGTCAATACACTATGCATCCTAACATCTACCATCTGTGAAATGTAACTGCAGGCTGGAATAGTGCATACTCCAAGTCCTGTAATTTGTCCAGTGGTAGCATTGTGTTTCCTGTGTTTACAACATTTAGGGTGTTACCACCCTCATCCTCTGCACACACTGCACTCTCCTCCGATGTCTCCTCCCTTCAATAAGCTATAACTGCAGACTATTTTTACGTCTTTTCTTTTGATGTTGTGAACAAGTCCAGCTGAAACCTCTTGTGTTGTAAATTAAAGATAGGCACAGTTCTTAAAGTGTCCACTTGAGGCTGGTATCATATGCTAAACAATGCCCATTAGGTCTCATACTTTCGAATAGAGACATAAAGCATGTTTCAAGTGTTTTGTATACCCTTTCCCTTCACAACTGAAAGAAGGGTTATTTATTTATTTTCATATTCTTATGCATGTGGTTTGATTTTGTCAAGATGAAGGGTTGTGCATATATCCGCACAATCGGGGGTGCAGTCAAGGGTGGGTGGCTGCATTACACTATTTGCAACGTAGCCTGTGCCCCCTTCTGTACCATCGTTTTTGCCTGTTTTGAGATTAATTCATGAGACACTGTGATGAATGATTTTGAAACAGTGTCACTCTTATACAAATGTCTCTTTATGACCTACATAGCAAATGAGATTATCAGCAACAATTTGCACTGAATTTTAAGGGATGTATTTGGATTGGATTTCCAAAGAAAAAAGTGAAGTTGGTTTAGATGACATTTGGTATTCATTCATTCGTGTTCATTCTATGCTTTGAGTCTTGTCAGTAGAATTTGAGAGTTAGAAGTCAGTCAGTCATCAAGGTTTATTTTTATGTTATGTACAAAGTCCTCTTTTCAGGTTAAAGCAGTTTTTCGTTACATTTAGGAATCAAGGACCCAGAGCCTCGAGAAGGAGTGCAGAGGCACAGAAGTTTCTATAGTGGTGATTTCACCTGCTGGTGTTGGTCCACCATGTTTTCTGCTTGCCATTAAATTTTATAGCACTTCACGCTTCCCTCTGCCCAAATAGCTTTATGAAGAGGCTGATTTTTATTTTCTAGCAGGACTTGGCATCTGCCCACACTGCTAAAAGAACCAAAAGCTGGTTGAATGACCGTGATCTACTGGGCTTGATTGGCCAGCAAACTTATCGTACCCGAACCCAATTTCGAATCTGTTGTGATGACAGACACCAGACACAGTATCGCATGCAAGCTGAAGACACATTAATGTAGCATTTACACAAAAGAAGCCCAAAAAGTAATGAATGCTTATAAATGATGTAATTTTCTAATTCTTTGAGATACTGAATTTCGTGTTTTCATTGATAGTCAGTCATGATCATCTCAAATAAAAGAAATTAATGCTTGAAATGCACTTTTATAGCTGCTAGAACCTGCCTGTATGTTCATTATTGTAGGAATGATTGACTGGGTATTCTCTCACAAGTGGCTCTCTGTTTCTCAGTTGTTTATATGGCCCTATAAACCAACTGTTCATCCTTTATTTTAACAGAATGGAGGGATTCTGTTGAAGGAGACACCCATACTCGAGATGCTGCTTGGCCTAGTTTTTCTCAGCAGTTCTCCACCTACACTCTCTCCACCCAATCCCAAGATACCACGGTCTCTCATTTCTACTGCCTGTCTCATGGCCATACTGTGATCTTTATAATGACAGACAAGTTTGAACAGGTCCCTTCACCCCGTTTGTCTGACTTCTGTAAGCTCAGGATGCAGCTCAGCCAGTGATCAGCATGCTTTCAGGTTAGAGAGTGCAGAAAGGATTCAACAGGTGTTTTTTGCTCTCCAACCACAGAGATACCAGAGTTTTTCCATTATTCTCTCTGGAATACCCCACCTCAATGTCCAGTTTCCAGAGAGAGGAAATAATTTGAGAGAAACAAGTTAATAAATAAAGACATAGGAGCTGCAACAGTGGCAACATCTGCATTATATGTCTTTTAGACATTTTTGTTATAGTTATACTTCAGAAATCTCTAATGGCCAGGAAGTGTTTCTCCTACAAATTTAGAATATTAAACTCAAATCAGAAAAACACATCAAGTGTGCACTAATAACCAAGGCCACTGAACCTCTGACAAGTTATTGTGTTTGCATTTTTCAACTTAAATGGAGCTTTTCATGATCTTTAATTTGTCTGTTTGGATTTCAGCTCATTGAGTGTTTGTGGCAGTTTTTGAAGGCAGAAAAACAATTTCATAAAAATAATCTCAAACATCTTAGCAATTCACATAATGCATCTTAAGCCAAAAGATGATCGACCACAAAACACCCCATAACCACAGCATGCATCACTCAAAGGTGAAAGATATGTTGAGATTTGTCATTTGTATCATCCATGAGTGCTTTTTTATTTATAGTTGGGGCTGGACATAGAAAAGCCCTACACATGTGTCTTTATGACCTCTCTGACGCAGATTCACAGAAGTTCACATTCTGGCAGCTGACAGTTCTTCCTCAGTGCACAGCAGAGCGGCTTTAAGCCGTCACACACTCAGCAGGAACGTGCCTGAATGTCTGTGCGAGCGTGAGTGTGGAGGCTGGGCTCAGGCCACGGATTCACACACTCAAGCACTTCACTCCGGACGTCATTTAGGTCAATACGGGTTTAGTGCTAAGGCCTCAGGGTGGAGATTGGGACTGAGCCAATGACAGGGCACACAGGATGAAGTCGTGTCCCTGAAATCAGGTGTCCAAACTTTTTAAAAACAATGGACCCGCGTAAAGTACTATGTCATCATTTTGAATTTTTTTTTTTTTTTTTTTGAAGTCAGGACTTATATTGACCATGGATATGTTGATATTGTTAAACTCAAAAAAGTTTTCTCTTATTTTTCTAACTTTTGATTGTTTTTTATCTGAGTCTTCAGCCTCCTGTGGGCTAAAGAAATGGAACCATTATCTTGCAATAACACACAGAAGCCACAGGAGGGAAGCAAAAAGCAAAAATTTCACTTTTCATGAGCATCAAACCAGGTGGGCATCATGGTTCAGAGACCAAAGGTTGCCCACCAAATGAGCGACAGCTAAAATGTGCAAAGCAAAAAGTACGGATGAAATTTATTTTGTAATCATGCAATGGATGATAAACTACTGAGAGAGTACTTTATGTGCTCAGAGTAGGGACTACTGTGAACATTTAATTAAGTCTAGACTACAAGGATACTTTTCTCTCTTATTGTGCAAGAAAAGGTAAAGTCTGACTTTTTTTCACTCAAAACACCATGGCTCTGTCAGTGGATTTCTCCATTTCAGACTGAAGACATGTAAAGAAACATAATTCTTTAAATGTACAAAATGTAACATTTTTCATTTTCATTTGCCTTCTCATAAAGAAATGTCTTTACTGTAAATAAGAATGTTGTTATAATAAAACTACAGAACAGTGCTCATAGTAGTTGATGATAAATTTTGAAAAAATTAGCTGGTGAATATGTGAACTAAAATTACAATGCGTTGACCAGGTTAGCTGTATTCTGTATTACAAAAAAATCAGAGGTGTCATCAGAAAGTCCCTTTGTCAGAGGGACTGTGTTTCTTTAAAATTTACAATGATGTATGCAGAAAAACAGATGAGAATGGGTGGAAAAAGGTTATATGTTTTGGCACTATGTATGTATGAAAAATACACTTCAAATACAAATACTTCTCACTAACGTAAAACTGCTTTCAATCAACAATATATGAAAAACACACTGTGGATTGAAAGCAGTTGTACTTCGGTGAAGACTACTTTTTTTTCCCTAAAGAAGTACTGTTGCCCTATTATTGTACTTGATCCTCCGCCACCCACAAGGTGTCGCCACTGAGCTACAATTTGAGACATGAATCCATCAGAGTTTATCAAATCCTCTGTGTCCCTCTGCCCCCCAGCGGGTCTCCTGCTCCTCATCAGTCAAAGTTAGTGTCCTGTTACATAACCCAAACAGACAACAGCAGGGGGTGTCACACTGACGAGCTGATGGGTGTGAAGAAGATGAGTGGGTTCATGTGCCAAAGGTCAAACACAGTGATTGTTAAGTGCAGAGAGGGCAAGTTTGAGGCGCACCGTCAGCAGGAGGGCAGAGAGGATGTGGAGTCATTAGGCCCAAACTTAAACTCCCTGCTGCTGATGAAAGATGGATGGAGGTTCACAAGGAGGTGTGGGAAGCTTCTGAGACTTTAAGATACTTTCACAAACCTTTTCATCTGACATGGGCAGAGCAGCAGGGTCTCTATCTAAGAAAAGCCAATTAAAAAAAAATTGTTGATTTCCATGGTGATTTAAATGCTTGATTCTAATTGGTTGATAAGTGCCAACATGCCAGCTGTTTCTCATAATGTAAAAGATCCAGGCTGTTACTGTGTCAATCCATTAAAAAAACAGTCTACTTGATCTGGAGATGAATTTTCTTTTCAAAGTAATCCACATTATTATATTACACCACTGAATAGAATAGATTTAAGAGTTTCGGTAGTAGTGGTATTAAAGGTACTGATAGAACCGAAAATGTCACAGACTATGGCAGAGTGGGCAGGAAAACAGTGAGTTGCACCAATTCATGAGGCCCTGTGCACTTTGTTTTATGGCAACATCGATGAAGATGTTCTGTTTGATATGAGACAAACTAAGATATAAAACAGCTCAGTGTAAGAGGGCTACGACGTTTATTGTTACTGTAGTTCAGATTGTAACACACTAACTTTTTTTAAAAACTGCCTTTGTAGTAATTTGATGACAAATGTTTAGCAATGTTTTGTTGGAGACAATGTTAAGCACCCATCGTTACAAATTCATGATTTTTTTCCTCCCCATAGAGCAAATGTTTCAAAATACAAGCTCACTGGCTCCATGCATCTCACTGTCATTGTTTTTTTTTTCACCTCTGGTATCTAATAGCCTCATCCAGAAACTGAGAACTGATGGTTATGTTTAAATTGATCACCTGTTATCAATCAAAGATGAAAATGCATGACAGAGTGCCGTAAAGGTTAGTCCAGCATGTCTGTCACAGCCATGGACAACTGTAAAACAACAGTATAGTGTTTTTTAAATCCAAATCAATATATGTTTTGTGGTTGAGGCTGAAAGTATTTGATCTCTTTACTTGGGAGAAAGATTTTTCCTTGATGGTACCACTTTAATGTGCACAATGCACTTACAGTAGTAGATTAATTGGGACAGCACAGCAGCATTGCATTGTGGGAGAGCCCAGGGTGACTTGCTGCAGCTTAAGTAAAGATATTACAAAAGTGAAGGTGGAGCTCCTGTACTTTAACACTTGGTTCAGCTTTTATACAGTTTTTAACGGTTTATGAATTAAAAAGGGATAATATTTTGAGTAAAAGGTAAAGACCAAAAAAGTAATGATCTGTTCTTAACTAAACCTAAACTTTTACTATAGAGGGAAAAAAAACCTTCAATATGAACACAGCCAAAAGGAATTTACCTCTGGAGACACAGACTGACATTAAAATAGTTGCAAAAATGACGCTAATTTCTTTACAATAAGTGAGGTCATGTGTATCCCTTAGGTGTTGCACGTTTGCAGGTGAGTCATGCTCAGGAGCAACACTGATCTGATTAATCATCTTTGGGCAGGAACAGTTGGGCAGACTGAGGAGTCTGACATACAAATGTCCCATTGTTCTCTTACGGGATTTTTTTTTATACATAACAACTGCTGATAAATTTCATTTCATCAACACCTCATTCCCGTAACATCATCAACACAGTGTTTTCAACTACATATCAGAATCAGGATGAGGATGTTGAGCCAAGGTTTTATGGCCCCATGCAAAGAGAAATTTCTGTTGTGTGTGTGTGTGTGTGTGTGTGTGTGTGTGTGTGTGTGTGTGTGTGTGTGTGTGTGTGATTTTCTTTGGTGTTCTGCCAATAAAAGAATTTATTAACATTATTCAGAAACATTGGTGCATTGACAGGAAATAGCCTCAAATGTAAGGAAAAAGAGAATCAGTCTGGAGCAGGTTCACGGACGAGTGACAAACATCAGGAACAACAGCTGATTTTTTTTTTAAACCGATCGAAACATCTTTAAGTGAAAATTTGGGGTAAACTTGCATGTTTGGTTGGTAGCCGGGCAATTTTTTCATCCACCCTTACTATGTTGCATATTTGTCATCCATGCATGCAGGATGGGTGAAAGACAAAGTGATCAACAGCATGTTGCAGGCACAGTTTTTGTTTTTGCTTTTTGAGTCTTTTCCAATAAAGGTTTATACTATATATTTTAACATTCAATATGAAGAATGATGGGTTTTTGTAGCAAGACCCAAATATGCACATTGTAAGGGCATTACAACCAGTTGTTTTAAGTTAAGGACTCAAAAGCAGCAGAGGCAATTTCTAAATTAAAGGTATTGAGAGGATGTGGAGAGGGGGAATGAAGCCACAGTCCATTTGCTCATAAGATCCAATCTGGGTTCAAGTGTAAGGGAGGTGACAGTAGTGGCAGAGTTGGGTGGTGAAGGCATTAGACTGTTGAAGGAAAACTAAAGCAGCAGAAATACTCTGTGCCATAGGTGTGCAGGAGCAGGAGCCACAGGAGCAAGAGCCACAGGTGCAGGAGGGAGCCAGTGAGTGACAGAAGGAGCCACCAAACTCTGTAGGGGAGACTAGGAAAACTCCAAACAAGTGAAATCATTATCGTCACACACAGGACAAGATGAGCAGGGAGAGAAGACGGACCATTTTGTCCACACGGGGCACCAAATTCAAAACAGTGTAAAAAGCACCTCACAGGGGCTTTGAATCGGTTTGTTATTGAGATATTACACTGCAAAGATAAAAGAGATGAAATGGTTTGCAAAAAGTATTTATTATTCCAGTATAAAACACCCCAAGAAGCAGCTCAGGTTTGTCATAAATCTCTCTGTGGCAGCACATGCAAAGTAGGGAAAAGGGTATCACTTTTCTTTGCAGGGAAAACATGATAGGAAGCCTTTGTTTTCTTTTTCAGTTAATGTTTGTGCTGATCACGTTAATGAAATCTCACTTTGCTTTGGGAAACTGTCACGTTTTTTTTTTATGTCCAGCCTATTGTTTGCATTGTTTAGCATCATACCAATATGTTCTTTGTGTATGATTATCTAATCTCTCTCTGTTTTAATAGTCTTTTGATTATGTTGTTTACCTTTTTCTTCTCTATTGCTGTTGAAAGTTTAGAGTTCATTGAAAGCAGATTAATGACAGGTATTCTTGGAATTCAACACAATAAACAGGTTGTATTTGTAGGTGAGTGCTTGGAGTGATGTAAAAACAACACGGTGAAGTTGATCTTTGTGTCCCTGTGGTGCACAGGTCATGCCTGTGTTTACCCTTTCTTTCACCTCCCTGTGTGATCAGATAAGCTCTCTTTTGGGGTCTAATGTTGTGAGTTTACTCTAAATCCTACCTCAGAATTGGTTTCCTGCAACACCTCTTCCTGATGGGGTACAGAACACAACCTGCTTACGTAAATAAGCCTGGGGAGAAGGCACAAGGAGCCAAAGGTGAGACCCTGCTGCAATATTTCACAAGACCAACCATTGTTTAGCGGCAGACTTATTCCTTGCCATGCAAAGTAGTTTCCTTTCTTGCAAATGGCCTGAGCCAATAAATTTGTTGTTAGCGGTAGGATCTGTCTACTTACTGCAGAGATCATGACAAAACAACGCGGGGGAGGCTTCTTCACAGAGCTGCTTTTAGCCGGACAAACAGTGGCCACCTTTGTTCATAGGCACGTACAAACAAGCTGTCATCAGGGAAGCATTCAAGGACATTTACAAGTGAAATTAATGGGTTTGGTTTGAAGTTTGACTGAGCAACTCATGCATTCATTCTTTATTTTATCACTGAACTAGTTCTTAAAAATCCCCTTCAAAGATTTTCTCATGGCGTCTTCATGCTATATTGCTCTGTTTGAGTAACTAAGTTTGTAAAATTTCCATGATTACATTTATTTTGATCAATTTTATACATGTTGGCCCAGACAGGCATCTGAGCAAAACAAGAGTTAGTCCAATTTCAAATTCTAATTTCTGTCTCCTTTTTTTCAAATGTGCAAGACTGAATGAAATTGAAAAATACATGTTCTTACCAACATGATTATACTCTGTCTCTTGTTGATCAATGTCTCTACAAAGGCTGCTTGAATTTGATGTATTTGAATACCTCTGCTTCTTTACTTCTTATTTTGTTGTCACAGGCTAGAACCTGTTGTGACTCAGCTTCACCAAGCCAGGTGCCAAGTTTTCTACAGCGAAGCGGGGCTGAAGTTCCGCCTCTTCGCCTCATCCTAACCCAACCCATGTCAAATTGAGTTCAGCATTTCCAAAATGGCACCTAATGACAATAGGCTTAACGACAGCTTTAGAAAACAATGTGTAACTCATGATACATTAGGATGCAGTTTTGTTAAAAGTAAAGAAGGCGGAGGTCTAGGTTGCGCCCCATGAGGTTTGCCCTTGGGTGGCTCGGGCTTGACTCCAGCCTGTGGCCCGTTTCCCACATGACATTCCCTGCTCTTGCCCTGTTTCTTACTCCATCTAATGTCTTGTATTCTCAAAATAAAAGGCATGATAACTCCCTAAAATAACTCATAAAAAACAAGGCTGGGAATTTAATGCCTTGATGGTGATTTCTTAATTACAGTGCTACAAAAAAATAAGACATTTTACTGCACTTCATTGTTCCCTTCAGTTCTAGCCTCTGGCGTCACCTCAATTCTTGACAAGTGACTGGGCATGTGACTCAAGAGAGAGGGGGACGGAGTAACCTCAGAGTTATATGATGCCATTGAGTTCATTGTTGATGTTGATCAAGCTATTGTTGGACTGAGGTTTATTTTAATTGAGTCCCACCACTTAAGTAAACATTCATTCTCTGCCTGATGAGAAGTAATGAACCTTTTGAAATTTTTTGATTTTAAATCAGAGTTTGGATTGACCCATCTCTGGTGCAGTCTCAAGAAGCTTCTCATCCATCTGTTTTCGTCCACTCTTCTTGGGTCTGGGTGTGGTGGCAGCACTCGGAGCATGTCGACCTAGACGTCCCTTTCCCCCCGCCATCGCTCCTCGGGCTGTTCCTGAGGGACTCTGGGACATTCCTGACCACACCGAGTGGATAATCTGAATATGACCTCAGACTTCACCAGTCCCTGGGGTCTTCTCCTTGTTGTGTGAGTTCCTTCGTGTTCCATAGGAAGGTGCAGTATCCTTACAAAAAAATTGCAGGGCCCATGTTCACAATAAATAACAATTAAGGATCTGACTGTGATCAATTGGAGGTACCAAAAGTTCAAAACAAGTCAATAGAACAGCAGAAGAAATGATTTGAATTTGCATAGAATATCTGTGAAATTTATTATGGACACAACCCTCTGCTGCTCATACGGAAAATGCATGAACTCAAACAAATGTAGCACCATCAAAAAGTTAAATAAACAGACTTTCTAATACTATTTGATTTATTGCCAAGAATCATTATAGGACAAAAACAATCTACCAAACATTTATTTCCCAACTTTTTTTCATTTTTGGTTGTTTTGGGGATGAAGGTGAGAGTAAAATATGAAGAAAGGGTGATATTTTAATTAATATAGGCAAGCCAGAGGAGTTTAGGTGCAGCCTTGCTTTAGAAAGTTTGCTGTAAGCGTCTCTATGTTTGGAGAGTGAAGTTGAGCCTGACCCTACTTTTAGAGCTGAACTGACCCTTCAGGGATCTCTAGCTCTCAGTAACTACCCAGAGTTCATGTTCTGTGACAAACATAGTCATGAACAAAACCTCCAGATACTGGACTTGGATCTTGTGATGATAAGTTGCCATTTATGTATTTGCACAATCTGAAATAGAAATTGAGTTAGAAAATGATTGAGCTCATCTCCATAACAAACAAAAAGCAAAACAAAACAAAGTCTTTCTTATCCTTTTAAACTGTTTTATGGTTCACAGGAGCAGGACAAAAACTGAGGGCACCAAGCACTTGTTTTCTCACTTCTCACAGTGTTCATGGCTCGGTAGAACAAACATGTAAAGATGAGCGACTATCTTATCCAAACGCTGTCATTTTCCACATGTGATAACATACACAGAGCTCCGCGTATCAAAACATCAGCTCCTGACACTTTGTCTACGAGCCACTGCTATGACTGTGTTTGTGTTTGAGGTTATAACAACAGTTTCCTTCAGGAGAGAGTAAAGGTGAGGCCTCCCAGATGGACAGGCCGCGGACTTTCCTCACAAATACACAGCCTTCAAGGATGTCCGTTTGTCCACCCTGTTTTTTTTCCATGAAAGGATCCGACAGCACAGTCACCCACTGTCATCCCCACTCCTCAGTCTTCTGCCTCTCATCTATTTTTAAACACTTGTTTTCGTGTAGTTCTGTGGGAGCTGTGGAGAATGTGACAAAGTGTGAAACTAATTCTCATCATGCATCAGATTTCTCTTTGAGGAAGTGAGATCTTTTGTTTTGAATTGTAAACAAATCTTTTTAACAGCGCTGCACAGTGAGTTTTTTCCACTAACACCAGCAAATAAAGATGTAAAAGTTACAGTACGTTTCATAATGTAATGTAACGCTACATGTTAATGCTGTTGTTCACAAGTAAGATCAAAAATGTTTGTCATGCTCTCCTTTTCCTTCGAGGACGAATCACTTGCACAGATCAGAGGGACTGACAGCTGGTTTTCCAAAGGACACAATGGAAATACCATGAATTCTTCATAAAGACACAAATCCTGTGCCACCTCTCAGCCGTTTTCTTAAACTGCTGCGTTGTTTTTCATAAAAAATTCAAAAAGTATTCTCCCCATTGTACAAGAATAAAATGAAGGATCTTCAACGAGACAGAGAAGACTCCCTAAACCCAAAACAAGGTGAGTTATGACTCTATTGTGAAATTGTCATCTATTGAGGTCTTCCTGTTTGCAACGAGCACATCATTATGTAACATCTCTGGGCTGGAGAGCACATTTGAGTTCACTCCAACAAACAGAATCCATTTGTTTATTCAATGTTCAGAAATTTGGAAGCAATTTTTGTAGATCTATAAAGGAAAAAGTGGACATCTTTGGGTCAGAGTCAGGCAGAGCACCCTGAGGCACTGAGCCTGTGATAGTAAAAGCCCCTATATGAATGTTTTCCACGTGATGCCACTGCAGAATATTTCCCACCTCTCTCTCTACCTATGGGATCTTATACTTGTAGTGATAACTGATAATTTCTCTAGGAGAGGCAGCAAAACAATCAATAGAATTTGAAAATCGTAATGACATTTTTTGTGTAAGTAATGATTGTAGCCTTCATTGTCCTTATTGTTGGAAAAGTTGAGAAGAAATACAGTATTTGGGAAGAAAAAAAGCAGCAGGGGGTCATGGCTAGAAATTGAACTAGTGACTGCTGCAAGGAGAACAACTCCCCTTGGAGATGAAGCGATTGATCCAAACAGGTCATGAAATTATCTTCTACATTTATTATGATTTCCATACTTTTGTCCCAATTTATCTTTAGCTTTCTGCTCAAGCAATTTTAATTTTCATGAATCTTATTAGTCTCCCTTTTTTTTATCTTAAGTCTTTGTATTAGTGTTTTTCCCGATTTTCAACCGAGTGGTCCCATTGAGATTTAAACGTTTGCATGGGAGACCTGTCCAACATATTCAAGGGGCAAAAGAGCATAAATTTACAAACACACAAGGAACAAAAGTACAATTGACAAGCACACAAACTTAAACCAGCTGTAAGGACTTTCTGGAAAGCCAATGTTAGCAATGGCAATGAAGACTGTGCTTGCCATTAGCCTTTCACGACACCAGTTCCTTAAATATAAAGTTGTTCTGCAATATGTTATGGGTCAAGGCTGCAGAATAACCAAAATTCCTTTTCCCAATGTGCAATTAAAATGCACAGATGATGTCGTAACAGGCCAAAAATCACTCAGTAAATAAAGGTGTACCTGTGAATAAGCCTAAAGTTTAGAAGAAATGGGCTTCACAATTATGGTAAGCTGTGTCAGTCATGTGAAGAAGTTCAAGAGGTATGCATGTGTAAGACATCATCTTAGTACAAAATAGATATTTTTTTTAAAAAGCAGCTAATAGACGCATACATTTAGTGACTCCGCAAGAGCCCTGGTCTATGTATAAGCTGATTAACTGGCACATTTTCTTTTGGTATGAGAGGGCATTAGACCTTAGTCTTTTTAAAGATTGTAAAAAGTTTACTTGTCTTTTAGTGCAATTAAATGTTGGTCACGAGTTGGATTAAAGTCAGTCAGTAGTTGTTGGTTTCCATGATGCATAAAATCAACTTCAGCAGTGAATTTTAGCCAGTGTTGGTCTTTTTATTACTATTAAAATCAGTCCTGCGGAGAAAAATTTTCCATTTCATCATTCAACTCTGTATCATGGGCTGATTGGCAGAGATGGCGGGCGTGCTGCCGCTAGCTGCAGGGTCAATGAGGTCGAGGGATGTGCTCAAATAAATACAGACACTCAGGACAGACGAAACCTCTCCTGTTTTTTTCTCACTATTATATAGACGTCAAAATCCTTTAAACAAAGGAAAACAAATAACCCTGCAGGTTGGGATGTTTATAGTCTCAGTGGCATCAGGCCAGCTCAGACCTGAGCAAAATATTTATATCTGTGTGTCCACCCCGGGTAGCATTCAGCACAAATCAAATGTCTCAATATTTAAAGAAAAAGAAGCACAGGATGCACCCTTTTCTCATGATTCTTTGGAGAGACAAATGATTTAAGAATTTGAGAAAGTTTATTTGAGATTATAGTCCCTGTTATAAACAGCAGTGAACTTCCTGAGCCACTGCCTGAGACAGATGATTGAATGTGACCACTGATAACGAAACAAACAGGTTGGCGCGTCTGCTCTGGAGCTTAGCAGGCACTGGCATGCAGGGCCATGCACCTCCTTAAGGCTAAATAAAGATCCACTCGCTGGATAAACTGGGATAATATAAATCAGGATATCCCATCAAGAGTGACGAAGTGCACCATTGTTTTGGTTGAAGTGGGCAGCCATCCTGACAGACAGTGTACCGTGAACAAGGGAGAGGACAGGAGGTTCTCTATTTATTCTTGTCCTGATGGGTCATGTCAGAACAGGTCGTCTGTAAGTGGTTATGCAATGCAATGGTTGATTGGGACACACCTCGACCAAAAAGACCCAGACGAACCTTTGTGCTCAGTCAAGTGGCACAAGGGCACAAAGGTCCAAAAACTGTTCTCCTGACTCCTACTCTCTTGTCTCTCTGTAACTATGACATGAAAATAAGTCACATTCTCCTTCCTGGTGATCATTGATAACTTCGATCACTTTATATGAACATCTGTCCGCAGAGATCCCAGTTGGTGCATCAGAAGCATGATGGACAGATAACTTGAGACCAAGCATTCTTTGGATCTTGAATCGAGACATATTGTACACAAATGATTTAACCAATCATTTCAATATTTTATATCTGCTGTTGGATATCTGATTGTTTTTGTTGGACTTTTTTTATGTCAGTCAACAACGCAGTGAAAAAAAATCTGTTTACAAGGAAACATTGAGGGACTGTAGTGTGTATGCCAGGACTGACATTTGGCGATAAAACTGCAGGGTTTGTAAACATGGCAATGGTTTGGAGACTGAAGTAGAGGAGAGCTCATCATGCAATATATACATTGAATGTTTCTTTGCTGATTTCAGAAATTTGCAACAGCTGCACATTTTGTTGAAAGGCAGTCAGTAGATGCTGATGATTGTCACTCTTGTTGTTGCTGTTGTTGTTGGCTAGTTCACACATGGCCATGCCACAATTATAGCATATACTGTATGTAGTGAACATGCGCAAGCATGACGTCAGTGTTTCCCCTGGCTTGCTGTTCACATGGCAACAGTGAGACAGCGTTTCAGAGAAAATCTGTTCTGCAGGCTGTTTTTGAAAGTTTATGTGTTGGGTCAGTTAAAACGCACAGCAATGCCTTTGCGTTTCATACTTTTCCCTTCACCTCACCTGCTGCCAGGTTGTATGCCCTCCAATAGATTTACATAGTTGGCTCTTTGTCAGTGACTCTTTCATGTGCTTTAAACTGCATTCTCTGTGGACTTACCTGTGACTCACTATCTTCTCCTGTTTTTATCCACTACCTCCACCTGCCAAGCCCCAGCTCCTCACCACAAATCAACCCAAATGCATTTGCAAAATAAACAAAGAAGCTGCATCAGCCAAGAGTCAATGTACAGAACAAACCAGGGCTTAAAATTATTCTTCTTGTGATGGCTGCAGGATGGATTTGATCGAAGTGCTGCACACGATACAAAAGAATATTAATAAAAAGGTAAATCGTCATTGTTGATCAAAAATACTAAATCATGATCAAACACAACAAACACTAAATAAGTTCAATTTAACATTCATTTCATTCCTGTTTCAAGCAGAAAAGCCTCTGCAGCCAGCCTCAGGCAGACGCTCAATGAGTGCCAGTTATTAACACACAGCCAGGCTTCACATTTTAAGACCGGAGGTTGATGCTTGGCTACAAGCCAGTAAAACAACACAGACCAAGAAATGAAACCTTTTTAACTGAAACTCAGGGATTTTGATACTATAGGTATGTGAGGGAGGTATCATTCGATGAGATCAATGCGTAATGTGCAGCTGTCTGTCAGATCAGATGTTGGATCAGTGAAGGACAAAGGAAATCCTGTTTAGGTACTAATAAATTAAACAAATATTTAGACAAGATTCTCAAAGATTGGATTTTACAGCTACTCTGAGGAAGCAGACAACCCTCTTCAAGTTAGTAATAACAAAGAACTAACTTGTGACTCTGGGGCTGACAAGGGTTACCCAACTTAAAGATTTTAGTCAAATGTGCACATCCCTAATTCTAAGTGAACAGCACAAATCCAAGGCACTGTTTGAGGTAGCGAGCACAATTGTCGTCTTGGAGTTCAACACCACCTCAAAGTCAGAAGACCCAAGCCCTAATCACCAAATCAGCACCCCGCCTGATGACTCAGTCTTACTCAAAGCCGGGGTTCTTTGTTATTTGGTAAGTCTGTAAAAAAAAAAAGTCACCTGATGTACCAGGGTACAGCTGCCCTGAAGCAGGGTGAAAAAAATAAAACGTATGGGAAGCCCAATCCAGACTAAACAAGCTCTACTGCCCAGAGCTGACCTGACACATTTGCCCCTCTCAGCCATAACACGCTCTGTATTGAGATCCTTGAGATATAATGATCTCTGCATGAGAAGCAAACAAACAGAAGAGAGCGAACCATGAGAGTGCATGTCAGTGCGAACAAAGACAGGGCACGGCGAGCTTCCGAAAACAAACAGCGAATGCAGCCAGATGGATTTTCCATTGCAGCGCTGTGTTAATGAGAGGAAGCAGAGGAGTGCTTCCCAGGGATTGTATTGTGATACTCGCGACCGTTCCACCTCAAACAGCTTGATCGAGGGAAACCTCCAAGAGTTTGGCCCTCATTCCTACCTGCCGTCCTCAACCACAAAAGGTGATCCCTGCCTGAGCTACCTGGAAAACAGAAGTCCAGCATCCGCCTTCAGCTGCTGCATGAAAGGATGTCTGATTCATCTCAGATATACTTATGACTCAGAAGTCACCCTGCCAAACTTAACATCTCGCCAATGCCAACTTCACTTCTTGTTCTTCCTGCTCTGTCCTCAAATTCTTGGAATGTAAAAATAAAAACAAGTGCAGGTCAAGGTCGGAGATATCTCCCATCTATTGTTGGCAACGGAGAAACATCCCAAAGAAATATTTAAGGATGTTGGAAATTTTTCATCTCAGGAATTCCAGTTTGTTGAATCATTTATCAAAACAGATTTACAAGAGTGGAGACAACCCCTGTGAAAGCAAAAATATTTATCATTTGCATTACTTTCAGTTTCTGATGTGCAGCACGTTTTGTACTGTGCTGATGTTTGTAAACTCTTATTGGTGTTTAAGGCAACATTTTTCTCACAGCAAAAGTATTTCTTTTGATTACAGAACCTAAAACCAAAAATGTTTTAAACTCATAATCACTCTGAGCTGGCTTCAATGGCAGTGTCCACTTCACTGACACCAGATTAAGATCCTGGCAGACGAGAAACAGCCAGTGACTTCTCCCAAATCAAGACCTGCGTGAAATGCTTTAAATTGCTGAGATGGACCTGAAACTTTCAAATTCTGAGACGAATCAGTGTTTTAAATAGCTGTAGTTTATTCCCATAACAATATTAAACATAGCTGTATATGTAACACTGCATCTTAAAAGGCACTGTCACACTCTGTTCCCGTGCTTTGTTCTTGTTTAACTTTTGAACATGCTCAGATAAATTAGGAAATAATCATGAACCATAACAGTATGTTGTTGTTCAATGTTTTAGAACAGAGGTCCTCAACAAGGGTCCGGGGTGATACTGCAGGGGGGGCCTGTGGCATTTTTTTAATACTTTCAATTCATTGATGAAAACTTTTTTATACCTGGCAGTCGAATAAAATTCCACTGCTTTTTTTTTTCCATATTCATGTGTAAACTAAAAATGCCAATCTGGATAGTTTTCTATGCTTGTTTGTCATATATTTGATAAGCAGTGTTGATAATGGCATTGGTATCCCTTAAAAAGGTACGTTTATAAATGGCAGTGTCAAGGCCACCCTTCTCTACTGTACCTTGCAAATGGACCTGGGTATTACCTGAATAGCTTAGTATTGAATGTACAATAACAAGGTACTTTTATAAATGGTTCAAGGCTCTGTTTCATAAAACAATTTTATATTTGTACAGCATGGGTCCCTGTGCCATCTCTCCATTAGCTATGAAGACCCCTGGTTTGGAAGACTGACCTTATAGTACAAGAAGCCTTCAGGGGCTGTTTTCCAAACCACCTACTACATACTACATACTACATGTGAAAGTAGTAGGTACTACTACCTACCACCTTCACATGTTGTATGACTATTTTGTTGGGTCTGTTTTGAAGTATGCTAATCTGGATTTCTGTTTCTGAAAGTGGAGCTGATGGATTTTTTTCTAATATTTAAATTAATGAAATAAATAAATAAAACAAGCTTGGGAAAGGAAAAGTAGCTGTTAAGGGTATTTTTTCTTTTTGGTGGCTTTTTTGTTTCTTTTTATTGTGAACGGTTTAAGAAACATTTAAAATTCATTTAGAAAAACTACAGATTCAGAGAGAGATTTCAGGGTCCTGTTTTATGAAATTTGTCTAGAAATGTATTTGCTCCCTAATAGCAAGGCTAACACTCGTCGCTTTGTGAAAACACAATGGACGGTACAGAAAACAGCCCTGCCAGCACCTGCAGCATCACATGAGATGAACTAAAGAGCTGTACACCTGACTTCCTGCAAGTAAATGAGGTATGCTACAAATACATGTATAGAGGTTGTATGGAATGTAAAAGTTGACATTTTATTTTTTTTAGAACACTCTTTCTTTAAGTTTGTATGAATCAAATATTGTAGATATTATGAAAAGTGTACAATTAAAAAGAAATCAACGTTAAACTCTCAAACCTAAAAAGTTTGAATGGGCGCCTGCTGAAGGTGATCTTAAGACTGGAAGGCGCGACACGAGGTCCATGAACCATTCCACACAAAGGTGCTCTGATTAGGATAAAAGTTTTACTGACCAGAAAGGCATCCAAGGGTCAAACCCAGGAAGCCAGTGAAACTTATCCAACGGGGTCAATCACAAGTCCGTGTATCAAGCAGCAGGTCAGGCAGGCAAACAAAGGCTGGAAAGCTGGGGCGGATATAATCCAGACATTCTGGCACTGAGTGGAGAAAAGAGGCTGGTACAAGAACTTATAGGGTGACAGGACAACATGACACAAGTCAGAAGATCAGGTGTTAGTTAGTGGTGGGGAAAAGGTAACTTAAGGGCAGGGGAGTGGTAGTTGAATGGCAGAGATGGTTGAACCGTTTGAGAGTCCCCTGGTGGACAGGTGGAGAACGGCATTAATGAGAAGAACAATAATTCAAATTGAGTCATGTGATTTACAACTCAACTATTTCCTACATAAAATTCTGCCAATATTATGATTTGAAAAATTGTTGAATATGCTTTCATAATTTGAAAAAAGAAATGCAGGTTTAAGGTACTTATGGACTGGCATTTAGAGCACAAGAGGGCTGTGACTACAGAATATAGCTTTGTGTTATGAGACTAAAGGTCAATCAATTCACGACTGAAATTTGTGTGATCTTAAAATTCACTCATAGTGTGCAAAATCCATTACATTTCCTGCTGCATGGAGATTAGCTGCATGAGGTGTGTAAATACATGACTCAACTTAAGACTGGGTAAAGAGACTGCGAACTGCTGGTGAAACAGGTTAGAAAATGATCAACTTTTCACGCTTTATGGCTGACAGGAGTAACATCATCTGGACGGATGTTTTTAAAGTAATTTGAAGTTCATGTAGAGTTCTTTCACTCCTTTTAGATAGCGTCAAAATGGGATTTACCTTAAAAAGATGCATGTGGGTTGTCTTTACATTCTGTTCACAAAAGAATATGCATTTGTTCAGTGTTGATCATTCAGATCTGCAGTAATTTGTTTTTTTGGGCTTTTGAATGATTGAAAATCTGTTTGCACAAGATATAAACTTGACACCTAAAAACCTAAACACCTCTTCCCAATCTGAGGACCCGGCAGTAGGCTCTTCAGAGTAACTTTTACATTTAAAGGCAGCCTGCTGTCTAGATCCACTGACTCTGAGTCGTCAGTGAGCAGAATGAACCCCGCTGAGGCCGCCTGACTTTGTTTTGAGAAGCCCACGAGCAGCTCTGACTTGAAAAAGTGCCGCTCCTGCTGCACCTCCACTGTGAACTGCGGAGGGGAAGTTCCCTCCTACTGCACAACGTAAACTTGGCTCCAATAAAAGCATCCGTTGGCACCTCGCTGACAACAGGAAACCTTTGTTTATCGAAAAACATCCCGTTGTTGGCCCCGGGTGTGTGACCCCTCTGGTTGTGAAGCTTACACAGCGTCACATGGTCGCCCTGGTGGAGCCTCGTATTTCATTCTCAGAGCTCCCTGAACAAAGCTGCCATATCCTTAAGATAAACAAGCACTTCATAATGTATGTGTGTATATGTAGTGACTGTACATTTTGCGTCAGACTCTCAGACCCTCGTCTGTTTCTTAAAGTGTCTTTTGCTATGTATTGTTTAAATGGCACTCCCATGTTCAGGGGCCAAAACTTCCGAAGTTGGAAGAAGAAGAATACCACTGTACAATAACATTTCCATTCATATAAGAGTGGACATTATCTTTGACAGTATGTATTTCCCCCTGACAAACATGGCAATGTATTTATAGACAGAATAACAGAGCAGCTGAATCTCCTTGGTCCACCCAGTCAATGGGCTTTTATTTATGTTTCCAGCAACAGATCCGTTTCATTCACAGTAAGAGTTCAACACATTTACATTTCCAAACAGTATATCCCTACATACATATGGACTATATACCACAGAATGAGTTTATATGGTTGGGTAAATACAGTTTAAAAAGAACAACTTCTTAAATCATATTGAACTAACTCTGAAAAGTTATTCCTGCAGAGAAGTGGAGGAGATAAAGCAGGTGAGATGGAGACATTACATATTGAGGACAGTCAACACTCTTCTTGAGTGATGAGTATCTCCCAGAGGTAACAATGATGGATGATACTGTTGCTTTAGAGAGGGCTGGAGGAAAAAGCAGGACAGGCTTCAAACTTTCTAAACCTCTTTTCAAAAGCTGAAAAGACTGACAGAAACAGAGCAGCATGACATCTGATAGCCTAAGAAAGAGCTGTGTGACTACAGCCTATGGGCTCCATGTGTGACTCCTCTGCTCCAGCAACAATTTCTGTTTCAAGATCCTGTGTAAGAAAAAGCAGAATCTGCATGCTCTTCGCCCATTTTTAATGCTGTATTTCGGGTTTATTCATCTCATAGCATTTCAGAGGGTATTTGGTGTTTGCAGAAAAAATGTGGGAGTGTAGCCAACATCTTGTTTGAACATCATTTCTCAACACAGATTTTATTCTTGCATTTCAAGTTTCTTGTCAGACTATTAATAGAATCAGAGTATTAGAAACAGAAATGTGGTCCATCAGACCACAAAGCTGGTTTTACTGACAGCCCAGAAATAAAACAAGACTCCTAGAGGTCATATAATCACCTCCATGACAGCCAGGTTTGAAGCATTAACAAGACAGCACAGCTAACTGATGTAAAGCCAAAATGCATAAAGCTCCCCCTGGTGGCTGCTTGCAGTTGAGGTTCTGAACCCTGCCTTATGGGATGGATTATGGGTCAAACAAGAACAAAAAAAAAAGAAAACAGGAAAAAAAAAACAAGCAAAGTAAGTATTCCTAAAAATGGTCTTTTGCTAAAGTTAATTCGTATTTCATTGATTTATGTGTAATTGTAATTACTGATCCTTTTTTTTTTTTAGATTTGTGCTGAATACCTTACATTATGTCAACACATTTTTGAGTTTATGATGATTAAGTAGGTCTACAATGTGTATTTTTCCAGGTTATCAAAACAGGAGAAAATATGGAGAGAAAATGTTACAAACAATGTATTGAACTATGCTTTTCAACAAGTGACCTGCAAACAGGACCAATGAACTGTCATATTGTGGACTGTGCCCACTTTTAGGAAACTCAAGTTAGTGTTTTGGTTAAAAAAAACTGTGAATTCATTATCAGTTCTGTGCACCAGCTCATTATGTCAGCACCTGTCAAATGGTATTTTAGCTTTATGTCAGTGGTTCAGGTGGTTTCCATTTTTAATAATTTTGTTAACACTGCATCACAACCCAGAGGGCTGCCTGAGATGCTGTATTTTCATAAATAAGTAGGAAAAGGATGCAGACTTTACCTAGCTTGACAGTGTGAAAGCCTGTTTTTACAAGATTCTTGTAGCTGTTTCATAAAGGCTCATTCTTTATGTGTCAATCTGGCAGAGGGCGTTTAATTCTGCACTGTGTCATGTCAGTTCATGCAGGACAACAAAAGTCATACGCCCCAACAGCCATCAGCCGACATCCTGACGATTGATTCATCATTTCCACTCAGTAACACACAAATCACAGTAAATCCACGAGGCGGTCCCACTAAAACAACTTCCTTCTCACTCATCCTTGTCACACCTATGCTCCAACTGTTGACAAAGCCTGGCCTCCATCATCTCAGTGTCCTAATACTTTTGGTCATTCTGCGCATAGGAGAAGGGTTTTGTTGCATTTTACCAGAAACATAATAGTTCAAGTTGCATTTAGTCACATGATATTGTATTTCTCATGCATGTCATGTGTGCAGAGTCAAGATTACGTCAGTCCAAATCTGATCAGCTGTGCTCAAGCAGTCTGGAGCAACAGTCAAACTGTTTTTAAACATTTAACATATATTTGCGCAAAAATTTTGCAGATGCAGATAATCAACCAGACTAAAACTAAACTCATGCAGGATTAACACACGGTCAGGATAGCCTTAGTGATGGACACCAGCTTCATTTGTTTGCCTCACACTATTTAATACCATTTCTCTACTTCTGAAAATCAACACACACATACTTAGACTCACTAAAATGCACAGCCTTTTTCACATTTGTTTTAAAAATGCACATCTAAAGGTGGAAAAGATCAGAAAGCTAGAGAGTGTATACAGTACGTGCAGTACCTGAGGTCAAGTCTCTTTAAGTGGCTGGTAGCAATACTTGGTACAATCAGTCTTTGATCAAGGTGCATGTACATCTCATCAGTATCTTAACTCTGAACACGACAGCTAGTCTTCCCTGTGTGCTTTGTTCGTGTCCTCCAGATTCTGGCCCTCAGCAGGATGAGGTGCAGCATTTCTAGCACTGGTCCTGCGGTTAATTCTCAGACGTTGCTCTGAGAACCAGTTGGTGATGGTCATGGCGAGGCGGTGGAGACCCAAGCTGATGCAGTGAACCTCCGAGGTGATGGGGATGTCAGAAAAGAGGGCGTGGTCCCGGCTCATGAGGGCGCTGCGGCACTCAAAGTCTTTGACGATATTGAGGATCTCTTGGCGCTCAGCCTGCCGCATCATGCCCCGTATGTTGAGCAGGGTGGAAACGTGCTTCTTCCTGTGGAGAGGAAGGATGCAGAGAGGAAGAGGGGCAGACTGGTGTTAATGGAAATCAGGTCTGTTTGGTGTCGTCAAAGGCTGCCATGACTCTGAGTAAGATTCAAAGCTCTTTGAGTCATGGCAGCTGTTTCTGGGAAATGGGAGCAAATTTAGTTCCACTTTCCAATTCATAACTGTCTTTAATTTTATTGTACACCTTTACACATTAGCAATCAGTTTGAATGTTTTATTGTTTTTTTCTTATAACTTATTCCATGTTGTATTTAAGTTTTTAACAAAGTTGAGACCATGTAACAATGCTTTACAACCAACGGATCGGCAAAGAGACAAATTACTCCTCAGACTTAAAACAAAAGAATAAAACCATCAACTCATGAAAAAAATGATTGTTAATGGAAATAAATCGTCTGAAAACTGGTCTCGATCCCATACGGACTTTGCATGTGATCCAACTCCATCTGGTTTCCCTTGTGACGAATCTCTACAATTAACAGATCTCTAACTTTGCTGTTCACCGAAGTATTTTTATGCTATCAGCTGAAATCTTTTGGGTCACCAAAGATGAAAGCAAACAACTAAAATGTGTGCTTGTCACTTAAAATAATGAATGATCAAAATTAGACTAGGTCGGAAGGGTTGGGATTCAATCAGCCAGTGTCAGCCTCCAAAGACAAAACCTTTGTAAAGAAAAATTCCTTTAAGTGTCACCTGTGACCTGATTTTCACACTGTTATCCGACTTTTTACTCATCAACAAAGCTCTGGCACAGCCCTGTGTCTGGAGGATTGATCAAATGCCCATGTGTAGATAAAGTCATGTGTTGGTGACTCAAGGAAGGTCATCAGCCTTTGATCTCTAAAAATACCAGCAGGGGATGCCATACAGTAAACAAAGGGGTGAGTCAAGTAGTGAGTTAACATGTCTGCAGGTCTGAACTACTATGTTTTGCCCTACTCTCCACACCTCTACCCCTTTGATTCCAAGAGTGGCACCAGTCTGTCTCCTGCAGGGTGGCAGGAACAGGAAGTACTCGGCAGCAGCTTCCTGTCTGCTCCTCGGAGGGTAATGCGTCACACGTGGTCGTAGGTTGCAAACCATCACCTGAATCTTAATCTTTAACACAAACAGCCTGAGTGGCTGGGGCTCCCCCCCTGAGGCCTCTCAGCCTCATCCATTCTCAAAACAGACCCGCAGTCCGCTCCAAAAATAGCAAAGTTAATGTAGATATGTTTCCGCGCTTCTTTTCCTTGTTTTGATCCATTGTGACCGAAAAAAAACACATCCACACTCTTACATTTTTCTTTGCTCTGGCTTACAGCCAAAAACAGCACTATGAATGTGTAGCAGTAAGCAGAAAAGAAAATGAGACCTTCGGGGGTACAGTGCAGTGAGTATCTGTTTTTATAGATGCATCCTGGTTGCAATAAATATGTCCAAACACTGATAATTTGTTAAGGCCTCACCGAATATCTGGAAACTCTTTGACCAGCACAGCAACCTCCATCTGGATGGAAGGAGTGTCCTCCAGCAGGATGATGTCAGCCAGGTGACTGATGACACTGTCCAACCAGGAGGAACCTGATTCCTGCAGACATGCATGAGACAAGATACACAAAGAAAAAATATTTAGCACGCAAAGACAAAAATTCTCATTGAAACTCTATTTTCTGGTAAAATCAAAACTTATAGACATGACCACCACGAGGTCGCCCTAAGGTGTCATGTAAAATAAGGACCTGGATAGTTGATATGACTAAGTATGTCTGACACATACTGAAAACATTCATAAACTTTAGGTTTGACTTCCAGGATATGCTGCCTCTTTTCAGCAGATCAGGACCCCTCCCCACCTGCCAGTGCCCTTTCCTGCTCTCTCCATATCAGCTTTTCTTGGTGATTCATGACAGCACCGTAAAAAAGTTTCCCACAGCCCACTACATGACGCTTGTGTCCTTCCGTTGCGATTACCATGACTGGTCACAGCTCATAAGTCCCTAAAGTGTTTTGTAAACTAGAAAAATCAGAATTAAAAAAAAGTCAACTACAAGTTTGGTTTAACTCTAAAAAGACAAAAAACAAAATGGGTAGGGGCAAAGGTGTAGAGGCTGAATTAGTCTTTCAAAAGTTCTTTGTTATGAATATTGACATTGTCTTCTATTGTGAGACTAAGCATGCAATTTATAAAGTTAATATGATGATTCACCAAAAACTGGCTGCCAATGTGTTAAGTGGAGTAAAAAAGAGGAATACTTGAGCTTATTTTTCTCCACTTTAAGCTCTGGTTGAGATGGATTTTTGTATTTAATTACAGCGAGTTGTCAAAATAGTGAGTGTTGCTGTGCAACAGCATTATATTTAGGTCTTAATGAAAAATACATGCAACTCATGTTCTGAACCCTATTGTCCAGTGATTTTCCAACATGATGCCTTTTTTAAGCCAATAGTTGCCATATTTAGACGATTGGGTAAATACCCATTGTGTCCCTATCCTGGTTGGCAGACCGCCGTGGAAGCAACTTGTCAATCACTGGTAGCTTTTCTCTTATACATGCCTTGCATACTTTATGTGAAGGACAACATCCGGAGAGAAAATTCCACTACCAATATGAGGTCCTTGTTATGTACTGTTGTTTGAAATGAGTGGCTTTTGAGAGGAACAGACAAGATGCTAATGCAGGGTCGTCTTGGCAAGGTGCCTCTACTGAGGAAACGAAAATAACAACCTTGGGCCTGTCCAGGAGCCAGAGATAAGAGGTGGAAAAGTGCAACCAATTAGAAGTACATCGGAAGACAGGTGCTGGAAGTCCCCTTTTGCCTGTTGTCGGGTCTCTTGTTTTTGCGTCTGTGTTATATAAATCACCATAAGATAACAAAGGTGACATCCTGCTGCACTGAGGAGGACATGATTATAAACTCATACATACAGAAAATGTTAACTGGGGCCATACATAGGCTCAGTTTCTGTTGGACTGACAACATGCAGAGTCGCCCCCTGCTGACCACTAGAGAGAATACAAGTAAAAGACACCTCTGCATCCATCCCACTTTTAAAACAAAGGAGCTACATTCTTTACTTACTGCCTATGTTTCAGATCTCTGCACTTATTATGTATCACCCCACTCTATTTACCTCAGTTCTTCTGTTGTTAACTGGAATTTCAAGATAAGCCAGGATGAACAGTGAACAATCAAACCTTCAGGGGAGGCTCAGATTAACGCCTCTTCAGGCCAGAGGCCAAACATTAAGGTGATTTTCTAGGTGGAAAACAAACCCCACCTCTGTTTTTCTAGGTCCTGTTGTTCCTTTACACACTGCGGAAGAAGAAAGCAGGATTCTTTGGCCTGGCATTCTCTAAAAATAACGACGTCTTTTTTAGACAGCCATTAAAAACTCAACCCCACCTCCCACCCACAAGCTTCCAGTTTCCAGAGACACTTCTTCCCTCTCCTCTGCAGAAAAAAGGCCATCAAGGCCATCCCAGAGCCACATCAAAGCTGGCCAGCTGACAGGAACAGGAAGTTCCTTCTGAACACAGCGGCTTCCTGTTGTCAGCCGAGGTGACGGACACTTGTTTGAACTTCTTGCAGAAAAGGGGGCAAATGCCAGGCTGTCAGGCCTGGATGTTTTACAAACTCTTCCCCTGCTCCGGCAAGTGCTAACGTAAGCGCAGGCTATCCATCTTCATCCCACTGACGGCAGCCATTTCTCATGGCTCACTGTATCAACACTGTATGAGTTACTCCTGACCTGGGAAGTTTGAGGGTCAGGCTCCATTCACAGCCTTCACTCTCTGCATCCCCCTGCGCCAGCTTTTAAGAATCAGTCATTCAGGAATAGTGATAAAGCTCTGGTATATCTAAATGAGCAACAAATACTTTATGTACCTAAAGAGTGATGTGGAGAAAAGACTCACCAGATCCTTGAAGAGTCCTTTCAGCTGTTTGGCTTCATCTTGCAGGCGAATTGCCATCCTCTTCCTCATCTTAGAGGATGTGCAGATGACCCGCCCTCGCATTATGGCTCTGACGTACTCCACCAGGACCCTGCGGTGCACTTCACCCACCAGAGTCTGTCAGTCATTAGAAAGAAATCATGAAGTGAAAAGTGCAGAAGAATTTTAAAACATGTAAAACATTTTGTGTGCTCTGCAGTACCTGATAAGGTGGAGGGTCCATCCTTCTGAACTTCTTGAAGTGTTGTTTGATGCTGGTTTCGATGGCTTCAAACGCCTCCGTGTTATTCAACCATTTTCTCTTGATCAGTTTGTCAAAGAAGGGCTGCAACAACAAGGGATCAACTGATGAACTATTATACTCACAAATATATATGTCCAGCAACTGTTGAGGTACCTGATCATTGTACTTGTTGCACTGGTTGCTACTTTTAGTGGAGAAAATGGGCAACTGGAAATTGCCATTAACAAAAGTTTGAGAAAAGCACATACCAGTTAGTGCACGTTAAGCCAATTAACCATATTCACATTGATTTTTGGGGCTATCATTGTTTAACCAAAGTAAATCATTGTCTTAACTGAAGAAAATAAGTAGCTGTGTGTCGAAAGTCCCTTTTACATTGCCTATTAAAGATGGGACAATAACGCTGTTGTACCTTTCACAGCCTGGGCACATATATGTTATTAAACCATTTGGCCAGCATCCCAGGTAATGAAGGGGCAAAATGCATTGCAAAAGCAATCACCCAAAATGATCACCCTGGAGACTCCTGGGCTGGTCAGGCACCCAATGTACAAAAGATATAGTCTCAAGTGTGCAACCAAGGTTTGATTCAAACCTGCGGCCCTTCTCCTATACACAACCCCCTGCTCTCTGCTTCCTTACTGATCTATCCCCTGTCCCAGTCTCTCAGAATAAAGATTTCAAAGTCCAAAAGCAGATCTTAAAAAGAAAATCTTTTTTTGTTGTTGATTTTTGGATAATAAGTCCTAAGATATCTGCACACCCTTAGTTTCACATGCAATATTACAAAAACTGTCAACATGACGTTAGTCTTTCTTGCCTCATCTGCTATCACACTGTAGAAAATAGTTAGTTTGGACCCTCTCTTCATCACCACCTAACAACCCTGTTAGTCTGATGTGGAATGCGCAACTTTTCTAAAGAGCTCCTGAAAACATCTGGAAACACATCCCATATTCCATAATGTGGAGAGATCCCATCACACTGATGTTGGGTTCAGTGTTCAAGTATCGAAGCAATGGTGCTGTTTCTGAATTTTAGTATTTAGCTAATGATGTCCTTCAGTTTGGACATTATAAACAAAGTTTCTGAATGAACTATAATGTGAGTCGGGTTAAAGGACAGCTGTATTACAGACTAAGATGAGGCTGACTTACCCTGATGTGGTCAAACAGTCTGTCACACAGCACCCTCACTGACTGGTTGAGGATCCTGTCCAGTGATGAGTTTGCCCTCTGAGCCGATTCCTCGCTGCCCTGTGGATCACACTGCCTGCAGCGCTCTACCAAGGACCTGTAGGATACACATACATTTGATATGAAGCTAAACTTTTAACAATTTCTTAAACACTTACAAACTATCAAATGTTAATCAACCCAGTTAAATAGTTGATTGTTCACCTAAGGGGAGGGCAACAGTTGACCAGAGCAATGGTTCTGGAAACATATCCATCCCCTCGATCTCCAAATTCTGCCTGGGTCTCATGAAACATTTCGGTCTTCCTCTGGAAACTAGAGACAGAGGTTCAATGATGCATGCAGTTTACAAAGGAGATTATTTCAAGAATGAGACAAACACTTATTTACAGAATAATACACCTAACAACAATAGTTGCAACTGCTGTTCAATCAAACACACTCTTTTTAGGAAACATATCTGAATCCTCTCTTTCAGCATCTACTCACTTGTAAAGAAAACCTGCCAGTCCGATGAGACTACAACGAGCCACTCTTGCTCCTAGAAACTGGTTCACGGATGTAGATCTGTCCAGGTCCAACTTTATTCTCTGGAATCACAACAAGCATGATGAATTTGACAGTTGTATTGTCCACAGTGAAGCCCTATAATTTCTTTTATAATAGTAAATAAAGTTAAAAAAAAAAATTTTTAAAAAGTAAAAAAAAGTCTGTAAAGTATTTTAGTGTGAAACTAAGGTGTTTGTGCACCTGGATGACTGAGCGTGCCAGATGGGTCTGAAACTCCTCTATGTGTAGTGTTTGGGCCCATCTTCTCTCCTCTTCATCCAGAAGCTGAATCAGCTCCACTGTCACCTTTTCCTGCAAGTCACAGAATGACATAAGCAAAATAAGTTGGAAAAGGTTACTAAAATGTAGAAATTACCAAGACCTGCACTTTTTCCAGTGACTCCACTTACTGCTGGAAAAAAAATCATATCAATTTACATTTCCACTACAGGAAGTTACAACAGTGACTGAAACCTTAAGGGGGTATGAGGAGCAGCTCACAGTAACCATTGATTTTAAAACAAAAAATAGTCCCAGGAACCAAATTTTTCAAGACAAGAGATGCCTTCCTTCCAGGAGTTCTGGTAACTTTTACTTCCCGAAACTCACAGGAACCTCCACGGGATGACACTTCAAGGGGTAGATCAGTTAACCAAGAGCTACATTTAAAACCAGATCCTGCCTTTGAAAAGCATCTAGAGATGCTTTTATTTGGAGTAAGGTGGGGTACTATCTTGAAGTTCAGGATTTTTTGGGGCAGGTCTGCAAAGCTGTCTTTTTTGTTTTTTGTTTGTTTTTTTCTTTATGGCTAACAGCATTATTCTTGTTGAACTGTGCACTATATTAATTTTCTAAACAACTGCCTTGAACTCACCTGAACGATACTGATGCAGTCTTGCTCCAGCCTGTCCACTGTGCCTTGGGGCAATATGGGCTCCAACGTAGAGTAACTGATGGGTGTTGTTGTGCTAATGGCTCCAAGGACATCCCTATGAGATAAACACATGTGATTACTTTACAAGTTTAGATCTCAGGTCTGAAATCAATGCCAAGGAGTGTGCGGGTCTGAACTGACGGCCCACCTGTTGTAGATGTTGTAGAACCAGTCCAGCAGTGAGTAGACATCTGTGATCTGTAGAGGACCACTGGTGATGGTCCGAAGACGTTTGGCAACAGCTCGATGGTAACTTTCCACATAAACCTGGAAGGCAGCAAACTCCTCGGGGTAAATAGACACAGCATTCCTCCTCGCTGCATCCAGGTCATCCACCATCCGACTCCTCAGCCGCTCCAGGTATGAAGCCAGCTGGCCCGCCTGGGTGTCCACCTGATGGGGTAAGCTCCAGTCTGCAGCCTCCGCCACAGCCTGCCTCCACTTCATCTTCAGCCGCCTGGGTCGATGGCTGGGCTGCACCTGAGGCGTCTCTCGCTCTGGTTTCGTCTCCTCTCTCAGAGCCCAGGTGGCGTCAGCATGCTCCTCCTGTTGGACGACCAGCACCACCAGCCCAAGGTTGGGACCGGCGCTTGGTTGGCGGAGAGATTCTCGCACTACGTCCCACATCTCCCTCTGCAGGGCCTCATACAGGAGCTCCACATCCTTGGCCTTACGCCTGCTTGAATCCAGAGTTGCATTGGAGCTGAGGGATTCATCTAAGGATAAAGTGGACAGGGGGAGGATACCCGGAGGTGGGCTGGGACTATGGGTGGGAGTGAGGCTTGGAGAAGATGTACTTGGGAGCAGAGACAGCAGCTCACACTCCCGCTCCAGCTCCTGAATGTGTGTGTCAGCCAGGAGAAGGTCTCTGTGATTCACCAGCTGCAGGATCTCCAGTACTGTGGGGAGCAAGTCAAGAAAATTGAGGGATTAAATAATGAAAGAATGAATGCCTACTAGTATCTGTCTTTATTTGTATTAGGTTGCACTACATGAGCCTGATGGCTAAAGCTGTTGTTGCTCATTCTTCTATTTTCAGGGGCTCCCCTGTGGAGTCTGTGAACAGTAGCTTGGTTGAACTTCTATCTAGAGGAACCTCGGAGGCTGGAGGAAGTGCAGTCATTTCCTGATTTCACGGTCTGGTGGTGATTGAACCCAGTGACTCAGGGACCTTGGGACCTCTCAGCCTCATCAGAGAGTTGTCTAGGATAAGGAGGAAGTGCTGCTGAAGCTTAATCAGGACGTACAAGTTTATCTAATGTAATTGAAACTCCTTGCAAAGGATGCATCATGCTCCAAGGTTTTTTTTTTTAGGTTAACCTTGGGGTGGTTTCTGTTGCTGATCTGAAAACAAAAACTGGTGCAAAAGTTAGATAAATCAGCAGACCAATCAAAGCTCAGTGGTTTCTCTGTATTTCAACCTTGTTTGTATATTTCTGTCATCCTTCCTTTTTGAGCTCCCTAATAAGAATCTCAGAGTTTTCAGACTTCAGGATACAAAATAAGAGAGTATCATTGGAATAGCTGTAATGTAGCAGTAAAGGAAGCAGATTTGGGGGGCATATTGCTGTAAAAATTTTATGAAGAATAAACAAAAAAACCCCAGAAAGGTGGGCCAAAATCAAGAGCAAACCAAAGACTGTGGACAACATGTGGCTTGTGTAAGGCAGAGGTCTTTAACAGGAGGCTCACAGCCCCAGGGGGTCCGTGGAGGTACTGCAGGGAGTCCATGACATTTTTGGCAATTATTTTATACTTTCAAAGAATTGATGACCAGTTTGTTTATGCACCTTAATGGCATGAATGAGCCATCAGGGATCCCTGCTCCCCCTCTCTGTTAGTTAATGAGTCCTTGGTCTGAAAAATGTTGAAGACCTCTGGTGTAAGGTAAATCACTGATAACTGGTGAGACATTTTAAAGCCCAAATTGTTGGTGTACTCGGTTGTTAGCATGCAATTCTGCTGTAAAGATGTTCATTTTAACATTGACTACAACTGTGACTCTGCTTTTGGAGCCAGCCTGTAGTGGACATTTTAGAAATTGAGACTTAATTTCACTTCATTGTTTAATTTTCTGGTCATTTTCTGGTTTGTTATCTGGACTTTTACTCAGATATAGCTTTTGACTCCCTCATCCAAATCAGGTTCAGTCTGATCCAGATTTCACTGTTTGACTTGTCTGTTACCTGAGAGGGGCTCCCTGGCTTTCACCACCGGCTCCTCCTCCACACTTTCCTCGTCAGCCTCCTGGGAGGATGCCTTGTCTGACATTGACTCTCTCTTCAGCTTGCCCAGACTGACCATCTTGAGGAAAGAGGGCCGCCTGGATGCCTCCACCTCATTGTCAGTGCACAGGTTTCCACAGGGCAGGCTCTCTCTGCGCTCCTCCTTACGTCGACCTGTGAACCTGCACAGTGTACGCAGCAGAAAAAAAGGACATGAACAACTGCAGCCTGTGAGAATGCATAACATCAGGTTACGTATTCACCCCTGGACTCACAATAGAAGTTGTTTGTATTGTATTGGACAGTTTGCCTTGTTAGCAGCTATGTTTGGAATGCAACGCGTTCACACATCGTGTAACAATCCCTAAATATAGCCCCATTCAGCAGGAACACAACATGTCAGCGACAAACAAAAGAGGTTCCGTTTATCAACAACTCACTATAACACATTACATAACTCTGCAGGAAATAAGCAAACTATAGACTGCTCTTAGATTGACCTACAACACTGAGGTTGTCCCCTCCCAAAGCTGGAGGTTGATTACTCACATTCACAGAGCCCAGCTGCTCTAATAGACCACTGCTCTGTTATTCACTCAGCAATTTGTACAGTGACTGTTACTCAACTGGTGTATCCTGAGGGTGAAAAATTTCACTGGATTTACTCCTTTTACTTTTTTTTGTAATTTCTTTAATATTTTATGGCCTGTGATTTCTAAAACTTAGCTTTTGTGTGCAAGAAAAAATATTTTTTCGTTATCTTCACAGCAAGCTGTTTCATGTTAATTCTATTGTGTCATTTTTAGCACAGATTGGCAGTGCAGTTGAGAATGCATGACAGTAGTTGTATTGATAATGCATGAGTGCATTGAAGTTGATAGTTGTTTCAAAGTGTGTTACACTTAAACTACCAGGTAATTTAATTTCAAGAATACCAGGTGAAATTAACTTCCATTTACAATTATGCAAAAATGAAGCAAATGCTGAAACAAAGTGTTTACTGTAAAATCTTTCATTCAAATATGTTTTTGCCTCAATTATGTTTTCTGTTTTTTCTGTTTTCTACATTTTTATAATTTTTTTGTTCAATCGCTGTTTACACCTTGAACTGCTTTTTATTTGAACAAAAGGTGGCGTATAAATAAGAGCTGATTGATTGATTGTAAAAAAAAAAAAAAAAAAAAGAAAAACTGCAGTTCCACGACTGCCCACTCGGTGCTGACTGAATAAGCTCAGCAAATGCTCCAAGATCTTTTGATTAAAAGAAAAGAAAGGTTTGACTTCTGTTGCTGATACAGTTTCAGGCTGCACATGTGTTTATTGCATATTTTAACATTAATGTCAGGGTTTTCCTGACTTTTGAAGCAAGCCTCTAGTGGACACCCAGTTCAAAGACTGCAGTTATCATCTGTTCTGCATTTTCTTCTTTTTAAACAATTTAGGTTGCCACTTGGTTAGAGGTGTCATAATTTAATTTGTATATCACCTGCGAATAGCAGATTATTGCCTGTAATTGGATAACAACCAATAATTCTGTACCACCCAGTGCAACATGTGGAAAGTGCACCACATGGCAATGTTTTCTACCGTGTCTCAAGTGAGACTCAAAAAGCCATCACAAATCATGACACACTGTTCATACATCTTTTAAGACTCTGACTCCTCTTCCTCTTTAGTCTTCCTCACCGTAGTAGGGTCATAATTCCTTCAGAGCTCCTGCGAAGTCCTTTCTTTTTCTCCTTTCCATGTGGGAGTGTGTTTGAGTCTCCTGGACTGTAGTGTGGAGTGTTGTGCCCCCATACATTGCGTCCTGATATGCGGAGCCCCTTTCCCAGTTTCCCGAGGGTTTTCATGGGTGATGAGCCACAGATCCGCTCCAGAGTCCCCTTCAGAGGCTTCCCTTTAGGGTTCCCAGCACCGTGTCTCTCTGCGTTCACTTCGTTCTCCTCCTCTTCGCCATCACGGGAGGACCTGAGCTGGAGGTTACCCCTGACCTCCCCCATGATGAGGCCCATGTCACCGTCGTTCCTCTCGTCCTCATCCAGATCCACATCATCAAATGGATTCAGGCTCTTGTTCAGGTCCTTCAGGTCATTCAGCTCCTTGAGGTCATTCAGGTCGTTCAGGTCCCTCAGGTTCAGGTCCAGCCGCGGCAGGATCAGTTCTCCGTTGACTCTGGGGAACTCATGGCAGCTCTTCGACCTTCCTGGGAGTTTCTTCAGAATGGGCATGGTTACAACTGATTCTTTAACAAACTGTAACACAAAGGTTATGTCATATTAATCAACCAGATTACAGGTACTTGAAAGTCAAAAGGTCAAAAGCATCATGTGATTGTTAAAACTATTTTAGGCCTTAAACAAAAGAATTAATCAGTCCTGTACTCATTTCGGTGCAAAGGTCTGAAATGTGACGCCGAGGGTTGAACTCGTGACTTTTGGCAGAGATGATTTTGGCTCATCATCCATCAGACAGTTTATATAACCAGAATCTAAAACATCCTTTCACATGGTTATGTAACGCACTTCACTACGCAAATAGGAAACATGTGTTCAAAATATTGCTGTTAACACGTGCCGAATTGCAGCCTTGTGTAAATAACATCTATTGCGCAGGAATTACGTTTTTGGAGCGAGAAAACAACTGTGAGGAAACTCCTTCACACTTTACTGAACCAAAGGAGGGGAATTGATCTGCTGCGCTGGTTGTTATTCTAAACAGTATTAAAAGCAAAATACAATAAAAAATTTCCTCACCATGCAAAGCCAAATGATTACATTTCTCTTCAAATCAGTCATCTTCAATTTTTGGAAAAACTTGCAAGATTCACACAAATAGTTCAGGGCATTTTGTCCATGTCCACAATAAAAATGTCCCACGTGTTGGACTTTAAAGGGGGTAAAAGATAGAACAGTATTTGTTTTCAAATGCCCAGGATGAGGAAATATATTTTGATTTCAAATGTTATTTTTTAACAATAAAACAAGAATACGTCGTCCTGTTTTCACTGATATATTCACTGATATATTCACATTCACATTCACAAGTAGGTATTAAGTTTTGTGTACATACAGACTGGGTCACCTGTACTGGACTGTAGTTTGCCAAACAAAGATGAGTTAACATTCTCTAAAAATGTCCTAAAATCTAGTCACTTGTGTGCTTTAAGCAAAATAAATCAGCTGTAGTAGTCGATGTGCAGAAATTCTTCCTACTGTCAGCTATGTATACAACAATGGGTAGGCTGTGTTGCTGTCTCCCCTCATGGAAACACCGCAAAGAATCACAGAGCAAAACAAGAGGAGGAGCAGTATTTCACAAGTTTGCATGGGACTGTGAGCTGAGGTCTGAAATACACTCTGCATCTTGCTCAAGAAAACATTTAGAGTTATTGTTACACTAGTTCCCCTCACAGATTGTGAAAGAAAGGAATCGACAGTAACTGTATCCATGTCCATGTTTCCATGAGCGTGTCAGTAATGTCTAAGGAGGGATTTGAACGATGTGAACTCATTCTCGCTCTTGTGTCTGACATCTTCGGTGCAATATCTCCTCTTTTTAGGGCAGCTCTTTTAGTTTTGAACTGGGTAATGGTCTCTTTTACAGAGCTTCAAAGCAGAACTGATTAAAAACATTCACCCTGTAAGTAGGACAGGATTTGTCACATCATTCCAGGCTTTGTACACAGGACGCAGAAATAACTGTACCGTCCTTCACTGTCACTCACAGGAAGGTCTACCGACACTATGAATTGTCATTGTGTAAAATGCATGGTATGTTGGTCCAGTTGGCAACGTCCTTGGCGTCAACATTAAAGTATTCCAGCTCATTATTATACTTTGTGCTCAGTGAGGAAGCCTACACACCCTCATACAAATATTCTTAGTTTTACAGACTAAAGGTGAAGACATAATCACCATGACCAACTCTACAAAGGAAATGGTACACCCGGCCCCTGCAGGGGCACCAGAAACAGGGAGGACAGTAAGTTAAGGAGTTTGGACGCTTTCTTAGTCAACACAAATTTCCAGAAGTCAAACCTTTGACACACAGAAAAACTGTTTTTATATCTATTTCTTTGAATTCAAAATTCGTGTTTGCTGTATTTTTATTTGTTAATTACTTGTTCATGTTCCTCTGATTCAAAATACCAAAACCAGTGCATCGTGCTTTATGCATGATCAGGGCAGTGAAAACAGATTTACCTTGCCTCATTATCAAGATTCAACTCTGGATTTGTTTCCAAAACTTTCCTCTTTCAAATAGATTTCACCTTATGTGATATTGAATACAAGACAGAATAACATTAATTCTTGAATGATCAAACTTAACATTTAAATGATTAAAATTCAAACTGTGAATCACCTCTTCTTTTCACACTGTTACTCTTGAGGCATCAGAGGGCATCATGAAAGAAGATGAACTTCCATTTAAGATACAAACATAGATTTATATAACTTGATTTTACAACCAAGCTTTGGTTTCAAGTTTTTGTTTTGTTTTGTTTTGTTCTTTTCTCAACAACATTTTAACAGCACTTGAATGTTTCCCGTTGTTGGCACAGTGTCCTGCTGCCATCCCCTCAGCAGCCTGAGTCTGGAAAGTTCAGATTACTGATTTCAAGTAATTAAGGGACTCAAAAAATGAGCTCTGCTACCTTTTACTGAAATCATGCAAGAACTGTTCAATATTAGGTTTCAGGTTATTTTGTTATCATAAGAGGTGGATATGTACATCAAGTGTAAAGAGGAGAGAGAAAATGTGTTGATATTGTAAACCAGAAGCACACTCATTATGTCACAAAACATCTATTTTCACGATCCTTTCTATTCAAAAGTCAAAGTAAGTTCAAAGAAACAGTGATTTCTGACTTCCCAAATTTTGATGCACCTTTACTTAGTTTTTGATCTTTCTATACTTGAGTTTGTTCATTTCTTTTAAATGTCATACTCCAAAACTTGGAGAATTTGTGTACATCCCTAAAATGATTACACTGTAACACTTTCATATGGTGCATTAGTTGTTAAAACATGATCTATGTGCTCTTTGTTTCTCTCAACTTTTTCTCACATTAAACCTTCAGTCTGTGCATTTTAACTCCTCTTACTCTGTTTTCTTCAGTCTCAGACATCGTGCAAAGGCTGAAACTTTTTATCTCCACTTTTACTGTCGATCAGATATCCAAGAAAAGTGCACGACAGGAAAACATTTGTGAATGGCTGTGAAGGAGTTTACGACCCCTCCAAAGCAAAACGTCTTCAGGAGCAAACAATAGGTGATATGAAGAGAGCAGACATCATTAAGAGGTCTTTACACAACAGGATGCTGAGAATCTCACACAATAAGCTATGATTGGTTTCCCTACATTACAAAATCATCAGGGTTACACAATTTCTTAAAACTCCATCAGTGACAAAATATGTATATATATACATATATATATATATACATTTTGAAAATCTAGTTAAGGAGCGAATCATTTTCTGGCACCAATTTTTGATTTGCTTAATGAGACAACTGGCAGAAAAAAGGGCAAAGATAACCACCTCTGCAGACACATAATATGATAAACAAACACTGATATCTGTCCTGAAAGAACCCATGCATGTTAAGAAATACATTCTCAAGCTTTTAGCCCAAAGTCAGAGACTTTTTCTGGATTCAGAGACTGAGACTCACCTGATGAGATCTCCTTGCAGTCTGTCAGCACAATGTCATCCTGGAGTGTGCTGTCTGTGCTGGCTGCCACGCTGTGGAGTGTGTGCATGTGTGTGTATGACTGATGAGTGTGAGAGCGTGTCTGAAAGTACTCTGTGACTCAAGAGAGCAATGTGGCTGCCTGTGGTTTCCTGACGGGCTCTATTGTGATGGAAGGTGATATGTTTTCCTGAGGAAAGGCCCGTCCCGTCCTCTCTGCCCCATCCTACGCCATGGACCCCCCCCCCCAAAAAAAACCCTCCGACCATCTCACACAGACACACACATACACACACAACTGCACTCCAGGGATCTTCATAATTGCACTAATTGCCTTAGCTGTACCACAGACGACAGAGGAGGACAGAGCATTCCCCTGCAGTTTTCACATTTCTGTGTCCTATAAAACCTCACTCTTTGTGTGTTTATGCATATGTGACCGTGTGCGTGTGTGTGTGTGGGTTTGACTTAGTTTATACGAAACATTGGGTTTGAGGATGATTCAGTGTCTGTGGCCTTGAGTCCAGATTCCATTCATACAGCAGCAGCCGTGGATTTTTCCTCAGCGGAAGACTTAAAGTGCTTTGACCTGCGCTGAAATGACCATCCACTCGGCTATATTGTCTTTTCTTTACAGCAGCTCCAAGGTCAGAGCAGCCATGCAGGACTTTGAAGGCACACAAACAACAGATAAAACAACTGACGGATGTATGAGAGCTCTGTGTACGTGTGCGTATGTTCACACGTGTCTGAATTGCCCACAGCTATAGAAAATTACCAAGTAAAGCAGAATGTCAGCAAGAAATGGAGCCCTTAAAAATCTTTACATTCAGCATATGGCTTTCTCTGCCCTCTGGTGGACAGTCAGATGTATGACGATTGGTACAGTCTCACTGCAGCGTATGTGTACGACTTTATTTAGGAAGAAATACCAGTGGACATAACCTTCTACTGGATATTCAAAGTGGAATATTGGAGCTTTCATTTCGTCATTTTCAGGTATCGAAGCTTGTGAGAAGCTTTTGGTCTGTTTCATTGACCATGAACAAGAGGATTCTCTCTCATCTTTTTTCAGATCCTGTCCTTGACACGATTGGACAGAACATGTGAGCTGAAGGAGGAGAAAGAGGGACTGAAAAATCACTGGAAGTCTCCAATATTGTAAAGGAACAGATACTTTGATAGAAATTGATGTAGGTAGAGTTACTACAAGTCAGTAAATCTACAGGCAACTCAAAAATGTTATTGTCTGGCAAAAGATAACTACTCATTTTAAATCTGATGTCAGCAACAGGCTGAAAAGAAGTAAAGTCAGAGGAATGCTTAGTATTGTGTTCTTCCTCCTCTTCTGCCAGCAACATTGTCCTACACATTAGGAAACTAAGGGGACCTGTTTCTGGAGTTTTGAAAGTGAAACCTTGTCTTAATTTTGTCGAAAATATTGTTTCAGCTGCCCCACTGTCTCCTGTTTGGTATTTTAATGGNACAACTGCACTCCAGGGATCTTCATAATTGCACTAATTGCCTTAGCTGTACCACAGACGACAGAGGAGGACAGAGCATTCCCCTGCAGTTTTCACATTTCTGTGTCCTATAAAACCTCACTCTTTGTGTGTTTATGCATATGTGACCGTGTGTGTGTGTGTGTGTGTGTGTGTGTGTGTGTGTGTGTGTGTGTGTGTGTGTGTGTGTGTGGGTTTGACTTAGTATATACGAAACATTGGGTTTGAGGATGATTCAGTGTCTGTGGCCTTGAGTCCAGATTCCATTCATACAGCAGCAGCCGTGGATTTTTCCTCAGCGGAAGACTTAAGGTGCTTTGACCTGCGCTGAAATGACCATCCACTCGGCTATATTGTCTTTTCTTTACAGCAGCTCCAAGGTCAGAGCAGCCATGCAGGACTTTGAAGGCACACAAACAACAGATAAAACAACTGACGGATGTATGAGNATGTAGGTAGAGTTACTACAAGTCAGTAAATCTACAGGCAACTCAAAAATGTTATTGTCTGGCAAAAGATAACTACTCATTTTAAATCTGATGTCAGCAACAGGCTGAAAAGAAGTAAAGTCAGAGGAATGCTTAGTATTGTGTTCTTCCTCCTCTTCTGCCAGCAACATTGTCCTACACATTAGGAAACTAAGGGGACCTGTTTCTGGAGTTTTGAAAGTGAAACCTTGTCTTAATTTTGTCGAAAATATTGTTTCAGCTGCCCCACTGTCTCCTGTTTGGTATTTTAATGGTATGCCGAATGCTTACAAAAGGTGACAAGTCAAGACTATCACTGGTTCAGCTCCCAGACTCATGTACTTCTGCTGTTATTCATGTTGTTGTAATACACAAAGGAGGTGGTTTGGCATTCTCTTGATGAAATTTGATGTCTTCCCTTAAAACATTGTGAATGGATGTGTACATTGCTTTAACATGAGCTGAGTGCCGATTACATGCTGGATGCTTTCTCTCTTCAGAGTGAAGGATGCAACATCTTTGAATGTTACTATGAAGCCAAATGTAGTTAATAGAAATCCCAAAGTCTTTTCAATTTTGCTCTGAGGATACTTTTTTCTGTTCTCTGTGCTGCCCTCTTGTGTTGCCTAATGCAACTCTCGCCATAACAGGATCACTGCTTTCTGAAATGGCTTACCTCCATTACACCACATTCTTAGTTCCTAGAGAAGCACTCTAATGATCAGATTTTACAGTCTCTCATAGGTGTTCTTCTGCTATTCATTAATTGCAACCATTATTAGCCATTTCTATTAGCCATGGTCAAGATGCAGCAGTTAAAGGGTGAAACGTTTCCAGCTTTTGCACTTGAAACAATAAGTGTAGGTGCAGATGTGTGCAATTCAAGAGGAGAATTGCAGGAAGAGTTAAAAAAAAAAAAACTCTTCTTTTGGTCAAAATAACATTTCTAACATGCAAAACATCCCAAACATGCATGGGGGAGAACATGCAAACTTCACACATTGGGTTTCGAACTGGCAACCTTAGAACGATTCTGGATGACTGTGAGAAGGTGAAAAATGTCAAATTTCTACTCATGCTATCGAAACAAAGTAGAATGACATTGGCATTCATTTAACTGCAAGGCAAAATGTTCAGGTTTCACCTCCAGCTCTTCCATCTCTCCATCGTGTTTGTGGTTGTGACATGTTTCATACTAAAAGGGAACATTCTGCTCACATTAGAGTCAATTTGCTTCGAGAAACAAAAATTCTGAAGCATAAATATACCACAGAAAAAGAAATGTGTCAAACCATGGTTTTAAGATAAACCCTAGACTCAGTCACAGCAAAAATGAAAAGCTTTAAATAGTGCATAAACCATGGACACATAAAGAAAGAAAAGTTCATTAGCTGTTTCTGCATGACCTCAGGCTCTATAGTAAGTGAACATACAGACTGAATCCACTATCAACACATCAGAATGACAGCACAATATTAAGGAGCTCCAGTTTCGCATTGTGTTTCTCTGTTTCCTACAACCATGGCAACAAATGATATTCATGACCATTTCAACAAAACAGATTTTATTTCATGTGCATGAAAACAAGTAGTTCTGTACAAAAGTGGTGTAGCTGAAACAGGTTCAGAAAGCATCAAGGACAGAAGCTTTGTTACAGTTCGGTGTTAAACCCTGTCAGAAACAAAAGTTTTCAGGTACGCTTTATTTAAATAAAGCACCATGTTCAGTTGCTCAAATTTACTTGACCTGACATGTTCTCTGTTGTTAGATGTTGCCATAAACTGTTGTAGAAATGATGTGCACATGGGCAGAGTGAACGTTAAAGGACATGCAGCTTTGTGATGAATTTTTACACTGAATTATTTTGTCTTTGGTGGATACTGAGTGGAAGATATGAAGATTGTTTTTCAGTAATATTGCTGATTTTTGTATTCAACCTTGAGAGTAAAGCTGTGTGATGAGCTTTCATTGTTCAGTTATTAACTGTCCAGTTGTGTCAACTAACTGAGAGCTTGTTAAAGGATTAGTTAGTATCAAAATCAGTGATACTAGTGTGACTTTAGGATTAGGGTAGAGGACACAGGCAGCTTTAATATGCTTAGAACAAAATCTACATACCAGCCCCTCTTCACTCACTCATCCACACTTCTTATTATCACGTTTAGTACATCTGTGCAAAAAATGTGAGGTTTGAATATTGAACATTGAGGTTTAATGGCATGCTACGGTAACCCATGTGCAGGAGACTCCTTCATGTCCCCACAGAGCAGAGTCAGCTGAGCTAAAACATGTCAGTAAACCTGCTTTAAAGGGGGTATTATGTGCTGCCATATTCTAGACAGGGATTTAAAATAGCTATGAAGGATGTTCACACTGAAACCTGTGCAAATTTTGGACTACTGCATGCCCATATGTTTTAGAAACCCCCAAATATGTCTGTGAAGTAAAAAAAACACTCTGCTCTAAACATATGACATGAGAATTCTGCATGACTTTATAAAATCATTAAGTTGCCATAGCTGGTTCATGACTTGTAAGAGGGTCTCAAACACCAATGTGTGCTCATTGCTTTGCCCCAAACAGGCCTCCACAGGGCTGGCCAATCAGAGGGAAAGGGCTTTGTTAAGCAGAGAGCCTTAAAGAGACAGCAGGCTTAAAGAAGTGTTGCAGACAGAGGGTAAAATAAGGAGTTTCTAAAACACCAGCGTGAGCAAAAACATTTTCAAAGCTTTAGTATGCCAATACTCCATATTTAAGTTGTGTTTGAATGTCGAAATCAGTTGTTTTTTGTTTTTCATTAAAGTTTAACTGAACGTTTTTAAAAATGAAATCACACAAATGAGTATTTTAAAATAAGCAAAACTGGCAAAATGAGAATGGTTGGGGATCAATTTAATTAATATACGTTATGATTTTATAGTTTGTACCATGTCAAATTAGTTGACATGGAGGGGGCATGTTTTATGACGCAAGCTGGGGGTAAAGCTTTAAAGGTTGGCTTCACTTTTTAGGGGCAGTCATGTCCTCTATCCATATACACAGTGTGTGCATGAAAAGGTCACTGCCAGTTGCTCTGTGTCTACTGTATATCATGTTTCTTTAAAGCCCCTACCAAGAAAGTAACCTCATCAAGCCTCATTTATCTAGCAGGTCATCACAATGGTAAAATGAAACTGGATACAGCTGCTGCTCAGTGAAATAAGTTGACCGTAGCATGTTTATGTTCGAACTGGTACGTAGATTTTGTTTCTCTCCCACAAAGCCTGCAACCTGTTTAGCCTTTATACTAAGTTATGGATGAATTCCTCTTTGCGTGTGTGTTTTTCCCCTTTGTTTGTGTGTGTGTATGTGTGCGTGAGGGTGTGTTGATGTGTGTGTGTGTGTCAGAGGTGTCAAAGGGTCTGGTTCTGTCCTCGGCTGTGGTGCATGTGTTGGTGTGGGTTGTTGAAGTGGTACGGCTCATGGCGGTAGTGGCTGTGACTGATGATGGGATGTTCGATGCCTTCACTTTGCAGCTCCTCCTGTTTGTGGACTCCTTCCAGCTTCACCACCAACTCTTTGATGAAGGGCTGAAGATGAGCACAGTACAAGGAGTCAGTTTTTCTTCAGGACTCTAGAGGCAACACCCCAACACAATTTTGGGGGGAATTACTAAGCCTACGAGAGGGTCACTTTTTTCATTCAAAGCAAATGAGTTTGGAGCTTTGAGTGACAAGCGCTACAATGCATGGGGCCAACACACTGTTGGTTTTGTCTTTAGATAGGATTTGGCAACACTCTCAAAATATTAGACATGAGACATATTGTTTTTATAAAATATATAGATTTTCAAACTTTTGATTTATTTAGTTTGTGTGCTTGTAAAGGTTGACCGGGCACTTGGGCTGCACAATATATCGTTTCAGTATCATCACTGCAGTATTCACATGTGCAATATTTATATCACAATGTATATAATATACTGCAATTAATTTGAGCCGTGATCTGTGATGAAGTGATATGAGCTCAAAACTGAAACTAATTCTCTTGTGAATTATGTCAAAGAGGAGAGGTAAAGATCTCTAAGACCTCTGTTGTTTACATGTTATTTACTCCACCATTTCGCCCTAAGGTTCAATTAGTTCACCGCCTCTCACTCTGGGCTAATCTGAACTTTAAACAAACCAGCAATCAGAAGCAGAGTCACAATAATCTTTCCCAATGATTTCTGTATCAGTCAATCTTCAGCTGTTTTTGTTGGCTTTAAAAGTGTTACCATAACCGTAAAACTGACATCGGGCAATCAGAAAGGCCTGAGAGTTCCCAGCTCTCTGCTGTTGTTTTTGCTGTTGTTTGAGTGTCTCAATAATTTCCTGTTTTAACACAATAAAAAAAGGGTAAAATAAGTTGTTTGACAGGAATCTGGATGCCAAACATAATTTCTAATTTTTATCGCTGTGTTCCAGAGCTTTAAGAGCATGGCTGAAATAAACAACATAAATATGGTGAGTTTAGTAAACAACCAATTAGACTGATATAAATTAGCAGGCTGGACTATGGGCTAATGTGCTCTCTTTTAAAGAAAGTGATCAGCAGTATTTGTTTAGAGTCATTCCAGTTTATTGTTTCACAATAAGGAAAGATTTCCTGGGAAGTGGGGAGCTGCTCTGGTGAAATCTCTCATTAGTATGTTTCCTTAGAAACTCAATACTTGGAGCTGCCAGAAGCTTTAGAGAGAAAAGTTTTTCAGCCAACCAAGCTCAGTGGTCAAAACTCCCTCTTAAAGCTGGACTGAAGGCCTTTCTGTTTGTGTTGATTGTGGCGTCCCCTGTGGACAGAGCTGTATCTGCTTTTTCTTATACATCTACAGGTTGTGCTCCCTGTCAAAGTGGCTTCTCTTGTTGCCTTTCTACACTTAAATGTTTCACTCAAACTTAATATTTGCTCTGGAATAAGTGTCAAACAGGTTTTTCATCACTGGTTTCACCTTAAACCCCACAGCTGTTTTATGCATTGAAATTGGCTCTAAAGAAGTTGTCCATCTTTTGCAGTTACTTTGTTTGCTTTTTTTAAGCTCATTGAGAGCCATCACTGTGAATAAATAAAAGTTTTGTAAGCAGTTAAATCCCAGTTGTTTTGCTTGTTCAGCATGTTGGAAACATTACACTTTGGCTGACACAGCATACTTCTGATCTCACATCCTGATCTCCCATCATCCTTTTATTTTCCAACATTTCCAAACTTGCAAACAAAAATTGATTATCTCCAGGGCAGAAGAACTTTTGAGAAATAACTATTTTTTAGGCATGAATGTGTAAAAGAGGCTTTAATTTATTTACTCAGACTGCTAAAACCAACAAAGGATTACCAGGATTACAAAAGGGGACATTTTAATCTTTTTACCCAAACCTATTGCTGAATTTCTGTAATTGAAAAAAAAGTTTCATTATTTTAACTCACATCTGATTCCACATATACTTAGATTTATAACTTTGGGGGCAGGGCCAGAAATCATCTATTGAATCATATTTTGCAATTTAAGTTGAAATATTTTGAGTAATGCCTTATTTGTGCTTTTAATACCAGGTTTAAAACAGAGCAAGAAGAAATTTAACCCTGTGATTTCCTATGCTTGCACCTGTAGATCTGATGTTTTAATACCATAGTAAAGAATTTGTTTACAGACACTTCACATCAGAGATTAACAAACAGAAAGTGCAAGTTGGACACACGGCGGCCTCTCTGACCCTCCCTGCTCTTTTGCCTGTGTTTGCATCTCTGAGCAGACCATAGCGAGGTCGTCGTCTGAGTCTAGAAAGCCTCTTTGTTTCTGTTCAAATGTGAAGACAAACACAAAGTAGCACAGAAAGCCTTTGTGGTGGAGAGTGGAGTGACTCTGAGACGAGAGGTCAGAAGATCCAGCTACAGTTTATCTCCACATGACCAGTGTGTGTGTGTGTGTGTGTGTTTCTTTTTGTGTTTGTTTACGTCTACCTTCAGGTTCATTGTGTATTTGCATGTGTGAAGCGCAAACCATAACTCAGGCTGCCAATGATCAGACATACCTCTGTGTTGTTTCTGCAGCTCTGAAAAAGCTCCTGTTAAAAAAGATATATATGTGTCACAAACAGGCCACAAGGTTATATTAATATATTTCAATACAAAATGTGTATATAAAAACAATTTTCACGGTATCACCATACAGGTAATGTTACCTGTAACTTCCTGATCCGCTCCCCATCATCAGGCAGATCAATCAAACCGTCAATGTTCACCTCCTCTGGCATGTCTCCTTCCTGAGGTAAACATAGACACATTAATGCAAAGAGAGTATTTGTGAGTTGTTATTCTTACTCTGAACAAACATTTATTATTCACCTGGATTAACCTGTTAAACTCTAAAACTTCAGCCCATACATAACACACATCTTTAAATATCTTCCTTTATAGTATTGAACATTAACAGACAGATCTAGAGTCAAAGTGACTTGTCCACACTAAGATTTGTGAATGATCTAAGTGGATACAAAAATACTTTTACCAACCTCCTCAATAGGTACACGTGTTCAAAAGCTCGTCGACAAAAATGTCTTATCAGCCAATCACATGGCAGCAATGACAGCAGCAGCAACGAGGACTTATCTATCATGGTAATATGGGCGAAAATCTTTGAGGAATGTTTTCAGCTCCTTGCAGAAAGATTTAAGGCAGTTTTAGAGGCAAAGAGGTCTAACAAGGAAGCTGATGAAGTGGTCGTTGATTGTTCAGAAGTCCAAAACGAGGATGTAAATCTGTGGTTAAGAAAATCTATATTTTTGAAATACAATATTTGCCAAAATTATTAAAACACTTGACATATTTAAGATGTTTCAGTTGTTTTATTGAATTGGCCATTAAAATATCAATAAAAAAATGAAGCACCTCCAAAGCAATCATTATACCATTATGCTCTATGTTCCCGGTCCACCTAAGAAAATCCCATGCCGGCACATTAATTCTCTTTCAAATGCAGAGGTGAGCACAAACAATATGACTGGGAACAAAATGCTGCGACCTCAATGTCCTCACAGGCTCTGTTGTTGCCAGTTCACACCACGACACAGTGGGTGACATTTCAAAAAGATTCCCCTCTGGGAAACATTTTCAAGTTTGTGTTTTCAGCTGCTCAGATCAGTTTCTGTTTAATGGAAACAGAATTTAAAGCCTCTAATTTGTTGGCGACTTAGCAGCCTGTTAGCACACTGTCATAATGTCAAATCCTCTGCAGAAGTTCTTTTAATGCATTTTGAGCAAAACCCATACCATAATATTTTAATGGGGAGGGGCTTAGACAGACTGAATATCACAGAGATAGGAATGTAGGACCATCTGGATGACTGTACTCATGTGGAAGTGCCAAAGAGGTGTGAGAGCTACATCTGAGGTATTATTTGACCATAATAGCAAGACTTTGGTGAACTATCATTTCTTAACGCAAACCTGTGTTGTCTACTTCTCCTCATGCAACTTTTGTTAGTTTGCCAGGGCATGAAAGAATGAACAAAGTGCCTTTCTACCCTAATGCAGTTCTTGATCATGATATGTGAGCTGGAAATAAAAACACATGCACAAATAGGATCCAAGAATTCCTGCATGTGTAGCATAAATCTACGAGAAGTAAAGAGTTTGGAACCTTGCCTCTGAAAATTTTAATGTTCTGCAGCTTAAATTCTCTGATGGAAATGAAACTCTGACAGAAGTCCGGTCAGAAATATTTTAATGCCCCTTTATGAATAATAAATCCTTTACATTTAATGTTGCCATTGAGGGATCAGCTGCTCTTTGATGAGAGAAGACACAATATGCTTCTTTTCGAAAATGAAATTTGTAGACAGAGAAATCTGTGTTTCTTCTAAAATTTATTTAGTATGCTGGTTCACAATGGGATGTGATGCTAAGTTGTTGCCCCAAGAGCTTGTGTTTAATGCACAGATGTTGAAAGTTCAATCTTTAGCCCCTGCTGTTGTTGGCAGTATTTTGGTTTCACTTGTGTACAACATTAAGAGGTGGATGCATGTACTTCATCTTTATAAACAGTTAACTAGTTTCTTACAGGCCAACGTACACAAACTTAAAGATCTCTATGTGGCACAGAAACTGCATGTGTGTGACATGCACCTTTATCAGGTATTAACACTGGATATTTTCTCTGCTCCAAACTCTGAGTTCAGCCTGAACATATTTCCTGTCCATCATTTTGAGGCAGTACAGAACAATGTTCACGTAACACTGCAACAGTGGCTCTTTCTGTCCAAACAAACAGCCATTGTACCAGCTAAATGAAGGGACAGAGGCAGCCGCCCATCCACAACACGCCACACCATACTTCTGCTCTGCTCAGCTCTGCTCCGCACAGTTTGCACCATTACTCAAGCTCCTGACACAAACAGGACACCAAGCATCTCTACAGCTTACTCAGGCAGGTCAGTCCCTCTTCAGGAGGACGTTTTAATGTCTCACATGACTTTGTTCAACTACATGAGCAGCTATTTCAAGATACTGGAGGATAAGGTTGATTTTCTAAGCACATACAGGAAAAACTCCAAACAAACAAAGAAACTGAATATTTCGATCAGATTTTCCATCAAGCTATTTTAACATCATACCAGCTTGGTTACTTTTGGTAAGACTCTCATGGGGAAATATAGGAATGATCGTCATGTTTTACCAGCAAAAAGACACAAGCATCACTCAGGGCACAGTGGGAGCACAGGGTGATGCTTCCCCTCACAGCACTGATAACAGGTAGCACTGCCACATCAAAACAGATATATAACCTTTAAATCATGTTCAGGGTATCAAACTCCTCCAATAACTGACGAAATAAAAACTTTGAAAAGTATGGTACTTGTGCCAATGGTATCTTGTATTTTATCCATCCCTCACTTTCTTGCCTTGTTGGATAGAAAAGAGGTTTCAAGAAGCACAAACTCTGTGCTTGTAATGTTTTATAACCTTATCTAAAGCTAAAACTGCTGATCCTTTAATTTTACCCTGTCATTTAATTGAGTGTACATTTTATTTATTCATTGTTTTCTTACATTTTATTCCCATTTAAACTCCTGTTACTGGTAAATTCTTCACTTTGTTTTTGTCAATGATGGCAATATTTTGGGAAAGGTGTCAGACAGTTTCCGACTTCAAACCAATGCCACATGAGTAACTTGCTGTTTCCATAGCATCAATCAGTGAGTGTAAAAGAACAAACTAAAGTGAGTTTGAGACAGTCTCACTACTGTCAGCTTTTTATCTTTATCCTGATAAGAGTCAAGCTTTTTCACTACATCTGACATTTTTCAAACACTGCTTCCTGATAAGCCGGCGCTCTAACAAAGACCCCTGTCCCGTTTGTGTGGTTCTCATTCCCCAGTGTGAATAAAAGAGTGATACTGCACAGCAAAGTTTCAGGAGCAGGCCCACACCTAACAGAGCGTTTTCAGAGATTCTTGTCAATTCTAGCCTCTTTCTCTTTCTCTCTTTCCCTTTTCATTCTCACACTCTGCACCTTCTTCCCCTTTCCCCCTCCTCTTTTTTTGCAGAGTCCCACAGGAGTTTGCGGAGTCCAGAGCAACAAATCCCTGAATGAGCTACCCCAAAATAACAACACCAAGTCAATGATCACATAAACTAGTAGTTTACAGGATCAACTTCTTTGACTTAAAGTGGGTGCACAATGATTTCCCATATTTTCAACATGGGCATTGGACAGGCCTTCAAAGGGCTGACCAATCAGAGGGAAGGGGGTTTGTGGAGCAGGAAGCCTGAAAGAAGCAGCAGTTTTAGCAAAGCATTTTCAGACAGAGACTGAGATATAGTGGGTGTTTTGTTTGTTTGTTTGTTTGTTTGTTTGTTTGTTTGTTTGGTAAAATCTCATGAAGACATTGCTAGCATACCAGAGAGGCAGTGTAAAGCTTACAAAGCTCAACACTCTCTCTCTCACTTACCTCATTGGTGCGGACAAAGGTGGTATGTTGTGGTCTGACCTGTCATAGAGGCCAATCTATTTGGTTTGTTACATTAACAGAAACTTATCCCACTATCACCAAAAGAACAGATTAGATATACTGAGTCGATTTAATGTGGGACAAGCTTCAGAGGAACTCTGACACTCATGTGGGGGCTTCCAATGAATTAAATGTCATCATTATGAAAATATCTGGCTCTCACATCACCCCCCGCCCCTGCATGACTCCTCCTGAGACACCCTGAATCCAGCCAGCTGTCTGACCAAACACATGATAAGTGTTTATCTCTGGGGAGCAACAACAGCACTTTCCCTCGACTGTTATCATCCATCCCCTCTTCGCCTTTCTCATTATTCATCCTCATCTCTGTCCCACACTGCCCATGTAAGGCAGAAAACCCAAAGACAGACACAGATCTCTGAGGGGGGACAGCTGTGGGCCTCTGGGTGCTTAGCCTTGTAAGGAGAACAAGCTGCCCCACCTCTGCTCCTGTAAATCACACTCTTCATCAAATCTGACAACTATTATGTCATAGTCAAAGTTTCAGTATTTCAGTATTTCATTTCACTCCAGGGAGAGAATGCTGCAGGATGTTCATTCAAGTTCTCTGTTCAGTTGTTGTGTATTTTAAAAGACAGAACAAAAATGAAGCAGATTAGTTGTGGGAGCACACTGGGCTCCAGCACTGACCTGTCCCTCGTACAGCCGGTCCAGACAGTCGTCGATCCACTTCTCCACATCCAGCCGCTTCTGCAGCTCCTTTCGGTTGTACTTGACGGTGACTCGCGCGTGTCTCTTGGGGATGTTCCCACTGAGACCCTGACACAAGTCCAAGTCTGATGACTGAACCCCCTCCAAGTCCTCTTCGGTCCGACGGTCCGCTGCCATTTTTTAGTCTGCACCAGTCTGACTGGTTTCTCGTCTTTTTACGCACAGCTCAGAGAGAGAGAGAGAGAGAGAGAGAGAGAGAGAGAGAGAGAGAGAGAGATCAGCTGACAGGGGTGTTTCAGGAATTTATGTATTGAGCTTTCTATGTAAATGCTGTTCCCCCTCCCTCCTTCTGTGTAATGTTTATTTGGTTTACTTGCTCCTGCCCTCTGCAGCACCTAAAAAAAAAAAAAAAGAAAGACTGAAAGAAAAACAAAACATTTTTAGTCTTGATGTCAGCTTTATCTCCTTTTGTTAATGTTGGACTGCCTTTTCCAGCTAAATTCCTCCACCTTTTCCTCAGAATATTAATCCTAAACTTTATGCAGAGACTTACTCTTGCTTTAACTGTTTTAAATGTTTTTGATTACTTTTTCACCAGCAATTACTCTTTTAGTTAATCTTAAATACCATTAGGGGCTTCTAGGTTGTTATTTTGAAAAAAAAATCTTTGTGATCAACTGTGTCAAGACTGCTTGTTGATGATATTTTTTTACACTGTCAAAATTCTCAAACCATCAAATTATTTCCTTTTATTTTTCCGGTCGAAATATTTCTTCAAACCATGTATGAGTCACACAGTGTGTTTGGAGTTAACACAACCTTTAAAAAAATGAAATTAAAATAATCAAAATAAAAACAAAATTAAGTGAAAACTTAATGTAAAAAGAAAAACCTGAAAACATCTGTGAGATTCTTTTTTCTCAAGGAACACATTAGCTCAACATAAATAACACAAGTGTTATTGGTAAAGACATGGAGAAATAACTCAGACTGCAGTCAGCACAGGACATGGATGATAATTAAAGAGGGTGTGTCTGTTTATATCTCAGTTTATCAGTCTGACTGACAATGTTACAAACACAAACTGTTTAAGGCTGAACATCAACATGGACCAGCATGACCTGCACATCCTGTAAACAGCTTTATTCCTGCAGAAAGCTTCAGAAAACTGTTCTTTAGAGAGAAGGATGCAGTCTCTCATCTGATATTCAGAGCTTTAGAAACAGGTCAGGTAATCCAGTTTCTGATCCAAGTGGTTTAATCTTCTGTGTTATCAAAACTTGATGAACAAAAGTTTATGCCTCCATAATTTTACCAACATTTTGTCATTTTTGGAACAGTTAAACAAATCACAAAGTAAAGGATTGATTATTATTTCTATTCCTTTTTTGTGAAAATAAACAAATAAATAACTTTTTTTCTGAAAAGTCTTCTTGAATTTTTGAAAATAAGCAAAAAAAAGATACAAATTAAAGAAGGTGGTATAGTATTTCCCGTCATTTTTTAAAATCGTGTCATGTTGTGACCCAGTACGCTGCCACTAGAGGCAGCTGTTCATCATCACTTCATCACCAGAACAGGACTAGCAGCATCATGTTTGTGTGTTTTATTATCAAGATATGTAATCCTTTTGGTAATAAAGCTTTGTAGAATATTTCCAATGTGGCCAGTCAAACATGTCAGTGGAGTTAATGTTGAAAGATTTTGACACCATAAATATTTTCATTCACCCCCTGTTCATAAATAAAGCTGTATTGAAAACATGGTCTGCAGCTTTTTGGTTGTCATCCATACAGTGATGTACTGAAACAGTACTTACCCTTGTGACCCCCTTAAATGTGGCTAGAAGTAAGTTGATTGGCACAAACAAATTATTATGAGTAATTTAGCTCAGATGTTAAAAAGAAAAGTCAACTACTGCTCTCTTTGGTCCTCTGGAAGTAATATAGGCATTTATTTTGATTTTTCCAACCAACAGCCCGACTACATAAAGTGACCATCAGATCCAGACACATGCGTATCACCCAATTATCTTTGGTCCACATTGCATATACTTATCTATTGATGTGTACATTATCTTATTTTTAATTGTAAACTAAAATATTTAATTTACAATTCAATATTCTACAAATGACATGGGAGGAAAGGTGTTAATTTCATGGCTACTGGATACATTTAGTCAATTCTCAAGTTTTTTATTGAATTTTATTAAATGTCTATCAAAGTAGTTTTAGTGTGTCATGCATAAGTTTAAAAAAAAGTGCGTACTGTTTTCATTTTGGGGGAAAGCTAGATATCATCATTTGTGCGTATGCATGTCCTGATGACGTTTTATTAATGTTTGCAGTGTGAGAATATATTCAAGTTAGAACATATTGATGAAAACCAGATTTGTGCCTCAGACATTTGTACAAACGTTAAAGCACATATTTGAGCATACACACTGTAAGAATATAAAGCCCTACATCCATGGATAAATTCACACACATAAGACACTGAAATTGAGAGTTGCATTAAAGCAAAACTTTATTCGACATCACAAGCACAACATGATGAAATTAAATTAATGAAAATGGAACGGAACATAAACTTTGGCATGAACACAAAGATGGCACATGAAGAGCGGTGTGACCAGTAGTAAATAAAGTTTCAATATAAATAATAGCACTGGCTGACTTTCTTTCTCTTTATATCCCTGCTCTGAATCTCTTTGGGATATCTCACACAGCCTTCACCTCAAAACATCACGCGTCGGTCTTCATTCAGCATCATATAAATAGATCTCTACATCTGAGACAATCAAAGTGGAGCCATAAACGCAGGTTTTCAAATAAATAAATAATATAAAGAATAAAAAATGATGGTGCGCACAATAAGGAAAGAATGGCCAAAGGAAGATTGAAAAGCAAAACAAAATATCTGGTCAAAAAAAATGAAAAATAATTAAACAAAGTGGATGTATCAAAAACAATCAAACATATTTTTTGGGCATTTTTCCAAAAGTTTGTCAGAGTTTCGTGCTGTTCTGTTTTTGGTTTGTGTTGTAGGTCCTGAAAAGTGTTTCATATTTTTGTTTCTTTGGGTCTTTAACATGGAAGAGCTTTGCCCCGTATACATTTAGAATAATCTTTGTTTAAAGTCTTCATCAGAGAAGTTCATTTGTAATATTTTGTTTCACATTTTTGTTTTTTGTTTTTTTCTTCAGCATGAGCAGAGCAGGTTCAACTCATGGTTTTTTGCCCCCGTCCTCACTGTGCATGAAGAGAGAGGAGCAACAAGTGCTAATTTCATTCTGCTCCATATCAGTGTTTTTTTTCCGTTTCATCTCAGTCCTGGAACAGAGCCCAGCCCGGCCTCGTCCCTCCACATGAAGTCCTGACGCTCCCCTCGCACCAGACTGCTCTCCACGGGTCTGAACCCAGAGCGTCCGTCAGGGCAAAGTGAGAGGCTGAGGCGAGCTGTGCTGTTGCTGATCTTGAAGAGGCCGTTTGGAACAAGGAAGGAATCTCTCTCGCTTCCCCCCAGGTTATTCACTGTCTCAAAATCGTTGTAGACTGCACTGTCGCTCAGCTGCTTCCTCCCTTGCAGCCTCCTCCTCCTCCTCAGGAAGATGATCCCCGCCACCAAAACCAGCACCAGGATGGAGAGGATGCAGGAGACAGTGAGGGTGGCTGAAGATGGCTGTGTTGACTGACGTAAAGCTGGTTTAAAGCTGGGCTGTAGTGTGAACTCACAGCTGGGGCCCATGAAGCCTTTGGGACACTGGCACACAGGCCCAGTGAAGTGGGTGAAGCAGGTGCCGCCATTCTGGCACGGTCGGGCCCCACAGGCATCAGAGCGCACGCTGCAGTTTTTGCCGGTGTACCCAAGGGTGCAGGAGCAGGTGTAGTCGTTCACGCCGTCTTGGCACGTCCCGGCGTTCTCACACGGGCTGGATGCGCAGTCATCGATGTTGACCTGACAGTTGGCACCGGTGAAGCCGGGCTGGCAGCGACACAAAACACTCTGACCCAGATCCAAACAATCACCTCCTGCAGAGGAGAGAAAAACTCAGGTCAGCATTCAAGAGATCAAAGAGGAGCAGTGGAGCCAAAGTCAGGTGTTAATGGGATTATATCTCACACTTTAACTCTATTAATGTAGGACTGCTAACTGTTAACAGACAATGTCCAGGAGGAAGCTATTTTTTTCCTCACATCCAGGGTTAACAAATGAAATGTTGTTAATACATGTTAGGACAAACCTGTGCATGACCAGATATCAGATTTTATACTCTGACTTTACTCCTTCTTTAGCATGGGTACATAAGCTGCTGAGGTGGTCGACTGGATACAAGCAGCTGTTATCTTTTTCCTTTATTTATCCACTCAAGCAGTTTGTGTTATAGATTCTATCTCTTTTACAGGTTATACTATACGTGTAATATATATTAAAAGCAACACTCTTTCTTACAAGTTGTAATAATGGCAATAATAATTATATCATTGAAATTTCTCAAAAAGTGCCACTGATTATGTTGGCTTTCAAAATAAATTTAAGTTCGTTTCTCAGTGTATTCAACTTGGCTAATGTGCAGTGGAGGCATTTTGTGAGCCTACACTCAAAAAACATTTTAACTAAACAAATTCATAAGAACTGCAGTTCTGCTTTTTGACCACTGGGTGTCGCTAGAGTAACTTCTGGCTCACCGTTCAGACAGGGCCTGTTGCTGCAGCGGTCCAGCTTCTTCTCGCAGTTGGATCCATCGTAGCTGGGCGGGCAGCGGCAGGTGTATCCTCCGGTCATGGTCTCCACACAGGTGCCGCCGTTAAAGCAGGGGCCGTCTGCGCATGTCATGGCGAGGATCTCACAGTTCTTACCGTAAAACCCCTGAGGACAGGTGCAGGAGTAATCGTTCTCCAAGTCCTGATTGAGACGGAGGGGTAAAGTCTGCTGTTAGACGAGATTCTGCTTTCATTCATTCACTTTACCATTTGGAGGGAATTTCTGTACAATTAGAAGAACCTAGGCTGCTACAGCATGACCCCACATTTGCACATAGGCCGACAGCCACACCAGATAAGTTTCTGTGGGACTAAGTGGGAAAATTCTGAAAAAATATTCTTTTATATATATTCTGAAAAAATAAAAACATTTCTGTATATTTTCAACTTTCAATAATTGTGCAATGGTTTAGTAGCAGACTGTTTTTGTCATTGGCTGTACAGCTAAGTTTTTTTTTGTTGTTGCTTTTTTTTTTTTACCCCATCTGTGGCACAGATACATATGAACCTGCACCTTTAATAGGAAAAACATTATATACACTCACATTGCAGCTGCCTCCGTTCTTGCAGGGGTTGCTGTCACACTCATTGGTCTCCAGCTCACAGTTGGTTCCGCCGTAGCCGGGTCTGCAGGAGCAGGTGTAGCTGCCCTGCCCCGTGTTGGTGCAGGTGGCTCCGTTGGCGCAGGGCTTGTGGTTGGTGCAGTAGTTGAGGTCCTGGTCGCAGAAAAGGCCTCCCCATCCCTCCTGACAGTTACACTGCCATGGCTGGCTGCAGGTTCCGTGGAGGCAGCCTGGGTAGCGGACGCACTCGTTGCAGGAGGGGCCCTGCCAGCCCATACGACACGTACAGCCCCCGGGGGCCTCACAGTAACCGTGCCTCTCGCTGCAGTCCGCTGAGCAGATGGCTGCAGAAGAGAGGAGGGTGTGTGATTACAATGGGCAATGTGTATATCACTCACACACACACACACACACACACACACAAAAACAACCCCCCCACCACCTCCAGTCTGACCCCAGCCCTGCTCCAGACTTCACTGTTGGTTAAGTATTAAGCCAAGCAGCTGGCAGGCACACTGCTGGGGAGAAACGCTTTCTTTTATCTTCTCATATTATCTATCACACACACACACACACACACACACACACAATGTTGTACACACACTTACACACACGTCACCTTGAAAAATGTTTGTGTGAATGTGTGTGAGTGTAATGGAGGCCAGTGCTTTTCACTCTTTGTATCAGACAACAAAAGGCAGATGGAGCTTCTTGTTAAACGCAAAAAGACACTACAGGATATCCACTCGGAGACAGAAAAATATTTTTGGGGCTCTGGAAAGTTCTGTTAGAAGTGTTTGTGTGTGAGTAAAACCGACCCTAAGTTTGGATTTATGAGAGTAAAAAAAAAAGATCTTCAGAAATTCCTCAACCCCCTTTTGTTTTTTAACTTATAAATTTCTAAACCCCCTCAGCTGTAAGTTTCTTTTCTTTATCAGGTGTACAGTGTGTCTATGCAGTGCTTTGTAAAATGTTGTAATGACGGCTTACGCTGTTGGAGGTTGGCACTTTTGAGAATTGTTTCCACAAGGATTTTGTTTGCAAGTTTAATGACTTTTTTTCTAGTTTGTTAAATGTTTTGGACTATTGTTTGCTAAAATATATATAAATATATGCAAGTTGTACTGAAATGTGTTATTTAAAAATGTTTGTTAATGCACAAAAAAGTGACAACATAGACAAAGTCCCATCTACTCTGAAAACTGTTTGTTGCTGACTTTGATGTTTGTTTGTTTGTCTTTGGAGAATTCAACTCACTTGTTTTCTTATAGGTTCATCTTTAAAAAAGTACCCAGGAAACAGGTGAAGGGCAAACGACAAACAGCAGCACTTAAGGAATTATTCTGACGCTTCACTTCAATGTGTGACCACTCACTCACTAACGTAATAACTTTGTCTGATTACTCCTCTTTCATCCAGTCTTGCATTAGGATCTTTTATCTCTATGTGAAATTTGTTGTACTGCTCTTCATTTTGTTTGAGATTTTGCATACACAACACAACACAACAGTTGTTTACTGCATACCACCAGTGTTGTAAACTTACGTTCGGAGCAGTAGTTTCCCTTCCAGCCCTCCAGACAGATGCGGTTTCCCTCCTCGTCGCAGGTGTAGTGTCCCAGCGTGTCGTCCCTCGGTCTGCAGTAATCCGCGCAGCCATCACCAAAGTAGTACTCATCGCAGAAGACGTGGTAAGAGTAACGCAGCTCGCTCTGCTCACCAAAGTGGACATCTTGGGACCAGTCCTCTCCGATGGCGAGTCTCCTGCGGGTCGCCAGGCGGCTCACGAGATTGTTTTGGTTATCTGCGGAGAAGAGAACGATGTATTTGATGGCGTAAAGAAGCTGCATGAGTCGGATGGAGATCATTGACCCTTTGGAATTTGATTATCTCGGCTCAAAGCTCTTAGATACATGTGAATCCGAGGGGTTAGACAACATACCTGTGTATTCAGTCGGAGATTCAGCATTCCAGGCTTCAATAATCAATGAGAAAGTCCCCTAAAAGAGGGGAAAAGAAAGTTGAGTGTTGGACAGTGAGATGACTCAAAGTATGGTCATTTACGCACTGAGAAACTTGAAATATATTCACACTCTAGTTTGCCTGAAATCAAAGAAAATATCGTAAAAGCTACGACTGTAAATTTTTCCTTTCAACACATCTGCCTTGTCTGAATGGTCTTTCATTTACCGGCCACTTGAAGTGAAAGGGCACCCTGATTGGTGCGCTGCTGGAAATCGACGTGTGATCGGCTCTGATGACGTTAGTGTGTCCGGTGCCAAAGGTGCAAGGTGGTTCCGCGGAGATCACATCCTCCGGGTGCTTCAGACAAATCCTGAAAAATATATGACAGTCCCTGTGTCTCCTGCAAATCCGCTGCGCCGTGTGAAAGGAGTGAATCTTCAGCTCAAAGACGCCAGAAGACAAAACCTGCGAGCGTAAACATAAATTAGAACCTGTGCGTAAAGACAACACGGAGATGTTGAATCAGTACAATCAGAGCCAAACTTACCACATTCACCAAAGCCAAAGCCAGGAGGTATCTTAGGTGTAGATGTGCCATGTTTATCAGAAATCGGCTTAAAAGTTCCAAGTAGATGTCCGCATTCGTCGTGCGTAAAAAATAGAAATATTCCCAATTGATGTCAAAGAAAACTCAAAAATGGTTTCATCACTCTGGACCTCGTGCTCCTGTTGTTGTCCTTAAATCCGTCTCTTCTCGTGATGGTCTTCTCTTCAGTCTTCTTGTCGAGTTTCTGGTGCGTAAAGATGCGGAGAGAGTTTTATACCCTCTGTTGCTGCGCGTCACCAGCAGGGAGGAGGAGGCGGGGCAGACCTCAGGGGAGCATCCTGACACAGAGCGCCTGTCTGGGGATTTAGACTGCCCAGATTACACCTGGTCGAATAGGAATATGCATTAGAAGCTGTTGCAAAGCAGATATGTTTATATGAATCTTAACTCACTGGAAAAATGTCAACAGCTGTGGATGACTGAGCTAAAACACCACATGAAGTATGCCAACGCAGAGTCTGCGAGAGGCGAAACTGAGCAAAATATCCAAGTGAAGTGATGCCAAGAACGTTTGAGCATATTTCATAACAAGAAATGTGGTCGTGGGGGAGTGATATGAGGAAAAAAATGGAAACATTTAATTGTAGAAAATTTGAACGGCTTTTGCCGGAAAATTTGGTAAAAGTTTTAACAGTTGGTTTGGCAGAAGATGAGTCAAGTCAAACTTCAGTAACCTTGAGCACTTCTTAGAGCTCATAGATCATTGTTCAGAAAGTTATTTTTCCTTTATGGAGCTGCCTCGGACGCTGAACAAAGATCAGTAGGAAGCAGAGAAGAATAGCAGCAGAACTTTTCTTTCTTTACACTCAACATTGTAATTGCTCTGACGCGTGTGGGGTGACAATAGAAGGGCAGCTAGGATAAGACCTCATTGTGCTTCTGGCTGCTATTCAGACCTCCTCTGTGCGCCCTCGGGTCTGCAAGGGAGGGAGGAAAGGAGAGGGGTGGAGGGTGTGTTGGTCGCGTGTGTTTCAGGGGGTGGGGGTCCTGCAGAGTTTGGACTATCATGTTGCTTTTGTCTGGACCTCATGCGAACAGCTGTATGGTAATCAACGGCACATGGTCGACCGTGCGCGGGGCGCCAAACCAAGCTATTGTCTCCCTAAGCGTCCATGGCGCACAGCTACACACACACACACACACACACACACACACACACACACACACACACACAAGCGCACGCTCTCATTAACCGTTTATTGATTCAGAGGTCTTTGCTGCACCTGTCGCTGGCAGGGCTAAGGTGCAGAGTAAACACACCTTAACTGTTATTTACACACACCAGCGCCCACCCTGACTGTTTTACATACTATCAGTTTTTAAATTGTGTTTTTTCATTAAATAAAATGAAGTTTGGGGATGTATGCTCTGGGGTTTTTTTAAGTTCAGGAAAAGACTGAGTAGTGTGTAATGTTTTCTTCAAGGTGACCAACGTGAGGAGAACATGTCAGTCACATTTGGACCTTTTAAAAATCCAGGGACGCAAACAAAAACCAGGTATTACCAGAACTGTCTGATATTTTGGTGGTGTGTTTTCCAAAACTATCTGGTCTAACCACCATGTGCGTTGCTTTATCTGATGTTTATGGCGGTGTAGGTGGGCGGAGCGCGGGTTCTCTATTGATATTCTAATAAGGAGCGCGGACGCGTGCCTGCAGTGGCCCCTTGTACACCCTGGCACGCTTTCCTGCAAAGAGAAAAAAACACCTAGATACGAGGGAGGAAACTTATTTCCCAGTTGTATGCAAAATAAGTAAGATGGCTGCAATGCTGTGAGACTTATTAAGATTACTTCCTTGACCTCAAAGTCAACCCTTAGTCCAGAAAAGAGACTTCAAAACTACAAGCAAGGACCTGAGTGGCATTTGTAAGTGGTCCACTTACAAAAATGGGAGCAGTTTCACCAGATTTGTTCAACCCATTCCTCAAAAATTGAGATACTTTTTAATAAAACAAGACTACAATTTGATATTGTTTCATCAGAATTTTGAAGGTTTGAATTTAGTCATCTTACCTCTTTGAGTGTATTTGGAACGAGAGGAAGAAGAGAGAGAGAAAAATGTGGAAAAATAGCAGAAAGAACAAAAAGCTGTAGTAAAGCTATATCTACTTTGTCACGCAGATATTTCACTTACATCAAAGAATAAACTTCTCAGCCCAGTCTAATGTTGAAATCTTTAAGTGAGACTTCATGAGGCTGAACATTTCTGTATGTTTGAAGGACCAATGTGTATGAAAAAGCTGCAAGAAATCGAGTCATATTCAAAGGCAAGCATCAGACCTAAGGTTCTCCACACTTAGCAGTTTCATTAAGCCACCTCTTATGGAAATCATTGCAAGTGAAAAAAGTGACACCATAAGTGTCTGTTCATGGTTTGCGACTGAAGAAAAAAAAGAGTATCCTGATAAAATAAAGAATTGTAAAATGAGCTTGACTTTTCATGAATTATGATATTAATCCATTCATCTTGGATTAAATTTAGATTAACAGAAAATGTGTCCCTTTCTGTCACTGAAATATACCGGAGTAAGGCTTCTTTATAAGAAGCTTCTTGCAGTGAAACTGAGACTCTTCGTAAATAGACGAATTGGTCTTAATCTGTGGGTGTAATAAGCTGAGAAATGATGGCGTCATCATGCAGGAGGGGTGGGAGGGATTTGTGTTGCCTCTGATCTGAGCAAATGGTCACTTCTCAAGTTTCCTTGGCTGTTTTTTTTTTCTTTTCCTCCTTAACAAATGTTTCACTCCCAGATGAGTCTATTGTCATGAGATGATCAGTTCTGATTTTGTTTTTTCACTGACACACTGCTAGTTAGGGATGGGTTAATTGTTAGCATTAGCTATTGGGCAATCAGATATCTTTCATTTTATAAAAGGCCTTGACAAACTTCAATATTTCCCCATGAAAGAAGACCAGGTACAATTATGCTTATATCTGTATTTCCCAGTTGTGTTTATAATAATTGATTCTGAGTGGTAAAAATCTCATAAGAGAAACAAACATGTTTTGCCATCATCTCGGGCTTAAAGGGGGAAACAGTATTGAAGGTGTGAGAGCAGCAAAAGGAGGTAACAGGTCCTGGCCATTTCTGATAGTGACAGGAGGAATATCCTGTCATACTAGCAACATTAACAATCTGGTGAAATAATCTCTGAGGTCTGTTGGCAGGCAAGCCTCTGTATTAAATATGTAAATATGTCTCAATGCCTAAGTTTTTTAGGGTTCTTCAACAGAGTGGTGAGAATAAACCGAGGGGCAGCCTCAGGCCTCAATAATTGAAGCCAATACAGAAGTGCTAAAAGCTAAAGTTTGTCAGGAGTCTTTAGGCTGGCTCAAGTGGTACCATAAACTACAAACACACTGTTTCTAATGAGCAGATTTACCATCAGAATTAAACATGTTTGTAGCCTGATTTAGAAAAAAAGACTTCAGTCTGAATACCTAATTTCTAAAACAGCAGTCACTTTATGAGGGGTACTCATGGCTGCGAATTAAGATTAAAATTGGAGTTCAAATGTTTAGTTTAAGATTAACTCAAAAATGCCAGAAACAACTTGATGTGTATCCACAACCAATGGCTAATTTATGTATTTGTATAAATTTCCCCCTTTTTCTGTATTATTTTTCTTTGCAGTACCAATAAATAATAAATAAATGACACTAGTTAAAGATCCCTGCAGGACTTCACACACATGACTAAACAACTTTAACACTTGTTACCACGAATCCTATTGCATTAGTGTGTGTGAGGGTTGGTTGGTGTGTATTGTGTGTCACATGTTCCTGTAGATCATACCTCCAGTACTGTAGGACCCACACACGTGGCCCCAACATCATCTCCATTTACCTTCCATAAGGCAGAGGCACTGAAGTGTCTATCTACAATAACTGCTATCTGTGTGTGTGTGTGTGTGTGTGTGTGTGTGTGTGTGTGTGTGTGTGTCTTTTTGTCAGGAGAGCAGATGGACAGTGCACCCTCATCTGTATTAGTTGCAGGAGCGTGACATGAGTGTGCCACAGGGCATGGGAACCAAAGAAGAGTCATGTCATCCCCCCTCCAGACCTTCCATTACTCTAAGTGGCCGGCATCTGCCTCTTCTTCCACCTCCTCTTCTTCAGCTCGCAGCAGCTTGGAGATCTCCTCCCTGAGGACCTGGGGAGGCGGTGGAGGAGAGGGGGAGCTGCTGCAGGCCTGGCCCTCACAGGCTCTCAGGGGAGAAGTTGGCCTGCTGTGCTGCCTCTGCTGCTCCAGCCTGCTGCCGTCTGAGCGAGGGACAAAAGGAGGAGTGGAGGGCTGTCTGGTGGGTGTGATGCTCTCTCTGTTTGTGTATGAGTGTGTGTGAGTTAGTGTGTACATGCAGCCTCATATGTATGCAAGTCATTTGGTTGATTAGTTGATCTCATTAAGATGCTGCATGCTGAATGGTACCAAAAATGCATGCAGCACCTCCCCATTAAGCAAATTTATGGGCTGAGACAAAGAAGTGTGAGACGTCTGAGGAAGCATTATCAAGCAAATTACAGAATGACAAAAACACAGGAAGAAATACTGTAGTATAAATGTTTTCTTACTGTCTGTTCCAGGTGGTGAAGTCAGTGGTTTGAAACATTTCAGGCTGTTTTTGTTTCCTCTGACCATCTGTGCCTACTCAGGCAGTCTACCTACGTATAGCCCTCCTATACCACATCTGTTTATAGTAAAACACACAGGGGTATTGTTATGTTATGTTCTTAGTGAGTCTGTTTCCAGGTTGTGAAATCAGTGTTTGTAACCGTTTTAGATCACACTTCACTTATGTTTCCTTTATTGTGTAAAGACCAAAAATGCATATTTACATGTTATGATGCAAGGATATATCCAGTATCATGCAGCTCTAATCACAAATGAGTTCAGACATTGTGCAAACTGTCAATAAACCAGCACCCTGCTGTTTCCACTGCAGAGTCAAGATATCCTATTATGTGCAGAATGTGGTTTGGTAATGACTTGCAGAAATTCGTCAGGTCTACCCTGAAAAAAGGACATGTCAGCATACCAAGCTCTTGGGTGTATTTATACGACTTGTACTTTAGCAACAGAGAGGGAAAATGTGCTTTAGACTGATAAATAAACTTAGACTAGACTTAGCTTAGACTTCCCATAGGGACCTGACACAACTTTATGATAAATGAAGTTGACACAGAAATACTAAAAACTGCAGACTAGTGTTTGGTTGAGTCAGCATTGCCAATATGGCATCTGCTGGCAACGGTCTCAACATGCTGTTAAGAGTCTTGAGAAAACCTTTGCAATGAATTGGTTTCATACTCCATGAATCAAAAGTTTTAACAGTAAGTTTTCACTGACTACAATGCCAAAAGAATGAAAGATCTCCTGGCTTTTAGTCAAGCAGAGTAGCGGAAGAATGGTCATTGAACTTCTCACATCCATCCACATCTTCAAGTGGACAACCTGAGCAACATTTGAAGATTTATCCACATGTTTGATGTGTGTTTAGGTGTGATGTCAGTCCAGCAACTCTAGGTCACTTCTGCACATGCCTTTGCTGCACCAGCAAAATTTACCAATTGCCCGGGAGATCTGGTGACTTCAAGCTCACGATGAGCAGAAATGAAGTGATGTTGTCCTTTCATAATATAACCTGATGACTAAAGATGGATGGATTGATTACACACACTTCTGTTATACTAATGATTCATTTTATAGTTTTAGCAAAAGGCTAAGGGCATTGAACTCTCTTATGCCATAGGCACTCTTTTTTTCCTCATTATCAAAAGTCAAGCTATGTTAAGCTGACCTCCTTTATAAAGGCAGAAATGTGACAATTATGGTTCTTGCATCCAATACTCTTTTTTTCGAGGGTCAAAAATAAAAACCCAAGTTTTTTCTTGATAAAATCCCATTGTCTTGTGCCTTACTGCTTGGTCCATAAAAGCTTTTTTTCAGTGTTTTCTTCACCACTGAGCATTCTTGAGGTTAACTGGATTTCTGAATCTGTAATTATTGTCAACAAGCTCCACTGAGACACACAAACTTAGTTTAAAGAAGGTTGATCTGGGTTATACACACCATCGTAAATGCACTACTGCTGAGTCACTTTTTATTTTATTTTTTCAGATCGTACATCCACAGCTCAATGTGATAGATATATTAAGGCAAACTTTGCTCTGGCTTACATCAAGTCATGGAGTTGTTTGTAAAGTAAACATGTGTCTTATTATTTGTAAATGTGTTAATCGTAAATTGTGATAGGCTTTGTTTATTATTATTGGTTTTTACTAAACTGACTTGCAATGTGAATTATTATTGTAACAATAGAGTATAAAGAATATATGTGTTGTTGTTTTTTTTGGGGGGGGGACTAAATCCAATAAACTTTTCATGGACTGTTTGAAGATTGTTTCATTTTTTTATCCAAAGTTTTGAGAAACACTAAAACATTTTGACATTTTTCAAGTCTGTAGAATCTGTTTAATAGGTCAAAAACACAATTTAACTGATCATGTTGTTAATTAAGAAAAAGTGTGCAAAAAACTATCTACGCTGCTTGTTATACAAAATCTACAATTCCATTGTTTCACATCTCTTTTGACACACACAGTTCATGTGCCTGAATAGATGAATTCACTGCAGCTTAAATGATGCCTCAAGCATGTTTATGTTTTTACTGAAAGACCCAGCTGCACTAATCAAGCCGTGCTAAGAAAACCTCCCAGTTTTAGGTGTTTGTTTTCATTAAATATCAAAATTAGAAGGCACATATTTGCTTCAGTTGTTTCCTGAGTCACAGTCAGATTACTCTCTGAGCACATGGAGCAAACAGATCAGACAAAGTGAGTCAGTGCTGGCATCAGAAATCCTTCCTGAAATAACAGATAAGATGAGGTAAATAAAGCAGAGTGCTTTGGCAGCAGCACATGGTTAATGACTCTTTTGTTGTGGCCTGAAAGGCGGAATAATAATTTTCTTAATCCCTAAAAACCTAAAAGCGTCAGATCTGCCTTCCTCCAATCCATACCTTTCCTCTGCAGCAGTAAACTGTCATTCAGCAGCTCCAGTGGCAGATGGGACATGAAAGAGGGAGCCAGGGGAGCAAGGGAATGAGAACAGGTGGGGGTGAAAACTGAAGAAAGGAAAAAGGGCACAGGGGTCAACTGGAGCAATAGAAAGGGGAGGAAACTTACATATAGACTCGAGGAGGGACTGATCGATGGATAGATTTTTTCCCCCCGTTTCTTTGTGCCTCTCTGAATCTGCGTTTCTTTGCACCAGATGTCGACTAACTGCAGAAACGTGAAAAATGCTTATAGGATCAGACACGGAGGAAGAAGACTGGAAAATATTTTGATTCTGAACATTAGTTCTGCTGATGCTTTGGGGTCATGGATGCATAAATTCATGAAGACTTGCACAAAGAAAATCAGCCCAGACTGGACTTTAGTAGTTTCATTTCACGTAAGTGTATGTTTGGGATAAGTATTTCTGTTTCAGCACCAGAAACATGGTTGTATTTTACTCTGAAGAGGTTAGGTTGCAGTTTTACAGGCTCTTGAAGTGAATAGCGTCTGTTCAGAAAGGCTTTAGTCTCAGGTTTAAGTACTCTGTAAAGAACTGAGGGTGAAGGCCTGGCTCATAATGTGAATACAGCTGCCTATTCAGGACCCCAGGCCCCCCCAGACGACATCAATGCTGCCCTCTGCCTCGTCACGATGGAGGAAGAAGTTGCAGCAGACTGTTGGACTCCCCAGTTTCCCTCCCCCTCTCCTCCCTGCTGCGGCACGCAGGGCCAGCCCCTGGCAGCTGTTTGAGGCAGAAGGGGAACAATGCAATCAGATTTAACTCAACCATTCTGTTTGTGTGTGTGTGTGTGTGTGTGTGTGTGTGTGTGTGTGTGAGTGTGTGTGTGTTTCATGGTAAAGAATGGCCCTACATAGATCAGGGAGTCCCCCCATCCTAAAATGTAAATGTCCTTTCCTGTTACATCAGTGTCAGATGGAACAGTGTTGTTTCATTAAAGTGAAATGATTAGCATTTGAAAGAAATCATAGCAACATGTCAAAACTGAACATTATTATCCTATGAAAATATCAGCCAAGTCCTTCAACAGTGTCAACCACAAACATCCATTAACATCCTCAAAACCCCCAATGTGTGGTTTTTGTAAAACAAACGTAACAAATTATCTGTCGTTGACAGTGGAGTTAAGAAATGTCGACTCGGAGTAGTAACAAATAAAGGCAGTATCTCGTCACTCATCGGGAAGGTCGTTCTGCCAGACAAAGAATCAGACCACGAAGACACACAGACCCAACAGCACCTGCAAAAGACGGACCCCTGTCGACGACCAAGTTCTCATCTGAACATTGTTCACCCTGGTAGCAGTGATCTCCACTGTCATCATTCTGTCTCTAAATCTCTGGCTGCGCTAGATTTGGATCATTTTAGCTCATTTGTTAATGAAGTATTCCTTTTGTTATGCCACTTTGTCTTTGTTTCCATTTATGCCTCAATCTATGTGCTGAGTTGGGATAGGATGTATTTTGTATACAAATTAGAGGTGGAATTTCTCACAAAAATGTACATTCAGCACATGTTTGAGATGTTTGTATGAGGCAGCATTAGATAGTGAATGGAGCAATATTCACACACTTCACCAGACACCTGAGTTACAATGATGATCAACTAAAAGTTTTGTTCTTTGTCCATTCATAAGAAGTAGATTGAGGTAGAAAGTATTATCTATACGCAATATAAGCATCAAAACATTGAGTCACAGTAGATGTGGATCGAAAAAAGAATCCCAGAGAGGATGAATAAAGTCATGATCAAAGCTTAGAGAAACTATATTTGTGGTATCATCAATAGTATTTTCAGTGAGATTACGCCCTTGACCAACAAAACTTCTAGACAATGCAACTTAAATGAAATGGTCATACAGCACATCCAGCAAATTATTGTCCATTATACTTGAAAGGAACTGAAGATGTCCCCACAATGTTTCTTCAGATTTCTGCAGGAAAATCATCATTGCCATCTAGTGGTCAGGAGAAGAAGTGTTATCACATTCACTATTTTATCTGTTTGCAACTTTACTGATGGGAATATTACACACAAAGCACATATTACAATGCATATTTGATTTTTCCACTCCCATTATTTGAAAGTCATTTCATGCTTAATAAAAATATTGTAATGAATCCAGACTGAATAACAGTTACAATCTGACATCTGGGACTCAACAGAGAGAAAAGGTTCAGGTCCCATGTTTGGCTTACAAAAATGTTTAATAATTTCCCACTGGCTAGTCCTGTAGCTACGAGCACTGTTGATCTTTTTTCTCTGTTGTCTGGTTGTGCACTACCCCTGCTTATTTCACACTGTCAATTAAACATAAGAAATAAAACCATTCTTGCTCGAACTGAACCAGGAAAGTTAAAGCACCACAACTTCAAGATAACTCTGCCATCATGAGCTGAGTCATCTTTTCTGTTCATTCCAACTGGGAAAAAAATGTTTCATTTTGACAGAAATTTTTGATCATGAAGCCAAGAATATTCCACATTTCTTACTGAATAATGTGACTGCACAAAAAATGTCACTGCAGATAATTCACACTGAACTAGCCTTTATCATGTGATCCTAGCATACAGACCTTGAAGCAGAGACCTCAACAAGAGTTTTTGTTTTATTTGTAAGTCCAGGTGGTCAGTGCTACCATTGAGCTTAACCGTCTAAATTTCTATTTTTCAGAACAAAATTTTTTAGAGTCACAGAGATGGCTTTGTAAAAGTGACAGACTCAATGTTTGTCAGTGACTTACAACACCCTCTACTGGTGAAATAATGAGGTAACTCATCTTCACTCACACCCCTCTCAAAAGGCTTGATCTCACTCTGTATGTGGCATCACAAACAGTGAGGAAGAGGGATGTAAAATAAAATTCTTACAAGGTGAGCTGAATGACCAGAGGGGTCATGTCGCACCAAGATGTGATTACATTTTAGATCACCAACTTCTCTCTTTGCACTCTCCTGTTTTATCCAGATAACTAATTAAACTGATCATCAAACGGACGCGAATGGGTTCAATGGTCATTTTTATTGATAAAAAAGTTGTTTATTGATACACATAAAAATATATAGTTCCTCGAGTCCCACAGATAATACTTCTGTGGAAGTGGATACTATCAGCCTGCTTGAGGCGCAAAGCTGAACCTTTGAAATCATAGGCAAACATGGCTGAATCCCTTGTAAAACTTAAAAAATAGTAATATAGGTATAATATATCCTAGTTAACAATTTTTTTTGTCTGAGTAACTTTATCTAACATTTGTTGAGGGTTTGTGTTGTCTTTGGAGTTGCCTTAATGTAAATGACGTGAACTTTGATTACGTAGGAAGCTACTCTTTTGCTAAATGGGAGGTAGACCATCAGACTTTCAACAGAGTTTTAACACTGATGTTAAATGTCAAAGGTCATTAACTTTGAACAGAATAAATCGATGAACTCTTGTCTTGTACCATTTTTTTATTACATCAACACAGTCTAGCTTTTGATTGACTGTGCCTGCCTCTGTTTAAGAGGAAAAAAATGCCATTTGTTGCTGGGACAAACAGTTCAAATATACAAGCAGAGGCAAATTGCACCACGTTAGCCATGTCCCACTTGTGGACTTGAACCTACACAAAGTACACCAAGCCTGACGAAGAATAATCACAGCTACGCTTAACATGGTTGTTTATATGAGTATATATGGAGTAATAAATGTTACAAAGCATCACATCTCCATTCCCTCTCCCCTCTCATCAAAATATGAACGGATAGATGGAAAAACGTACTGGAACCACTGAGCTAGACAAAGTAAGCACCTACCACATCAGAGGAAAGGATCCAAATAAGATCCAAAACATTTTAATGCAAAGCACTTTTGGGCAAAACATTTTAAAATTTAGGAGGAAAGTTGAAGGAGAGGAAAGAGGGGGAGCCAAGTTTGTTCATAAAGAAGTAGCTCAGCAAGGCAGCGCCTGAGAAAACCACCACTATGCCTGTGAAGCGTGAGGGTCCAGGTTCTTCTTCTGGTACCACTCTGGTCCTGAAAGGCTGACGCACCCTCTCCCATTGAGTGAGGATGGCGTGACGGGCTCCAGCCCACTGACCCGGTCCGCTCAGACGGTACTGATAAGAGGTGAAAGGACCCAGAAAGACCTGCAGCGCCAGTCTGGGGTCAGTCATGAAGAGCCTCAGCATGTTTGGTCGAACCCCCACCTGCTCGGCCAAAGAGTCCATGTAAGGGATGACTTCCACCTGGATGGGATTTCGCACTGAGCACTCAAAGCTGCAGAGGAAAAATAGTTCAAGAAGCAAGAGAAAAAAAATAAAAAGTATATATCATCTGTGATAAATCCAAAAAGCTTTATGGTTACTTTATTTTTTCCTCTAGGTAAACGTCTAGATTGAATTTTCTTTGTATCCATTTACATATGAACATTATTTGTGATTTCCTGTCATGTAATTTAAACAGTTAAGATAAGAGGGGAAAAACAGGTTTTTGGCTCACAATAAAAAATAAAAAATAAAAAAAACCCAAAAACATTCCATTAGTAGAGGAAGATGAGATGAGATGACAGGTAATGTTTTCTAGTTCTTTCTGGGAAAGTATCTCTCAGCCAGATGTAGAATATAATCCCTGCAGCATGCTCAAGGTTTATCTTTTTGTTACCCCTCATTCTGACCTGCCTGGGAAACTCTACAAAGTGAGGGACCCGCAACAAATCTTGTTCAGAGGCCCACATCACATACCAAGCTAGCTTCTTTTGTTGAAAAAGAGTAGCTGTGTAGTATTTTCTACAACTCCAACTATATAGTTTGTTTGTATTGCCTGTCCTGACCTTTTTTCTGCCAAAGAAGTCAGCATATGTGGCCAGGAATCAGCATGCTAGGTTTCATGTACTTGCCACATGGTTTCCAATATGTTCAATCTCCAGGTCTGTCCCTTCCATGGGGAGTAGTGGGCACGGCCCCATTATAAGCTTTATGCTTTGAGATATCTCATTCAGTCTCACAAGTTAAAAACAGATCTTGGGCAGCCTGTGCAATTTCTCTGTTTATTTCCTACCTCTCATGCATGATGCCTGTGTCATTAGTTATTTCCTTTCTCATGGCCTCTTCTGAGGGGAGTGTAATGTAGCCTGAAAAACAAAAACAATGTCTGTCAGGATATTGTTTTTAAAAGTAAAAAAAAAAAATTGACTTAACCTGATAAATACATAACGTCTACATGAATTTGCTGATTTCATGATATGTGATGGACCTAATATTATGGCAAATGACTTCAATATTCAATGTAACGGTTTTTAAAGGTAAAAAAAAAAAATTGACAGCATGCATATAAGCATCAGACTTATTAAAGGTTTCTGTGTTGCTCTTCACCTTTGAACACTCTTGTTGCCCAGCGAGCTTGTATCTCAGCCAGAGGATTGATTGCCCCGAAGCCGTGCACAAAGCCCACTACAGCCAGTGTGGGCCGGGTCAGTGAGGGAGGTACAATGTGTTTATAGAGAAGCAGCCTGTAGCCACTTTTAGCTTGGAGATCTGCAGGCAGGAAGGGGAAGCTGTATGTGTACCCCGTAGCAAATACTACCGCATCCACCTGAAGAGACACGTGACATAAGAATTCAGCAACACAACAGTGTGTCATATATAACAATCAGATACACAGTTCAACCTGACAGTTATCAGAAGTGTATTAAAACCAGACCTTGTCGAGGATGCTCCCATCCTCGAAGACCACACTGCACCCCCTGAACTCCATCACATTTGGTTTCACCTGAACACGGCCTGAGATTATCCTTGCTGGAAGGTCATCGTTCACCACAGGGATTTTTGAAAAGAAACTGACATAAGGAAAGAAGAGCTGTGAGAGTTTTGTGGTCAATATGCCGATCATCACAACCTTCAACAATACTGACATTTCAACTACAAATCTCAATGAAATAATAATATTATATTTGTTTATTTTAAAATTCTGGAGCCTGACTATTGCCGATGCTGAACTGGGATTTAAAAAATGCCCTGACAGCTTAAAATTTTCAAAATAATGCAGGCCTAAACATCAAGATCAGTGATATTAAAACTGAAGTTTATCACATGTAGATGTCAAACACTGACAGGGACCATTCAGTATAGCTTCAAAGCTTCACAATCTTGATGGATAAAGTTTAAGATGGAGCCCATCATAAATTATTCTGATCTTTCGTTTTAAAACAGCTACACCTGTTCATGTTGCTTAGCATTTCTCTTACATCACACAGGGTTAAGCCATACCCTCTGTTTTGGTTTACTGATATACACTCCCTCATCAAAAAATTACAAACCTTTCATAAGCCAAACAGTAACTTGATAAATAAATACAGATTGTTTGATTCGATGTAGGCATGTTGCCTACATAATCCCCAAGCTGACATTTGGACAACACTATGAAAACAAAGATATCATTGAATAAGTCCAAACCTATGTTTTGGTTCCAGGCCGTATAGTTTATGGCAAACTGCACCATTTAGCATCTTCTGTATCGTGTTGTTGATCCTCGAGGGGAAGAGCGTTCTCATGATCACTGCCATTCGAGATGATCCTATAAGATCAGATGGGATCCCCCCTTGTCCGACCCGTCCTACTACCCACGCCCCTGTCCTAGTGCTGAGGTAGACCTGCAGAAAGATGGTTCACATTCATGTGCTCACCTTTTCATTTAGGTATACAGACATTAAAATCTCACAATAGAAAATGTCTGTGGTTTGGCTGTCATACCTTTTTAGCAACTCTGCTGATGTCTACGGCAATATCACCTCCAGAGTTTCCAATCCCAATCACCAGCACTCTTTTGCCCTGCATACCCTCAGCACTGCGGTAATCCCAGCTGTGGAAATATCTGCCCTCAAAGCTCTCAATGCCTTTAAAAAAGATTAGATCATGGAAGTAACATTTAAAGGAGATAAAACAGCAAAATACTGAATAAATTGACTGTGCTACCTGGGAAGTCTTTGAGCGGCAGGTGAGGCTGGGTGAAATGTCCGGTGCAAACTATGATGGCATCAAAAACATGAGTCTCCCTCCGACCCTGTCCGCTCTCTGTGTCCACCTCCCACTGGCCTGTAGCGTTGAAATCTGCTCTCTGCCTCACACTGAGCACGGTCATCTGTGACAAGCAACCACAGAGGTGACATCACATACTCAGGTATATGGATAAACTGATAATAACTATGACTTATTCACATTAAAACCTCAAAGCAAAGTGCCAAAGGATTGTAATGTGAATAAAATTGTGGAATTAAACGAAGTATCTTGCAAACAATAGCATAGGATTTTAAATACATCACTATAAGAGGTTAGTTCATCAGTCTTCCCCCGGTCAATAGTGAGGACATTCAACTGAGGGGCACAGATTACAGAAGACAGTCTGTATTAAACTCTCCGAAAGGATAAGTGATTTCAACTCTCTCTTTGTTTGATGATCCCCACTGTTCAGAAAACAAGCTCTTTCTCCAGGACCCTCTTTTTTCAACACGGAGAGTTAACATTGCTGCTAGCCCCGGGTGCAGTACTTCAGATAACTGTAATTCTGATAGCATATGTTCACTAAGTGCAGCATGTCACAGAATAAAGTCGCCCCTGTTGATTGAGTACGACAGGCAGCCATTAGCAGTGATTCCTGAAAATGCTGACCCATCATATTTTGTGATGATACAGATGTTAACCCCTCCTATAAAAACAATTATTCATGTGCTCAGACCTATGCCATTCTCCAAGGAATGGGGCTTCAAGCAATTTCCTCATGAAGGTCCAATCCTCAGCCCTACCCTTGGACCAATCCAAGGTTGCCTACATCAGCTCCCACCTGAGCCAGTGCAGGGTGGAGCAGAAAGATAACTTTGAGGGGGGAAGCAGCAAGCATTTATTAAGCTGATCTAGGGGTGTATATAAGTTTTGCACTCTTCAGAGGTCCTGCACTAAGGCCGCTGAGAGTGTGAGAGATCCTGCAAATCTTTGGGTGGTTTGAGGACTGACCGGACTCTTATAATCTTTACTCTTATTTGGACATCTGTACTCATCAGAGGACTAAAGTCACTGTAGCTGAGACTGAAAACAGTTGAACAATTTTCATGAGTCAAATTCACAGAATTATTGTAAACCTGAAATTACCTGAAATTTGATGTGGGACAGAAGATTAAAGGTCTGAGCGTACAGCCGCAGATACTGCATCAGCTCAGAGTGGTGCATGTTGTTTGCCAGCTTGGCCGGAGGGGGGAAGTCACTGTAAGCTGCCATCTCTTTGGAGCTGTTGATGATCACCGACTCGTAGATGTTTGCCCTTCCAGGCTCAGGCTTTTCCTAGAGATTGAGTGGAGACCAGATGTTAATCATTTCATTGGTTCAGTGGCAAATATTCATAAAGTATTTTTAAAAATTCATTAAGATTTCATTATTTCTGGTTTAGCTATTAGTTACTTGTTACAGTATAGGCACAATAGTATTGACTATTTTCCACACAAACCAGGGCAGTTTGTGTTTTCACAATCAGCATCAGCAATCTCCGTTTTAGCTGCTTCTTGTCACTGCACTGGCATTGAGTTTAAAATAGCTAAACATTAAATACTTATATTCAGAGCCACTTGTCCAGCGTGACATTCAGAGTTGGACTTTGTCAGGCATTTGTTCTTTACATTGTATAAAAGACAGATTTTTTTTAAAAAAGAAAGAAACTAAGTGCCAGTGAAATCTTTGAAATTCCGAAGGAAGAAAAAGTTGTTAGCTGAAGACCGCATCCTGCTTTTGTACAGTCTATGCTCTTCGGAGACCTCACAAAATAAAGATGGTTGCTTTTTGTGTTTTTGTGCACACTGTAACACACAACCTGCTCTGAGAAAGTTTGCATTCAAGCAGTGCATTAGTATGAGCTTATTCATTTAACAGAATTAACTCTTACCTTAAACCTCCAGAGACCTCCAATGTCATGGCTGCTCTCAAAGCAGGTGGGCTCCAAACCTTCATCCAAACAGGCCTTGATGCTGGTCAGACCAGAAACCCCAGCGCCGATCACCAACACCCTCTGCACCATAGTGGACAAGAACTACCACAAGTTGTTGCTGGAGTGAAAACCTGAACAAAGGTGAGGAAGAAATGTTGAAGGGGTTTCATGAGGACTGTATAAAAGGCTGAACCAGTTTCTGGGTAATTTATTTGAATATCACTTGAAACTTTTGCAGTCAATCACGGACACTGATATCAACTCAGATGAAACAAGCTGAAAGAGGACTTTCAAAGTGATCTCGAATCTTGTTTCTCGATACATATATGCCTGAGGAGAGGAAAAGGAGAAGTACAGAGCACAGGCTTAAACTAAAGCACAGCAGTTGTGCTGCATGGATCTGTTCAAACCTGAGTCTATCAATAAAATGAAGAGCCTGGTTACATCTGCTCTGCTAGATGAGGGTAGATGAGCACTGGTAGAGCATAACTAAGCTAGGAACAATTCTCAGAACACTGGGTCGTGAGTAGCACTCAATATAACTGGTGTAACAGTTTAACTGGTGCTGTATTTACTGGTGACAGTGCTTAAGGGGTATGACCTTGCAGGAACATTTTGTCAGGAAATGAAAACACAGGAGTACTTTGCTTGTATTTGGCTCTGTGTTCAAGTAGACATGGATGATACTTAATGACAAAGACTGTAACAGTTATCATACAGGCTATGATATATGATATTGGGTTAAGTATTCATGAGTTGACCTGATTAAAGCAATACATGAAGTGTCACTTTTTGTTCAAAAATCAAAATGACTGATTTCTTTCAAATCTTTTTTTCAGCAGTTTAATTCATTTTTTTGTCCAATGCAAAAAAAAAAAAAAAAAAAAAAAAAAGTAACAATGATAAATACAAAACGTGTGAATGTTACTTTGGATTTTCCCCAGAAATGATCGATTGGGGGCGCCCTGGAAATGGTGTCGATTTTATTTCCCATGTAGGTTAGTGCCAAATCTTTACATCGGTAATTTGAGGTTACATGTTGCAAGTCCGTAACTTGGTCTTTTATTTAACAGACTAATGATATTTATCGTGTTTACTGGGGATGTTGTTCATGTCCATATGTGGTCGCGCATTCACATTTCTTCTCTTGCGCACAGTAGAGAGCCGCCCTGATGCGTAAACAGACAAACGCACATACAAACACTTACGCACACATATATCGTACGAGAACACTGCAGAGTGGAAAAACGAAATAAACAGAAAAATTAACTTGTTTAAAGCATCCAGGGCCCCTATATCAACATCCACAACAATGCTCGTCTTCTTGTTTTTCTATTTGAAATAAAAATGTCTCAACAATTCTAGGAATTTAAACATTTTTTGCTGTCATTTGAAGAAACAAAAGCAAATGAATCCGAGTGTGTTTTTGTAAACACTGCATGTACTTTTTTAGAACGGCTGAAAACAACCCTGAATGCCAAAAAAAAGTATTCACTCTGCAGGTAGAGAGTAAAATAATAGCCTATACAACATCGACTGAGTTTACTTCATGAACTGCATCTCTGTATTCACCCCTTCATAGTCAGAGAGTACTTTAAAGCCGCACCTTCAGATCCTAGTGGATCTTTCGCTAGTTGACCCAGCACCAACAAAACAGTTACACCAGTTACTTAACTCAACGTTACAAAATGAGTTAACAAAGTTTACTTGTTGTCACGGTTCAAGCAAAGCGCTCCATAACTATAAATAAATGCATTACCTCGTCGCTTCGTATCCGTTATAAAGTTGTCTTGAAAAAAGAAAAGCGGTGTTAATCTCTTCTTTCGCATGTAAACTGTGACCCTATCTTTATGCCCACACTCACACACTTAGAGGCGCGTCCTCGCTAAATCCGTCCCATACCGGTCTATGGGCTGTTAAAGTTCACGTAAGGTCACAAAGAAGCGTCTGACTTCGAGTTTAAAAGTTACCATCTGAGAGCTCTCTCTGTTTAATAAGTACCACATGTTTCAGGAACAGGGAAACGAAGTCCAGCTTGTTAGAAAATCAGTGAGAGCTGTCTGCTGCTGAGATTTTCTGTTTATTCAGTGTGAAATAAAGTGTTGTTTCTATCTAAAGTGATTCTAAATAAATCAAAAGATTTCTGTCATCCTTCTTCATATAGATTTTTTTCTTGACACAGTGAAGATTCTGCTGTCAGGCATTTGATCTGAAGGTTCATACACGCAGTCTGATGGTCACAGTGAGGTTGTACCTTGTTCACAATACATGTTCTCCAACCTGTAACACAGACTAGGATGACTCAAGAAGACTCAAGTTTTTCGCAGATCTCGGGTCACAGACAAACTTACAAAAGTCTTTTCGGACTTTGAATGTGCATCCGACAAGGTTAAAAGTATCTTTGCCTTCGCAATTAGAGACACTGATTGCCAGTTGGGGAGATGGTTGCATGGTCAGATATTCCATCCAAAAAAATGCAGAGTTTAGTGGGGGAGTTTTTTCTGGGAAATAAGTGTAGCTCTCCATCAAGGGTTACAGGGCTGTAACCTAATACATTGTTTATTCCAGACATATCAACTGGATCAGTCCAGATCATCTTTAGCCATATCCAAAAGACCAATTAAAGTCAGTCTAGGTTCAGACTGTCTGTAGTTTTGAGTTACACAGTAAGGACTCAACTTGGATTCTTCTCTGGTGACTGAGACTAAAACACTGATGGCACAAGCGACTCATATTCAAGATTTAGAGTCTGCAAAACACTGTTTTCTATTTCACGACTGACACAACGTCCCAGCTTCATTGAAATTGGGGTTGTACATGTTGACCTTTCATGAGAGAAGTGGTAAGACAAAGTCAGCTTGTGTTTTGGGTGAAACAGAACAGGGCAACTTACATCCTTTCAAGACCACTTGAGTAATGTTCAGGTGTGAGTCTGCGGTGAGAGTCTGAAAGTTTCACTGTTTCTAGAGCAGGTTAATTTTTATTTTCTTACACAGCCAAGACAACAAAGCCATCCTGGTGCTTTGCTCTTCCCACACACCTGGCTTCCATGCAACAATGAGAGCTAATAACAGTCACATGAGCTGCAGAAAAACAAAGCCAGAGAGTGGTTTCGGTATTTTGTCTTGGCTGAAAGTGACCATGTGACCTCTCTTTCATGAAGACCTCTTTGATTAAGATGTCAGCATGTGAGAGGCAGCCAGTTGTCACAGCTCAGTGTGTAAATGTAATCACTGTAATGGCTGTACTCATGCGCTTCATCCTGTATATCTGTGCATCAACTTGTGTCTTTTTCCTTCTGAATTCAGATCAAAGTCAGAATTGTTTTTCCTCCTAGAATCTTAACTTTAAAGTCAGAATTTAATGAGAAAACGAACAGCAACGACACAAATGGCTCCTATTCTTATAGCGGCTCCATATCATTCTGTGAGAAAATGCTGACAAAATCTGAAACAGGGTCAGCTAGTGCAGCCATATTTGTAATTCTTGTGTTTCCATATACTCTAAAATAAAGCATATCAGAAAGCCTCTGTTAAACTAGAAAGACTTTCAAAGTTCAGCCATGACAGTCTTAGCATGAGTCCACTAGAGAGTACAGTCTGCATTCAGTCAGGAGAATGACTTCTGTTCTGGAGAGACGGGTTTATTCCATATTTGAAGGAAGGTATTTGAACTGTCTTTTCAAGTGTTCATGTTAGCAATGTAGAAAAAAACCCAGACAATCACAAAGTTTTCATGTACAGGTATTTTTGAATGAACTCACACAGCTTTCACACACACAAACCATGGTTTTGTTAGGTGTGGGAATTCATTCACCTTTGCAGTACATGTGATAATCTCCAGACATGGATGCCACAACAACAAGAACACATGAGAGTGACTTTTCAAAATAAAAGACTCTTCTTTGTAGATCAACAGTGAAATTATGAGAAGGTGGACTGTGATGTACAGTAATGAAAAGTTACTTTAAAAACAAGTGGTAAGTGACTCAGTAGTAGAAAAAGGAAAAAAAAACTCCTAAATGATAACTTAAGTTACTTTTTTTCAATCTGTTTTCATGTTACCACACAGGCAGAAAAAAAATCTATTGACACAATATTTCTACAAATACAGTTTGAAAACCTGTAGAGCACTATCAAAAAGTACAGTAACCAGTAGTGAAGTCCAGAGGAACATGAAGATTCCTGCACCTGAAGGCCATGAATGTAGTCAATTATATAGCTTAGCATCTCTATCTGCCTCTCTGTTGCTATAACGCCGGCCGTCCGTTCAGTTTGTCGTGCATGAGCGCGATCGCTCCGCCTGTGAAGTCTCTGAGAACCGTAACCGTCTCCCGCTGGAGCTGCAGTGACTCCCTCACAAACTCCTGCTGAGTCTCTGCCAACTGCTGCACCGACTCAGAGAGGAGCTCCAGGGAGCGTGAAACTGTCTCCAGCAGGATGTTGGTGGCGTGCTGCTCCTGGAGGCTCAGGGAAGCACTGTGCAACATGCTTTCTCTTGAGTTCTGTGCTGGCTGAACACGTGCCGATGATGTGGAAGGTCCTGAGGTCTGAGGTTGTTTATGGACGCCGTTGTTCTTGAGGTGATCCTCGGTTGGTTTTGATGTTTGAGTAGAAGGAAGCATGTCATCATCAGAGTCACCAAAAGTAGCCTCAGCATCTAAAGTTGAAAAATAATGATAAACAAGGTGTTTTTCTTTACTGCTGAAAGGAGAATTGTTCAAACACCATAAATGACTAATGATGCTATTCCTGATACTTTCAATGGTCAAAAAGCTGTTGCCAGATACTGATTCATTATCATTACTAAAGTCGGTATAACAGCAGTTTACCCATCACCCTGCTTCTTTGACACCAGTGACAGGTTACACTGCTTTATTCTTTATGAACAGATTTTTTACTGCCTGATATTTTGTATATGACAGCCAGAGGCCTATGTGATTTACTCCTCCCATTTAAAGCAAACAGAAGCTCTTATCAAAGTAACAGAGCGCTCAGACACAGGTGGAGCCAACATTAGTCCCACAGCTCGTCTAGGTGTGCTTAGCAACAAACGTGTCAGAATTTAAATCTAACTTTTCTTTTTAGAGTTGCTCTGAATAATAATTATGCTTGCACTACACAGACTACTGTTTCATTCTGGATAATTCAGGACATTACAGCCAAGATATTTCCGAGAACTTGCCTTACAAATAAACATCTGCATAAGATTTTCCAGCTCATGGTGGATGTTCCAGACTGTGTCCCACTGTGATTATCCTCAGCTTTTACCCTTTTATCTTCTCAAGCCAATAAACATTTTTGGCCTTTGTGGTCTACACTCATGTTGTTTGGTACTTGTGTTCCTGATGGTCCTGCGTTGTTAAGCTTCATATGTTACCTTGGGTTTCTTGGTCGGGGTGTTCTTTGTGTTGCAGTTATCTCTTTGGGGGTCTGAGGTTGGTTGGTCTTTGTACATATTAACTTGTCTGTTAAAGCTTTAAAAACCAATGTTGAGGTTCAGCTTTATGTGCTGTGTATCTTGCCTGAAGTAATAATGACAAACAAGTTACGTTCTTTAGCAGGAAAAACAAAATACACCGACCAAATCAGTTAACTTTCCAAAACCTAGAGCTATTGGAGTTCTGTTTTAATCGATAATGTTGTGTTCTGTATGTTGTCTATCTTAGTATTTTGTGTCTGTAACTTTGTGGTCCTGCTGCTGCCTGTCTTGGCCAGGTCTTCATTGAAAAAGAAGTTCTAATCTCAATGGGAAAAGCCAGGTGAAATAAGTATAGAATCTTGCATACTACATTTGGCATAAGAGTGGGTTTATAATGAAACCTTGATGCTTTCTCAATATGTAACCAAGTCCTGATAACCCACCTTCTGTGGAAGGAACTTCATACTGTACATCATAGGCCGGCCGTGATGAGTCTCCTGCAACAAGTCCGTATGAATCAATTTATTTGCATGCATGTCTCCTGATCAATTTATTTACCCTGTCATTGATTGACAGGAGCTCCCAATGTGATGTACAGTTATGTACAAAGCAGTACTTAATGGTGTTAATCCTGAAATAACAGAGAGTAAACGTGGGTCAAAAACAAAAAAAACAAACTGTTTGTGCACATACTTGAGCTGAAGGAGGCTGGAGGGGGTATAGATGGTGTCTCCAATCCTCCATTGGGGGAACTCTGCATTCCGATCATATCCTCCTCATCCAATTCTTCTTCCTCTGGGACATCATCATCATCTCCAAGTGGACCAAAGTCAGCCGTGCTTTGATCTTCATCATCCATCTCCAGAATTTGAAGGACTATTTTCTCTGTTGGGTTAAGGTCCCTGGAAAGACGTGAGTTGAGGCCCCTGTGGGGAACAGTCCCCGATCGCATGGCTGCTACTTTCCGCTTAGTGTCACACTTTAAATCGGACCATTTTTTGATTACCTCAATAACCTCACGTTGGCACTCTCCAATCTCATTGACCCGTGCAGTAATCTCTGCCCATGTTCGCTTCTTCGCATCTGTTGGTATACCACGATTGAATTTACCTGTCAGTCAAAAAAAGAAAAAGAGGAATCTGGTATTTAATGGTTCAGTCACGCTTTTGAATTTACAAACAAATGCAATTTTGAGTAAAAGAGTAGATGTCCAGACTTTCTCTACATACAAACATTTTCTGTCAGCTTGGACAGACAGTTCATTCTATATCATTGTGGGAAAGACAAGTACTTACGACACGCACCCACAACAACCATACGATGTTTCCTCACTTCGTCTAGCAGTATATGGACTTCACTGAAAGTGAAACGAGCTTTCCTCTTTCTTAAGCGCGCACCGCTGTCTTGATGGTAGTATAATGGTGAAGACATCCTCCACTCACTGTCAGTTGGTATCCAGGAGTCTTTTTTTCTCCACTGTGCTGTTATTTCTGCAGCAGGATTTCAATTATGCTGAGATCCTGATAAAAAATAAAAGGAAAAAAAGAGAAAGCACATGAGTCTCAGCGGAAAGCCTGCTCACGTGTAACATGACACAAAAAAAGTTCACTGATTGCAGTTGTAATGAATAGTTTGATGCAGACTCATTCAAGCTCAACAGCTGGGCACCGAGACGAATGCAAGTCTTATCCGTTCAGCAATTACCGCTACGTCACAATAAATGAATATCTTCAATGCATGCAATGGCAAAGCATGCAAAAGAAAAAATATTTAAAATAGCACGACTACAGAAAATGGAGCAGAGTTAACTTAGCGTGAAAACAATGTCAGCGCATAGCGTGAATGAACACAATGGACGATGCTATTCCTCTAGCTACTCATGTTAGCTACATTTAAAGCACAGCCGTTACTACTGTGGATACCTACAAGTCGAAAATACCAGCAATACAAGAAAAACAATTAGCCACTGTGTCCGTCTTAATAATAAAAACACATAGTTAGCGCCGGGTGATCGATTGTAGTGTAATGTTACACAACAACACGCGCTAGGCTAGCTGCCCCTACAGGAACATACCCTAGTGCTAGGTGTGAGTCAGAAACAGCTAACGAATGAGTTTGACACGTTATTTCGCTACAATGAAAAATATAAAAATTAAGAAAGTAATTTATTTTATGGTTATTGTACCTCAACCTTAGAAAAGTTGGTTATTTAGTCCAAAAGCGCAGTGACAAACTTCCTTATCCACAAAATAGCAACAGTCAAGTCAGCACGGGTGAGGCTAAAGCTACAGTGAAGACATCCGGTGTTCTGTCAGAATTTGCTACTTCGTCGAAATGTAACCACAGCGTTAGCTATTAGCAGAGTCTCCTTGACTTCATGTTAATGAGTAAGTGAACCTTGCGAATAAGTTGAACCTCTTTTGTAGACTCTCAAGACGTCTTTATTCGAAAACCACCTTAGACCACCTTGTAATGCATTGCTCCCGATCCGGTTTGCGTTGACAAATGCTGAAAATCATTTTTCTTACAGTAAACTAAAACTCTATTCGATGTTATATGAAAATCAACTCCTAAAACGCTTTTCAACGATGATGTGTGCCCTGAATAGAACGCCAGTGCAGAGCTTTAATACAGTCTATGGTGCAGAGACGTTGTGTGGCACATTTCGAAAGGAAACACTACTCATCATAACACTGGTTAACCCGAGTTAGCTTGTTTACGAAGCAGTTGGCTTTGAAAATTCTGATAAGCACAGTGGGAAGACTACGGCAATGGTGGATTGCCCTAAGTTGTTACGTCCATTTTCAATTTATATAAATAAGTGACACAAGATCGTGAATCTGATATCACAAGTTATAAAATATAATTTCATTTCTAAAATAGTTGTTTGAAAGTGCTTTTATTTTGAAGGTGTACGCTTATCGACGTATTACAAAATATTCACAAAAAGAGGAAATGCTTTGCACTGAGTGGCCTTTTTGTTGTTTAACTATAGACTGTATAGTCAATGTGTTTAACCAACTGCACTAGTCCTTGATTTTAGCTATAGTGTTTGGATGTTATATTCAAAACGACAACTGCTTTTAACACCCCCATTTAGTGAGGAATTTGAGTAATAATTAGTTACCATTAACTTAAATTATACATAGGAAGTCATTAAGGTGCATTGAAATGGGACAGAAAAACTGAACACTTTTATTTCAAATATGGCACAGGTATTTATTTTTCCAAGCACTTTCAGTAACAGTCCTATGACTTTGGCTATAAGTACATTGTTAAAACTTTTCATAATGCCATCCTTACAACTAGCTGCATGCATTAGTGGCTTATTTGTGTTTAATAGTATAGATCCAAACATTGCTTTGGTGTTATCTTGTGCAGCCATTTCAGTAAGTACACAATAAGAAGGAATTGTTGAAAGGTACACAGAAAATGGTATGACGAAGTTGCATAACCTGCATTAAACATGAAATAGCAAAATAAAAGCCTGCCTACACATGCAGTCTCTACTGGGTTGTGAATATATTGCTCTAACACAAAAAACATGGTGCTTTATAGAGTGCACAAAAATGATCATAGTCAAGAAGTTACTTGAAAAATAGTTTTATAATTTAGTTATTTGTTAAAAGATTAGATCCTCTAGTGGCAATAAAGCACATCAACACTCCTAACTGCTTTAATGCAATTCAGCAAAAGTGCAACTCACCTGCAAAATAAGCAGTCATTAAACCATGATCTGCATGTGTACCAAAGTTCAACATCAAATCAACACTTTTTCTCTTTGAGTTACTCTATCTGTAAGCAAAGTGGCAAAATATAAAACTGTGATTTAGAAAGAAAAAAAAATACAGCTGAAGTAATCTGGGGTAGTTACACGAAGACACTAGGCTGAGCATAGACATTTTCTATCTGCAAATGTCAAATCTTCGTTGGAAATAGAATTGAGTGATAAATTTCAGGTTACTAAATTCACTGGGTAAACAGAAAGCTTCTATTCAAACAGATTTTGTTGGAGTAACAGCTGAGAGAAAGTGATGTCACTTAAGCAGTCTATATGTGCCTTTTACCCGTTTACCTTTGCTCCCGACAAAAAAAAAAAAAAAAAAATGTGTGCCTTGTTAGAACCTATTTACAAAAATCAGTGAACCAGGCATTCCTGTTTTTTATCTGCAGGTGACAATGAGTTGTAAGATGGTGTGTTCCAAAAATAAGTAGAATATATGACTAGTAACTAGATGCCTACCACGTCAATTTAGTTGAACAGAAAAACAGACTTGGGGATCTTAAACACACTCATCCTGTGCTGATTGTCACCCACAGACTGGCATCAAACCACTAGGGTATCACGGTTTTTTTTAGAGTTTTAATTTCTTAAAAATTCCAAGAAAAAGATAATGCCCCATCCCTTGCTGCACTTTCTATCCCTCCACCTTAGCCCAGCACAGCTTTTTAACGTTCTTCACACCTTAACCATACACACCAGTAATGCAATGACAAATCTCTCCCTAGGTTCCTGTTTTAAAAGGTGATCGATCAGTATGTCAGCCAATTTAATGTTTGACCTCCTTGACTGACTATTCCAGCATATAACCTTTATGAAACAGCCTCTGTAGATACAAACTTCCTGCTTTCACATTCAGGTCTTCCAAATTTTGAGGGTGCAAGTGCTGTCTTGATTTTGACTTGCCTATTTTCATGACAGTTTGGCTGGAAGACAATAATTTGATTAAAATCAAAAGACTAACAAACTGTGCCACTAAAAAATACTCTCACCTCCCTTGAGGTGAATCTTGTTGGCTAAAGACTTTTTAAGAGGACTGAGATATAACATATTTCTGATCTTCTGCCCTGATGTGCACCAATGTGAGTGCAGATTTGTGGTTTTCTGGGTGACTAATACAGTATCAGTTCTTGTTTGTGAGAATTATGTAACATACTAATCAAACTTGCATTACAATCAGTATAAATCTGCACTCACAACGGTTGACCAAAGAACATAAAGTTGTGGGGATCAAGAAAAGGTTTGGTAATGTGTAGACAAACAAAAGTGGTTCCCTATGCTGAGCAGGAGCGACACTCTCCGGACTCAGGAGTACATGGTCAGCTGAAGCCACTGAAAAGACAAGAGTGAGAAAGAATTTTCTGTGTAAACATTCGACTGTCAAAACGCTTTGAGTAGAAGAATCAATAACTGAGATAACATTACCTCCTGAACGTTGACCTTAATGGTACCATTGTTATCCTTATCCAGGGTTTTAAAGGCACCTAAATCGAACAGAACAGTTAAGTCAACAAATACCTTTAGTCTGTAACAGTGATAAGATGAAGTCTGTGCCAAAAAGATTCCAAATTTCTGCCAAAATTTCAAAATTTGAGGCCGCTTCTCATGACTGTGACTGAAGTGTGACAGGACCAAACTGATTCTAAAGACTCAGAGTGAATGAGCATCTACATGGACCAACTTCACTGATATTATTAGTTGTGTGCACAACACCAGTGACAAGAATCAAAAAAGACTTTGTGTTGTTTTTACATCTTTTTAAATGTGTGGAGAATGAAGAGGCATATGTTGAAAATGCAACCTACTTTAAAGTTGAAATATTGAAACAATTCATATTTTGGTCTTTCAAAGTGCTTTATACTCTTCTGTTCTCATCGCAGTTCTGCGCCCAGTTTGAAAGTAAAATGTTAAATTTTCAAAATCAGCAAAAAAAAAAAAAAAAAAGAGGAATCTTAACCGCAGGCAGAATAATAATAATAACAACCACGTTTGTGGTTTTTCATTCACTCTATTTGACAGTTCTATCCAAAATAAATGATAACGTCTCATCACGTTTGTCTCATGCTTGAAGCATGAAGCAACAACTCGTGCTCCACTGCAGGTGACCAGAGAGACAGGTCCAGTACATCCCTTCTATAAAGCATTAATTATGGTGTCATGTCTCATGTTATGAACCTTCTCATACTGCTGCTTTGAAGTTATGCACATTTAGCTGACTGAGGAAAAAGGTGACTCCATACCATGTCATGTTTTGTATTCTATTCTAGATTTTGGATAAAGCTTCTGAGCTCACTCTGGACCTCACTGACATAAAAACATCAATATACAGATCAGATAAAGACTGATGAAAGCAAAGCACGAACTGAAACCAATTATGAGCATGTGATATAAGTTCAGCTTCTCGTTTTCTTGTGAGCAGGCATTTTTTGTTATTTGTTTCTTGTTACTGGCTGAGGTTTTTGAAGTCAGACTAGCATGTTAATAAAGAAAAACTCCTAACTGGCTCCTCACTGTAAATTTAAAACACAGGTGAAGTTCAGCGTTTTTTGAGCACATCTTTCAAATTGTGCATTTATAACACATTGACAGGCATCGATACAACAAAATAGTAATAGTTGCTCATCTTATCTGTCAGTGGTCTTTGTGTTTCAGCTGGCGAGTGTATATTCTGGCTGTGCACTTCAAAGGACTGTTCAGAGCTTTGATATTGTTCTTTCATCTTAAGTTCAAGTTAATCATTTCTATAACTGACAAACTTAAACAGAAGAATATTAATTTCAGAACTGGTCTTTAAAACTTACGGCACATTGCATCCAGCCTCACAAGGCAGCCGATGTAGTTGTCAAAATCCATGTTTCCATTTTCATCACTGTATCTGCGGATGATCATTTTGAACAGCTGGTCATTCAGGGGGAAGCCTGGGGAAGAGAGGGACAGATGAAACCACTTTATGTTGATATTTATCAGCATTTACACAAAGGCCATATGTGCACAGGCTTCAGGCTGCACTGCTTATCACAAACGTATCCAAAAACCTAAAATGATAGTCAAATTATTAACCCTTCACCCATCAGACACATTTATTCATACAAGGTGTTTGATCCAGCAGCTCATCCTGTAACCAGTGTTTGGTGGGTAGGAAGTTTGTATTTGCTTTTAAAAAACTCATTATTCAAGTGAGAGTTTATAACACTGGACCAAAAGCCATGTCTGATGTGGTCACACTGTACAACTTAAATCAAGGGGATTTCACAATTAAATTTCCTTTGAAAACTCACACAAACACAAGTTACAGTGTTATCCTCAACATAAACAGAGGCACACATTTTTGTGTATTTGGACAGAGGGCTTTGAGATGTCGAGCTTTTGTTTCTCATCCCTCTAAATAAGCTGACTGGTCGAGGTGGGGCCAATTTTTAAATGCCAAAAAACAAGGATGATCTCATTCTTACTTCCTCAAGTTGTCCCCACAAGGTCCAATAAAAAAGCGCCGTCTACAGCCCTGAGACTGACAACAAGTTCCTTATCATATGTGCTGATTGTCATGAAACAAACATACTCAAAGCAGGAAAAAAAGTAAACAAATGCTTTAACTTCCATTGTTTGTTGTTGAACATACAGGACTTTAGTTAACATAGCATGTCCTGACTTTTCAACTATTGTTAGAAGCATTCAAGTGTGTAAGTTCCCACATACAGCATCTTTGGTCATTTCTAAGAGTAAGTACTCACCAGCAGCTCTGAAAGCATTGGGAAGCTCATCTGCACTGATGACACCGGAACCATCACAGTCGTGTTGTTTGTAAACTCCCTGCCATTTCTTAACGTTGTTCCAGAGATATTTGAATTCATGAAAGCCGAGTTTTCCAGTGCTGTCACTCTGAGAACATATTAAGGACAACAAGCACAAGTCTAACAGGTAAAAGAGAGTCTTCTGTGTTTACGTAAAAAAATGATATAGGAGGATATAGAAACTAAAAGAGAAGAACAGTCCTTCAGCTAAAAGTTTGAGCTTTTATTCAAATGGCATGAGACGGGTACATTTAAAACAGAGTGACTCCACAACTGGCTTTATTTGCGATATTAAGTGGACTTAAGCACCTGAACAAATCTTACACCTTGAAGAGGGTGTTTCTGAAGTTGTCACTATCTCATGGATGTTCATTATTCTAGCACCTTAACAGACAAGTGTTCCTCACAGGCTCAAGTTGAGTCAAACAGTCGCACAACTTGTGGGCAGACTGTGTTTACACAAGGCGTGTTTCATGTTCAAAATCAAGAGGTGTGGAACAAGTCATGAGAAAGCACTTAAGACACTCAGGGTTATTCAATTTCAAGTAACAAACAGTGGTTCACTTAGCATAGAAGATGGACACTGCAACTTAACCTCAAAAGCAGGTTATGCTCTAGTTTAGAGATTAAGGAATGAAAAATTAGCTCTTTTATTTGGTGGCAGTGGTGGATCCAACTCTAAAAGATTAGGAGCTCAGCTACCACTATCCTGCAGGCTCCACAGAGTTCACTGTCTCAGCAAATGTTTAATCAAGACATGAAAAAAACAATTTTAACCCAAACATGCCATAACATTTTGAGGCTGCTTGAGCGTTCTTCTGTGTTAATTTCTCTGAGATACATTTTAACATAAAAAAGAGAATTTTCTTATAAACATTCAGGATATTACTCAAGTTTGGACATGAAATAAACTAGCATGAATTTAATCTGCGAACTATTAAACTTGACTCAGCTTTCTCCCACAGACTCTGACACACAGAAGAAAGAGTGAGGGAACAGGAGGGAGGGAACAACATGTGTGTTAGTCGATTTACAAGTGTACAGCTGTGTCTCAGTTGTGGAATTTACTGTGGAGGCCTGCTGGGGACAGTAAACTTCAAAACGAGCCAAACAGTCTCCAACTTGACTCTCACAATCCGAAGCAGCAGTACAAACTGTAAATATTTTCTAATAATCAAATGTTTGATGTCTTTCTTCAGTGTGTCAGTGTGATGCAACACTTTCTTTGCTGTTTAAGTGTTTGTGTAGTCACTGTCAAACAAAGCTTCGAATCATACAAAAGATACATCCATGACTGCCACCATGCTCCTGCATGACTCAATGCTGAAACCATCTGTCTTCAGGTCTCCATCTAAAAAAAAGCAGAAAAGTCACTCATCATTCTCTCTCTCCTTTCAAGGAACAGGAAAATATGTAAACAATGGTAGCAAACACAATATTCAAAAAGAACGAGGGTGACTTTGGGTGAACTGGAGGTGAAGAATTGTAAAGATGTGACACAAAGACAGATCTTACGTTTTGAAATGATTCTGTTGAGGATGTTCATCAGCTCATTTGGGCTCACTTCCATGTCCTACATGTAAAAAATATATATCATTAATAGTATTTTGACATTAGTTCGTTTTTTTTTTTTTTCCTTAGAGTTCAAACAAAGCGTTCAAAATTGCTGTCCCAGCTGTGAAATGGCTGCAGCATAATCAGCTCCACATTAAATCCATGTTGGACCAGACCACTAACCCTTCCAAACTCATCCTTTAGTCTGACTGATGCCTCAGGTCGTTTCACAGGATTCCCTCTGAGTTTGGATCATCGGAAATATCTAAAATATTTTGTTCTTCAAAAATTCATACTCATTAACAACAATCCCAAATACATGTAACTATTACACTTACATCTCCAGCAAGCTGCTGGAAGACTCTGCGGAACTGCTTCTCCTCGTCACTCTCATGCTGCTCTGCGTACACTGCTGGCCTGCGAGGTGGGGGCTGTGGGGCAGAGTCAAAGCAAACATTATTAACCTATGGTATAAACAACATTACTACTCAGATGGAGCTGTTAGTGGTTATGTTACTCACAGGATCCGTTGGCACAAACTGAGATATGTCGATGTTGCTGCAAAGAATAAAAGATGTTAAGCCACAAAGCTTCAAGTGTTTTTTAAGGGCCTAAATGGATGCTCTGAGCAGATTCTCACCTGACAACATTGATGAGACCACCGATGAAGTTTTTGGTAAAAAAAGACATCTTCTGTCAACTGCAAACATACATAAAAACACACAAAGACAATTATAAACTGCACAATGAGTATATGAAGATTATAAGAACTTACCACTTTGTGTTCAGTGTGTTTGTGTGTGTGTGTGTGTGTGTGTGTGTGTGTGTGTGTGTCTTGTTTTGCACAATTAACATAAATACAGAACTATAGTCATTCCAGATCCAAGGTCCCTGTATGAACCAGAAAACGTACATTGCAGTACAAACAAAGCCTGTGCAGCCAGTTTTGTAGGCTACGCAAACACCTGTTGATGATTTAATGATCATATATTATAGTTCATCAGAGTAGTGATGTGATTCAGAGCTACACTAATTACAAGTTTTGTGATATAACTTGACACAATGGTCACCCTTTATAGGGCGTTCAGGTTCATATAAAAAAGTAAAGAAGACACTAAGTGATTAGCTTTTTCATTAAGTCTTGATCCCAAAAATACGGCTTCAGAAGTGTAAATAAGAGAGATAAGTCATGGTATTTGAATATCTGAATGATTGCTTATAACCGATTTTTTTTTAATTTAGTTTCTTTCAATTGTTCTTACAAGCTCCCGGGAGCAATGCAGTGGGACATAGTTGCCCTCATGCACTGTAGGGCACTTGTAAGCGTTCACCATTTGATAAAAAAAGAACTCCTTGTAAAGTGAGAACATTCTCCACAACATAAAACAGCACAAGCCACAGTTGCTGTTAAAACAGCAAATTGACAACTCTGAGATTCAGAACTGTTTCCAAAGGGGACAAAGAAATACTGAATGGAACCTCTGCAAAACCAATCAAAAGTTATGTGTTATGCCTTTAAAAAAATGTCATCTTGGGAGTCAGAAATATTCGAATAACCATCAAACAGTAGGCAGTAACTACTGTTGCTTAAAATGCCCATCCCTGGTAGCAGATGTCAAGAATAGCAAACAGTGCTGTTCCTATGTGAGCATGTTGATCTGCAGGGCAATCAAGTTGCCCCTCAACTCAAATATCGAGGAACTTGGCACTCAGGTTGCCTTCTCTGCTGTTGCCATGAGACTAGGTCATCATTCAATACTTTATCCAATCCTTTATTCAGCATTGACTTCAATGGATTGCTTGATTCATGGTTGATATCATCAAAAGCAGTGTTACCTCTTTTTGCATGGTCTTTTTCATTACACAAATTATCTCATTCTGTTTTCCCTTCACAAATCCCATTTTTTTGCAAACAAGGTCATACTGTGATGTGACGTAATAGTTCAGTTTGAGATGACTGTTGCATTAGTGATTGGAAAACTATTGGTTAAATCAGGAAGCCTGCATACAAACTAATAAATGTGAAGCACAGACCTGTAAGGTGAGTGTCAGTCATTGTAGTCGTAAATGAGAGGGTTAAAGGCAGTAGACTATTGTTCCCTGACTGAGTTACACTGGTAATTGTGCAGCAGCACTGGTTGAGCAAGTTATCTATCAGGAAACAGCAACTTCTATATGTAGCTTTAATGCAGTGATTAGAGACACACCCAGGACCCCTCTTCTTAAATTAGTTCCTGTTGTGGACACAAATACAGTCCTGAAGCCACACCCAAATAAGCAAAGCAGATCCGATTTCAATGGTGATCTCAATGCACAAAGCATTAACATAACTCTGAACACTTACAAGCTTTCAAATGTTTGAATTTAAAGTGAAATATGATCTTTCGATAATAAGATATTAGAAAGACATACTCTTATCAACATCAGACACTAAACTCTGAAATAGGCATGACGCTGCTTAACTTGTTACAGTCCACATCCACTGCAGAACAGCACTGTTGGTTAGTTGTTGGTTATTCCTGAGTCCAATGTTGTAAACCTTGAAATTATCAGACCAGCAGAGCTTGACGGTAGCATGAGCTGCTAACTAGCCTTAGCACATGGTAAAGCTGACTTACATAGGTAGAAAAGGACGCTCCGGGACAATATTAAAATGTGTCATTTCTCCGATTGGCAACGGTATGATCAATAACGTTTAATCAGCTTGCGATATCATGTCTTGATAAAACATGCGGTTTTACGTACCGTGGGGAAGCTGCAGACACCAAAGTTGAGATCGGGATTTTTGGCCGAGGAGGCTCCGTCAACACACCCCAACTGACGCTGCAGAGAGGAGGTAGGCACGAGATGAAGAGTGAGCGTTGTTTCCGTCTTCGTTTATGTATATGGAAAAAATAATGCAATGGCTGTATGATTGTGGCTGAACAAGTTATGAAGCAGCTAACGATACTTTCTGGTGCCCAGCTGTTCTGTCTGCAATTTAAGAAGAGCATAGGCTTGTTCTGAATATGCAGACAGTGACAAGAAACAACCTGGGATTGTCAGATTTAATAAAGTTAAATTGTCCAGTCAAACAAAACTGAACCTGTTATACACACATTTTCTTGTCAAGGTAAGCCAGAGCTTTACTCCTGATACATCTTACACTGCAGTACCTGCAATATAGGAACAACAGCAGGGATTCACGGGGTGTCCCAGCGCGCTAATTCCGGGATAGACGATCTCCTCTTGACACCGTATATCATCTTTGGTTATGGTTCACATACTTCCTCAAGTTCCCCTCTCATCATTTACGCCCCCATGTGAGGAGTTCTTGACCGGTTACGAAACACATCGAAACGAAAAGTAATGGCATCTTTAAGATAAACAAAAGCAAACCAGACCATTAACGACAAGCCTGTCAATGCATACAGTTCTTATGTTGACTGTCTATTAGAGCTATTGGTAGGTATGTTTCAGACAGACAAGACTTTTTTTTACAGCAAACAGGAACAGACTTTTTTCATCAGCTAGAGTTCTGGTACATTTCACTGTTTGGACTGATAGCATTTTTCTTATCAATGTATTTGGGGTATGTAGGACAAAGGGAGTCAAGTGAATAATAGTATCAACAATATTGCCTGTTAACCATGAATCTGGCAAAAGGAAAACTGGTCTGGTGCTTACATAACGAGGGTGCAATTATTTATGCCAAGGTCACACCTCAGGCCCTGCAGTAGCTTCAGCAGACTTTTCTTTACACTTAAATGCCTTAAACTTGGTAGACTGAAATGTTTCTTTAGGAGTTACATTTTTGAGGTAGTCTAAAAGTTTGATAGAGGAACTGGAGCGCAGTTAGAGCCCCCTGAAGAATTACCAATCTGTGGTCATGTACAAAAGTGATCGCAATGCACACACTGAGCAACTAAGCACAGCTTAATGGGAAATGAGAGAAATTTGTGTTTTCATATATTGTGATCATATTCTCTTGTCATTGGATCATAAAAGCTGTGATTTCTCCAAACCTAGAGGGCACTGTGCATGATTATCACAGGAACCTGTTTACTTATGTTATCAGGACTGTGCCCAGTTATGTTTTTTTTTCTTTTTCTGTGGGTGTTATGGTTGACAACTGAATTGCAAGGAAAGCCTAGGGTAGGCAGATTACATGAATTACAGGAAACCTGTCAGCAGGGGTGTGTCCACATGCGTGGCTCTGGCTCCCTTTGAAATCTGACTGGCCACATGAGGTGCCACCCAGAATTTCCTGTTTCTCGGAGTGAAGGAAAAATACACACACATAAACTGTATTTCCTTTGATGCCACTATAGTTGGAACCTGTGGTGGAGACAGAAAGGGGAAATCAATGTCATTCATGTGTGTAAGCATCAAGTGTATTTCATGCCACCCCCACTTGAGTCTGTACCCTACTTGGGGGACCCAACTCACATATCCTTTGTACATCTTTCAGTCATATTACATATTGTCCCCTGTCTTTTGTCAATCAACCAATGAAGGCAAAACAATGAAAATGAAAGAAACAAGCTTAGCATAAGAAGTTTTGATTGGAAGTGGAGTCTGGGGAGTTGTACTCCTATATTGCATTTTCAGTATGTCCCAGACTGCTGAGCAGTGGCAAGAAGAGAGAGAAGAGGTTTTCAACTAAATGGCAACCTCCAAACTTGGTATTGGAAACAAATGGGTGACATTAGAGAGACAAGGACCATGTCTAAGTTGTAAACACAAAAACTGTTGGCAAAATTAGAGGAGATTCCAAAACAGATGAAAATTTGATTAGTCATCTGTTTAATACGTTTGATGATCTAGTTCAGTTAAGTGCTGATTACTGAACCTCCTCATTATGACCCCAACATGATTTTTAAAAAGTAAGAATAACAACTCAAATACATTTTAAGCTTTCTCATGTGGAGTTTAGTTGACTAATTGCTACCATATGATGGAAAATTTAAAGTTAACACACAGCAGGTGGTACTTGAACTTTTCCTTGACAAAGTTTTTCCAAAATATAAAAGAATTTAAAAGTGCAGGGGGACTTCTGGAACTACGGAGTCACAATTTAATAGGAAAAGGAGGTGCAGACAGGATTTCCCTGTTTTGTGGCTGGTAAAGATTATTTTGTCTTCAAAAGTAAAACAGATGATAAGAGGAACAAAATGTGTAAAAGGGGGGAAATTTTAAGACAAGTCTCTTTAGCTTAACTCATTGGTTAGTCAATGCTGTAACATGCGTACAGTATCTCATAAACACAAAATCACACACTCTCTTTGGATCCCGCATGGTCAAAAGAAGTTAGTGGATCTCAGAACAGCACCCCCTAAGGTTGAACTGTGTCATACTGTTGAACATCAGCTGACTGACTCACACTTTGAGATTAAAAATTGTCCACAAAGTGTTTTATTAGAAATGACATCTGATGAACTCTCAGGATGCATACAGTATTAACAGATGTGTGGGTGCAGGTGCAGAATAAAACCAGCAGGTGGAGTCAGAGAGCATACAAGGGCGCAGACACTACTGTATGTTCTGTATTCAGGCTGCAAACACTGTAGATACAAGTCATTTGCATAAATGTTGATCTGTCTGCAATCTGCTGAATAAATATGAAACAGTGTCTGCACTGCTACACTTTCTACAGGCCTACAAGGTCTGTCTGTCTGTATGTCTGTCTGTCTAACGCATGTATACAAACCATTTCTGACACAGAGATGTGGAGGTTGGTATACTTAATTTCAATTTCAAGCCTGAAACGATTACAGATTTTGAATGACAATATTTATGCTATAAATCAGTCACAAAATTGCTCCAATAAGCACAAAGACAGCAACAGGCTAATCTCATTCGGAGACATCACTTTTGTTTTTATTGATTTTTTTCAATGAAATAATGATAAAATGTTTTTAATTACAAGTATATGTCTTGCTTGGACTTGCTTAATATGCTTTTAATTTCTAATCTAGTATTTTGTTTTAACCGGCACCGTTTTGTGTCAGTGCTGTTCAGTTTGTATCATAGCTACCTCTCCCCCTAATCCCTAGTGGTTGGTGCTATCATGGTTGCCTTGACAGTGGAGACACTTCCTCTGCTCACACCTTAACTGGTAAGACTCAAATACTGCAACTCCCCACCACCACCACAGTACAAAAACATGACTTATTAATAAAACATGAACAATGACCTGAGTAACGACGACGGAGGACCTTACTGCCTGTCTGTCTGACTCTCTTCCTGTGAGACTGTATACACGACATGGTTAGAGTGGGAATCTAACATAATCTCCTCGTTCAATAGGTCCGACATTATCTTGTTTATTTACGTCAATATTGTACAGTGGTTACTTACTTTTACTTCTTTTTTTCGTAGTAACCGTCAAACTGGAGTTGATTGAGACCCAACACTTTAGTGACCGAGCAAATAATGGAATTAACCTGAGACTTTCTTATTTAATCATCTCTACTGAATTTCTGAAAAAATACAAGTATGTGTGCTGTGAGGGCCTTTGCACATTCCTCATAATATTAATCCGTTTTCGCCCCACCGGCAAATATTGTTGCCAAAGTATATCACTGTCATTTTCTACCCACAATAAAAAATCTCAATAGTGCTGATGCAACTTTTTCCACTTATATGCTAGTCGACAACATGAACAAAGATTTTGTTTTATAGAAAACAATTTCCAAGTGGTTGCTGTCATATGACATCACCTACTTCCCGTTCCTTCTGGCGGAGGACATGGTGGATGCAAATCGTTCTGGAGAGGGGTCATTTTCATAATTCAGAAATCGTTATAATTTACTTATGTCAAATTGTAGAATGAGGTACAATGGCTTTTAGTCCTCTTAGAATACTTCTTCCTAGTTAAATAAATTCACAGGTATTCAAGGCCTGTGTCTTTAAGATTTTGATGTCACCATACATCATTTTCTTGCCTGCTGCTTAGCTCGGTCTCTCGCTGTTGGTTATCAGCTTGTGTTTCACTGAGGTAAAAAATGTTGATGTGCAGGTTGAAGTTGCACTTTTATTGATACACAGGTACTGACCATAGCAAAATGATCCCTCTTAACTATAAAACTCTATTTCAGAAACAAGTGGGGAGAATTTTTGAGCGATTTATCATATTGGAAATGTTAAACTAAACCTAGCTTTATACAAGCCTAGATGAGGTACAGAGGCTTTTATGTTCTTCAAAGGCAGCAACAGGGTATTTACCTGCCAGTTAAGTCAGCTATGACCCTAATGGGAAATACTCCTAAGGTTGATGACTGTACAAATAACTGTGAGAAAATGTACCCCTTAACAATATATGCGATTAGTAACAAAATAACAAACTTTTAACCAGGCTGTAAACATGTTTATTTTTGCTTTTTATTTTCCTGGGTGTGAATAATTTATTGTGTCTCTACTACCAGCCTCAAGTGGACTCTTGAAGAACTGCAGACTCTAGATCTTCTTCATGGGTGCCATACTGTTAGACTGGAGGTTGCTGCTTGGTGACATCACAGAGACTCTTCCCATCTATTATACAGTCCAAGGTAATATTACTGTCAGACACTCTCTTACTCAACATGATTATTTTCAATTTTCCATCATTCACACAAACAAATCACATTGAAAGGTGTAGCATTTTATTTATTACATTTATCACAAATAGAAAGAGAAAAAAGACTTGAAGGAAAGTTACAGCCACAGATCTAATCCCTTAGATTTTAGTATTTGGGGTTTATTGGTCAGGTGGTCAGCTCAATGCTGTTATTTTAAGAACTGCATTATTAAAGATAAGGAAGTATTTGTTCCATAAATCAGATCAGATCATCAGCTCTATACGTTTAGAATATCACATCTGGATAATACAAAAGCTTTTCATACTAAAGATTTAGTTTTTATGACTGTTGTTTATGGTATTATTAAATAATAAACAAGTCAAGGTCTCTGACTCCTGAATTTGTAAGTGCGTGACTGAAAACATCCCACATGTCAGGGTGTCTGGGTTAATATCCTCACGTCACATAAACCACAAATATCCTTGGATGCGTGTGTTAATGTATGTGTAGCATAAGCTGATTTATCTGGTATAGACGTGATAATGTATGATGTGCAGTGCAGAAACAGTGATATCTATCCTTCATATCCCACTCCAGCTAAAATTACTCCATCCATGAAATAGAGGTATCCATGGTTACATCAGGAGCCATGTTAAAGGGTGCCTCAGAGTATCTCTATTCTCTGGCAGTCCCCACCTTCCTCTTCATTCATCATTTGAAAGAAATCACAGAGCAAACCCCAAGGTTTCCGACAGCCATGCTTTGTAAAATGAGATTTGTGGTGAATAATTTCAATAACATTAATGGAGATAGAGCGCTTATTAAATATCTCTGAATTATAAATGCAAACCGTATTACAGCTGCAGCACCTTCCTGACTTGGAGGGAGTGAAACACAGAAGCTGCACACTCAGACATCGTATGGGAGCATCCCCAATACGACATATTTGCAGTCTTCAGAACAACCTGTTACCTTGACAACGCAATTTTATCATTCAAGCCCATTGCTACCTTCTCTCACAGCAGGAATCAAATGTGCCTTAAACGTATACCGCTGCAGGGTTTTTACACCTCTATTCAATGTAGAAATGACACATGGGATGGGATGAAATGCGCAGAAAATTTTGAATTATGTTTTCTCGCCTGCACAGGGATGATGTTGGATGACTTTCGTGTCTTCACAAGATTATAGGATGATCTCAGTCTTAATAAAAGGCTGCTCTGGAAGTGTAGTTATTCCAGAAATACTGGATGGTTTTATAATGAGGTGAAAAACCAGCCTTTTTTTCATACATATAATTATAATATTCTAAATATGCCAAATATGTCTGACAAATTAACTGCAAGGGATAAAGAGAGGAGCTCATAAAGCCAGCATGTCTCCAAATTCCTCTGACCTCAGGCTGGTTACTATTTCCAATCACTTACTCATGCAGCTTAATTGTTGGGCCATATTTGCGTTAGCTATTCACTCTCATGATTGTTATGCAAACTACAAGCATGCTTTACTCCACACAAGTCCATCTGCTGCTGTGTTTCATTCACTGATAGTTTAAAGAACATCGAGTGAATTAGCCATAAAACTATGTATCAAGAAACTTAACACATTTAGAGGATGTATTGAGGTTTCCCATATTTCAAAATGGATATAAAGCAACAAGGCTGAGTGTTCATATTAAACCTGTGCAGATTTTCATACTGCTACATATTCATATGTTGTAAAATTTATTGAATCTGTTTGTAAACTTCCCAAGATGTTCCCCTCTAAAAATAGCATGAGATCTTCACAAGATCCTCAGGGACTTACTGAAATGATAAGGTCATCACAGGTGTATCTCCTAATTGGCTGATGGCATGTTAGAGGGGTGGGCCTCAAACACCAAGACCTGCCTACAGTTCTGCCCCTGACAGGTCCCCAGAGTGCTGGCCAATCAAAGGAAAGGGGGTTTGTGAAGCAGGAGGCCTTAAAGAGACAGCAGCTAAAGCAGTGTTTCATACTGTGGCTGAAATAGAGGTTTTCTGTACCGCCAGTGTGAGAAAAAAAAAAAAAAAAAAAAAAAAAAAAATATATATATATATATATATATATATATATATATATATATATATAGCTGTAAATCAAGTAAAGCTATTTAAAGGGACAAATATATAAACAAATAAACAAGTTCCATAACCTAGTCTACCATCGTCCACCAAGGGGGCTAATCATAGCTCACCTCAAACCTCAAACCTCTCTAAAATTATGGCTTCACACCACATTGAAATTTATGGTGCCTGTTTTTAAAATACAGTTTGTGTTTGAACTGTGCAAGACACGTACGGTTCAATTTCCCAAAAAATGTTACTCACAACAGATACATGGAAGGTAACATTTAACTCCTTTCAAGTACATTCATATTATAATTCATTGTATTATCTCTTGATGGTCTACAGATGTTTTCTTAAAATACTTGACTGATGACAGACATGTCTCTTGTCTCTGTGCTACAATATTCAACCATTCTTGTTAGATTCAGAATTTCCTACACTTTGTCTTGAATCCAACAGCTACCAGCAGTCTTACTCATTGGTGTAGTGTACATGACACTGTTAAAAGTATTAAATCCATTTTATGACTATAATAGATAATGTATTCATAATTTCTTTTCATTATGTTGTTGATTATTAGTCTTTTCACTTGTCACTTTTTTGGCTTTGTAATTGTCTTGTAATCTGCTAAATACAGTCAAGGCTGATGGCCGTACACTCATGATTCTGGATCTGCTTATAGTTTCTGTCCTAAAGGATTTTCTTTTGCCTTTGTTACCAGCTGCTACCAGAGGCCTGCTCAGTTTGAATCAATGTTGGGCATAACCACATAACAGGGTACAGTCCAGACCTGTTCTGAATTTACAGTGTCCAGAGGTGGTTTTTGTTGAGAATTAGTGTTACACGAATAAAACATGCTTATTACTCAATACATCTCTGTTTCATGTTTGGGTTTTAGTGTGAGCTATGTCTTTAAACTCTAAAAACTTGCACATGACACTTTGACATGTGACTGTATGGCCATAGTCTTGTATCTATAAATGTGTGTGTGATGTCACCTTCCTCCCTGTAGCTAAGCTCAGAAGATTAGAGTTGTATTTGCTGGATAATGAACAAGGTCAGATGGTGTAGGAGGAATGACTGTGTGCTGGATGGCTCATAGAAGACATTACATAAAAGCCATGGCAGAACTTTACACTGTACCCACTTAGTTAACTGTGGGTTTATATGGAAGGGAGTGAGATAGAGCTGAATTCAGTGATCTTAAATGTTATATGTTATACAGAGGAGTGCTATCCATTCCTCTTTTTGTACATCAATTGTCCGCTCTCATTAACTATGGATTAATATAGATACACATAATACATGTAGACATACATATATTGCACTGTTTTTGGCTTTCAAAGGATATCAAATATTGGCCAAGAAATACTCTCTACCTCTAACGTAACAAATTGTTTCCCCCCACCCACAGCTGCAAAGAATTCTTGTATTAAATCTAATTTATTCAACTTGATTAAGCAATAACAGCCTAATCAGTCCCAGAGTTGCTGTGCTTTGAATAGAGTAGTGAGTCACTCTGCAATAAGTAGCCTGTAACACAGAAAGGTTTTCATTAACCTTAATGCTAAATAAATGCTAATCACATCCAAAATAGGAAGAGAGAAAGAAAACCCTGGAGGGCACAATGACAATGAGTTGGGATAGAAAAGCCAAAAGCCTGTCCACCAATTTTGTCCACATTTTGAACTGAATGTTGCATTGCCATTAATTGTTGTTTGGACCGATAGACCATTGATGAAAAGCAGAGGTAACCTCATTAACACGTGCACCCACTGGTTTGTGGGCTACTATTTTGAGATCTCAAGTTTGGTATCTTATTTTTTCCTTTCATTTTTTTGTTTAATGTGACAATGAAGAAGACAAAACAGGGTTTTTTTGTGCTGCCTTGCACTATTTTTGATACCTGAACACCCACACGACGCTGAGGCTGAGCATGGTTTCGATACCAGCAAACATTACCAAGCGAGACCTCACAGAATGTGTGGTGCTGTGCCAGCTGAGCTTCTCAACATCACCTTGACTCTTCTTTTTTGAATTTAAGAAGTCAATTTTGTATCTTGACTTGTTTTAAATGGGTTCCTGCTCCAGATCATTTTCCCCTGGACTTTTCCAGGACATTTTCAGGACAATGTAGCCAGTCTGTACGACAGGAAGTGTTTTCTTAGTACAATAAATATGAATTATGTTCTGTAAAAATAACATCCATGCAAATAAAATGTATTATTTTCATTATTGTTTATTTCAAACTTCACTCTTATGAGTTAGACTTCTGTCTAAAGATCAATCAGCAGATTGAATGAAAACCAATAACTAGATATGAAAAAAGAAATTGTTAGATGCTGGGAAAATGTCAACCTTCATTAGAACTGCAGCTATCAAGTGTCCGAATTATTTAGTCACCAAACCTATCATTTTTATCAAATACCAAGAAATCACAAAAGAATATTTAAAAGACAGAAGTTAAAATGGTGCAGGTTTAGGGCAAAAGGATTAGACCCCTGGTCTACACCCCTACAGGACGGTGGCTCTTGTGAACAATCACAGGCCTATTTGTCACACACGAGGTGTGAAGTCAACACTGGCTGAATCCATTTCACTGTCCTGGAGCTGGACTGACCTTTTTCCATGTCCACCATTTTAAAAAGCACTTCCTCTTCTTCTTCTTTTTAAGTGAAATATCCTCCTGCCTCTGTCTTTTTTTTTCAAGACTGGGATGTCCTTGGAGTTGAAAGTGTCACAGTTTGCCTCAGTGGCTTCAGTGAGTTTAAACTGTTAGACTTGGGTGTACAAATGTTAGTGCAAAGCTAAGAGCAGCATGGTAATGATATATCAAAATGCACTGAATTTAACATTTCACAGCTTTTTTGAGTTGATTTATATTGACAAGTAGTTTCTTTTACAGTCTGTCATGCAGGTCACGTTTTTCTTTTTTCTTTTTTTTGCTTTGTTTTGGGGGTTTTTTGGGTGTTTTTCTTGTGCTTATGTGAAGTTGAATTTTGCTGTGGGTGCACACCAGACAAGATGGCGAGCAAACCCATGGATTGTGTTTCCGGAGCCCCTGCTTGTTCATGCCCATAGACATATGTATAGACGCCTCATTGACTTGCATTGTCTGTTGGAGCAGACATATCAGCGTGGCTGAAAGAGCAGAATAAAGAGCTTACAGATAGAGGACACACTGCTGTGAAGTAAGCTAGTTAATCTGATGTCACTCAGGAATGAGGTGAAAACTGAAGAGCTTTAACTCTGAATACCCAACGTTTATATGAGCTAATCTGATCTAAAGAACAAGAGTACAGCCACATCTATATCACAGCGAGAACTTAATTTTTTCTGCATTCAGTTTCTTTACTGAAGGAGGAGGAGGAACTAAAGGCACAAGGAGAAGACCCTGGAAACCTTGTCCCATCTCCAGTCTTCAACATCTCACCTCCACCAGATTCCCTCTGAAGAGTACGCTGCCCTCCCTCCTGAAGAGGATACTCCAATAGTGGTTGAGGAAGAAAAGAGGTCACGTAGAAAGCAAACTGTGATAATGTCAGCTCTAAAGACATTCCAGTCTTGAAAGAAAGGAAGGATATTTGACTGAAAAGAAGAAGAGGCTGTGCTTTTTGGACAAGAAAAAAAAAAAGATCGGTCCAGCTCCAGGGAATGATGTGGATGGTGAAATGGATTCAGCCACACCTTGCTGCTCCATACAATATAAAGATGCATCTGCTTGTCCACAAGAGCCTCCATCCTGCAGGGGTGCAGCCCAAATGTTTGTCCCTTTAGTCCTGGGGGATTTTGAGGGGACTGAAGAGGAGAAATAATAGTAAGTTGCACCTGCGGTGTCTTTTTAACTTTCAGCAACTCAGACCTTTTACACCCTCGGGTCACTGCATGTGAAGTGTCTAAGGACAAATCAGTGGCTGAGGCTAAAAGTTCATTTGAAGACAATGACCTCCCCAGCTAATCTGAGCATCTGGAACAATATGAGCCCGAAACCAAACCGGAGAAAAAGAGATCCACATAAAACTCCTTGTTAATCTTTTTAACTTGTAATCCTTTTGTGCTGATTCTGTGTTATTTAATTTTTTTTTGCGAAACTCCTCAAGAGGTCTGTTAATGTTTCTTCTCTGAACTGTGAATTTTTATGTCTTTATTACTGTACTGAAATTTTGCTCTTTCAGAAGAAGAAAGAGGAGGAACCGAAGAAGGGGACAGAGAAGAAGGCTTCAGCTGAAAACATCAGCAAACAGGAGAAGAAAGAGAAGAACCAGAAGAAAACTAAGCGTCTCTCTCGTTGAAAACGACTGTTTTCCTCCAGGCAGGGCCAAGTTGAGCCTTTAAGCCGAAGAGCAAGACCAGCTTAAACAGCTGACCTTTACCGTCCTCAACACATGCGCCAGTGAAATGTGTAAATAAAAAGCATGAAAATGATTCATTTAGGGCTATAAATCTTTATTCTGTCAGAACATCACTGAAATGGTAAGGGCTGTTGGCATGAAAACGCTCTGGAGTTTCACATAAATTGTGTGCACCACATCAGTTTATCTCACATGTATCTGGAGTGTGTGAATAGATCATGGATATGGACAAAGTGAGGTCAACTGGTTTTCTGCGTCAAAGTTTTAAGGTCTCTCCCTGGTGGCAATGACAACACCCTCTCTTTAAAGATGCTGACAAGCTGCTGCTTTATTTA